>CM077675.1:288360326-288705326 GCA_039707655.1 Elymus sibiricus
CCAATCCACATACACCATCGCCGCCCTGAGTTTTTAGATGAGGCCGGCGGTGTCCCTTTCCCCCAGATTCCCATCCCGTACTCCAAAGAGTCGCAACCTAATCAGCCCGACCACATCGCCCGTGGAGCTCGAGGAGTGTACGAGCAAAAAGAGGTCTATCATGGCCTCTCCGCCGTACGCTGGCGAGGTTGGCGCCGTCCGCGCCGACCCTTCGATCCTGGACGAATAGCTCGCCGCGGGAGCCGGTGAGGACGATGCCTACGTTGCCATGCCGAAGGCTTCAAGTCTGCGGGCTCACGTATTCCTGTATCTCGGGAGAGCCGGCTACGACATCAAGCTCGTCAACATCACCGGCTTCACTCGGGCCATGTCACAAGTTAAGTGGTCCACCGGCAACGCCTCTGGTTCAACCACCGTCGATCTCTTCAAAGGCCCCGCCGCTGATCTCCTCCGCCTCGCGGTCATGGATTTGCGATCCTTCTACGCCATCGAGCCCCTTTTGTCATTTCTGAAGGAAACGTTCTACGGTGGTGGCTTGGGATCATTAGCTCCAAAGTCAGATCTCATCCACCAAGATAATGGCACACACTACGGCTATTACAAGGGGAAACGTCCCATATGCGACATCAGGGAGCGCACCCTGGGCACCTCATATCCCAAGTGGAAGGAGCCCATCCATGACAAGTGAGGCAACATCCTGTGAGCAAATCATACCTTTTCTAGCTAGACGTCTCGTACCCATTGTTGTAGTACCTTTTGCCATGCGATAATCATGGAGTGTTTAATTGAGCATTTGTCCAGTTGTCTAGCAGATGCCTTGATTTTATGTATCTGATTGTTAGGTTGGTTGCATTGAGTATTTGTCCAGTTTTCAATGGCTATAGTTGGTTGTTACAGTGAGCATGAATGCCTTGTTTCTTTCAGTTATTCACAATGTGATGTTCATTATGTGCAAGTATGAACTCTGCAGTTCAATTTCATCAATACCACCTGTTATGCCTGGAGTTGTCAACCTGTGCCCTTAACTCCCGCTTTAAACATTTATGCCTTGTTTCTCGGAATTTGGTTGCCAGGTTGGTTGCAGTGAGCATTTGTCTAGTTTTCAAGCAGATGCCTTGCTTTTCTGTATCTGTTTGTTAGGTTGATTGAAGTGAGCATTTGTCTAGTTTTCAAGCAGACGCCTTGCTTTTCGTTATCTGGTTGTTAGGTTGGTTCCATTGAGCATTTGTCCAGTATCAAATGGCTATATTTGGTTGTTATAGTGAGCATATATGCCTTGTTTATTTCAAGCAGATACCTCGTATACTTGGTTGATGTTAAGCCTGTTGTACTTATCATGACTTTACATTTACTTGCACAGGACAACAATGGGAGTGGCCAACGTTTTCCATCGAGGTTCTTTTCATCCCTCCGCTTATACTCCATCCGTTCCATCATGTAGTGCATATAGATTTTTGTGATGTATCTACATATACCATCTAAAATGTATACAATATGAAATTTTGTGATGTATCTAATGAAATGGAATTGCAATTCTAGATGTAAATGTTTTTATCTACAAACTTGGTCAAAGTAAGTAAATGTTGACTTCTCAAAATGTTTATAGGCAACATATTGTGGAACTGATGGAGTAATATATTACACCATTCTGCAACTGCTTTTTAGCTTCTAATATCGGCTTCTTGCTTGTAGGTACATATGTCTTAGGTAAAGATCCATTCCTGGACCCTTTTTGCGTGTGGGGCAATGAAATATTCATGAACCAACATCAAGTTAGGAAACTGAAAATGATTGTTAGGGAAAAGAGACGAACAATGCCAATTAGACTATTTGTTTACACTCTATCCAACACAACAGTGAGCTGTAGGATGGTAACTACGAACTATGTAGGCTTCTATTAGTACTGCCCATAATGAGTTGTCACACAACAATGTCTGAATCTTTTTCTTTTGTAGTGGTTCCCAAAGCAGTTTACTCAAGATTACCTCGCAAAGTACATGATTGTTGGACATGCAATGAAGGTTAAAATATATCATCCAGACTACAATGAGCATCGAGAAGTCATAATGAAGACATGGAAGGATGGGCGGGCGGCCATCACTAGGGGCTGGCCTAGAGTCGTTCGTGCGTTAGGCATGGAGGAGGGCACAATATGGGCATTCTGCTTCACCTACTCCAGCAACCAGAATGTCTTTCAGCTCTCTCTTTACCGTCTTTAATACAACCTTGGTTCCATCATTCTTTATTTTTCCCTTCTGTAGTGTTCCTTTTTTTTGAGAATTGATGATTATGTAGTTCTTGAGTATATGTACATGTGAATCGAATTATGCATTCGTTCTTAAACCTATATTTAAAAATGATTCGATATAAAATACATGAATTCCTACTTTCAAATGTAAATTATGTGAATTATGAACAAAGGTATTTAATTAGGGGCAAATCATGCTCTACAGGCCATTACAATGCACACAGTTTGATAAAGCAAAATGTCTGCGATCAACTTCAACATCACACTCGTATCTCCATTCGCGGCGTGTGCGATGAGTCTCGTATTCGCACACGGTTAGGCAAGAAAGAACGTGTGCGATTAATGACACCAACATTTGTGCTAGTCTCCTTATCACACACGATTTCGTATTTCGAACTGTGTATGATATCGTGCCCATGGTAAACGTTGGTCAAAGAAGAACGCGTGCGATAGGCCTTCATCCAACACAGTTAGTCTGGATGACTCGTTTGGGAAGTATAGATCACACGTTTGGGACATTCTGTAAATCACAAACGTTTATGAAAAACGCCGCGTGTGGGATAGATTCAACCTTCGCGTACGGTTTTATAATGACAACCGTATGCACTCTTATATCATATCACAGACGGTCGTGGTGTAACTAAATGTGTGTGATAGCCCCCTTATCATACACGCTTTATAATCGTGAATTGTTTGCGATTCGTCGCACATCATAAACGGCGCGACACAGAATAGCAAGTGCGGTGTTAGTGTGATATCACACGAGTTGCAAGGATGAACCATATGGGAAATACACCATATCTCAAACGATTCCCCGGTGACCCTCGTTTGTGATAGATGCGGACATCCCATATGCTTAGTTTTGTGAAACGTTTGCATTCGTTGGCCACCATCGCCGACGGGTTTTCCGTGTTGTGTGGGATGGACCCCCCTATCGCCCACACATGCAAGGCGACGGTTTACAACTATGTCGTGGAAAGGGGTTAAAAACCGTTTGTATAGCACGTCGCTGCACCAGTATGGATAGATAGATCTCTCAAGAACGCAAAATAAAAGAGGCAAATAAAAAGTGCAGCAAGGTATTTTTGGGTTTTTGGAATAATAGAACTAAAAACAAAAGCGGCAAAAAGATTGATCGGAAAGCAATATGTTGGAAACGTAGACCCGGGGGCCGTAGGTTTCACTAGTGGCTTCTCTCATGAGTATAGCACACGGTGGGTGAACAAATTACTGTTGGGCAATTGATAGAAGATCAAATAATCATGAAGATATCCAAGGCGATGATCATTATATAGGCATCACGTCCAAGATTAGTAGACCGAAATGATTCTGCATCTACTACTATTACTCCACACATCGACCGCTATCCATCATGCATCTAGTGTATTAAGTTCATGGAAAAACGGAGTAATGCAATAAGAATGGTGACATGATGTAGACAAGATCTATTCATGTAGGAATAGACCCCATCTTGTTATCCTTAATAGCAACGATACATGCATGCCTCACTGCCCCTTCTGTCACTGGGAGAGGACACCACAAGATCGAACCCATCACAAAGCACCTCTTCCCATGGCAAGAAAAATCGATCTAGTTGGCCTAACTAAAACAAAGATTCGAAGAAGAAATACGAGGATATAAGTAATCATGCATATAAGAGACCAAAGAAGACTCAAATAATATTCATCGATGGAAACTGATCATGAACTCAAAATTCATCAGATCCCAACAAACACACCGCAAAAGTTTACATCAAATAGATCTCCAAGAGACCATTGCATTGAGAATCAAAAGAGAGAGAGGGGATGCCATCTATCTACTTCCTACGGACCCGTAGGTCTATGGTGGACTACTCATGCATCCTCGGAGAGGCACCAATGAGGATGATGAACCCCTCTATGATGGTGTTAGATTGGATCTTGCGGTACTGGAACTTGCGGTGGCTGGATGTGTTTTTCGTCGACTCCCATAGGGTTTCTGGAATATTTGGTAATTTATAGGCATCAGAGGCAGTGGAGGGGACTCCCGAGGCGGCCACAACCCATCAGGGCACGCCCGGGGCCCCTGGCGCGCCCTGGTGGGTTGTGGGCGGCCTCGGCTCCCTCCTGGTAACTTCTTTGGCCCACTGGCCTTCTTCTGGTCCAAAAAAATCTCCAAAAAGTTTCGTCGTGATTGGACTCCATTTGGTACTGATATTCCGCGAAGTAAAAAACAAGAAAAACAACAACTGGCACTTTGGCACTATGTCAATAGGTTAGTCCCAAAAAATGATATAAAGTTGCTATAAAATGATTGTAAAACATCCAAGAATGATAATATAACAGCATGAAACAATCAAAAATTATAGATACATTTGAGACGTATAAGCATCCCCAAGCTTAATTCCTACTTGTCCTCGAGTAGGTAAATGATAAAAACACATTTTTTTATGTGGAATGCTGCCTAACATGTTCATCACATATTCTTTTCTTTGTAGCATGGATATTTGGACTTTTAGATGGTTCAAAGCAATAGTCTAGTTTTGACATAAGGACTTTAATACTCAAGCATGCCAACAAATAACCATGTCTTTCAAAATATCAACACTAAAGAAAGCTATCCCTAGCCCATCATGCTCAATCATTGATCCATTCATGAAACACACTCAAATAATAACTACACCCAATGCTCAAGTAGGATAATAGTGCCCCCTAGTTGGTGCTTTATAAGATAAGATGGAGACTCAAATAAAAATTAAAAATTGCATAAAGTAAATAGATAGGCCCTTCGCAGAGGGAAGTAGGGATTTGTAGAGGTGCCATAGCTCAAAGTTTAAATTGAGAGAGGAAAATATTTTGAGTGGCATGCATTTCCTGTCAATGAAAACGACAAAGTAGTTCACAATACTTTCCATGCTAGATATATCATAGGCGGTTCCCAAACATAAAGTAAAGTTTATTTCTTTTTCCACCATTCTTTCACAATCCATGGCTGGTCGTATCCACGGTTGCCTTCCATACCAACACTTTCCAAGGAATTTATTATTTGACAACAAAAGTAAATTTTCATTTTTTTATTTTGGGACTAGGCATCCCTATTACCGTCGTACTCTCATGCAATGACAAGTGAATAAACACTCATCTTGAGAATAACACATCTAGCATGGAAAAATATTGGAGACCCCCTACCGTTTCATGAGCGGTACGAGCGCACAAAAAGGAAATTTAGTTTGAAAATTAGAGATGGCACATACAAATTTGCTTAGAACGACATCGAAATACGGCATATAGGTAGGTATGGTGAACTCATAAGGCAAAACTTGGTTTAAGGATTTTGAATGCACAAGTAGTATTTCTACTTAGTACAAATGGATGCTAGCAAATAGATTGAGAAGCAACCAACCAAGAAACGAAAATTCACTTAAACGAGCATTGAGCATAACTAACACCGAATAATGCACCATAAGTAGGATGTAATTTCATTGCATAACTATTGACGTTCGTACTTGCATAGGGAATCACAAACCTTAACACCAATATTCCTACTAAAGCATAATTACTCACTAACATGACTCACATATTACTATCATCATGTCTCGAAACTATTACAAGGAATCATGTTTAATTTTTCCAATGATCTTCATGAAAGTTTTTATTATATCCTCCTTGAATATCTATCACTTTGGGACTAGTTTCATATATTGCCATTGCTTTTGACAAGCTCAAACAAATTTAAGTGAAGAACATGAGCATAAAGGTTTCATCTCCCAAAATAGTATAAGTGAAGCATGAGAGGATTTCTTCAAAATTTACTAACTCTCAAATTTATCTAAGTGAAGCATGAGAGTATTTCTACAAAAATTTCCAAGCACACTGTGCTCAAAAAGATATAAGTGAAGCACTAGAGCAATTCCATAGCTCAAAAAATTTAAGTGAAGCATATAGAGCAATTCTAACAAATCATAGCATAATTTTGGCTCTCTCAAATAGGTGTGTCCAGCAAGGATACTAGTGATAAACTAAAAAAGCAAAGCAAGCAAAGACTCAAATGATACAAGACGCTCCAAGCAAAACTCATGATATGTGACGAATAAAAATATAGCTCCAAGTAAAATACCGATGGTCGTTAGAAGAAAGAGGGGATGCCACTCGGGGCATCCCCAAGCTTAGTTGCTTGTTTATATTTGGATATATCTTGGGGGTGCTGTAGCATCCTCAAGCTTATGCTCTTTTCACTCCTTATTCCTTCATACATCATGATCTCACCCAAAACTTGAAAACTTCAATCACACAAAATTCAACAAAACCTTCGTGAGATCCGTTAATATAATAAAGCAAATCACCACTTTAAGTACTGTTGCAAACCCATTCATATTTTATTATTGCATTATACCTACTGTATTTTAACTTTACCATGGCTTATACCCTTCAATACAAACCATAGATTCATCAAAACAAGCACATAATGCAACGAAAACAGAATCTGTCTTAAACAGAACAGACTGTAGTAATATGTACTCTAACCATACTTTTGTTACTCTAAAAATTCTGAAAAATTAGGACAATGTAAAGAATTTGCATAGCAATAATGTTTTAAAATTTAAGCTCATTATCATGCACCAGTAAAAAATGAAAATTCGTGCACTGGAGGTAAAGTTTTTGTTTCAGATTCAGCATTGTTTCTACTCATCTTATGAATCATCCTAAAGGCTTTACTTGGCACAAACACTAAATAAAACATAAAAACACAATCATAACAGAGGCATAATTGTTTCAATACTCAAAAACAGAAAGAAAACAAAGAAAATAAATTTATTCATTGGGTTGCCTCCCAACAAGCGCTATCGTTTTACGCCCCTAGCTAGGCATAAGGCATAGATTCAAGTATTGTCATCTTTGGTTTTTTCTCCATAGGATGCTCTCATGATTGATTCATATGGTGGCTTAATTCTTGTTCTAGGGAAGTGTTCCATACCCTTTCTTAGTGGAAACTGAAATCTAATATTGCCTTCTTTCATATCAATCACGGCACCTATAGTGCGTAAAAACAGTCTACCAAGTATGATGGGACAAGACGGATTGCAATCAATATCAAGAACAATAAAATCTATGGGCACATAGTTCCTATTTGCATCATTAATTCTTCCCAAAGGCTTTTTAATAGTAGAATCCGCCAAGTGCGAATTAAGAGAACATTCTTCAATATTGGTGAGACCAAGCACATCACATAAAGATTTCGGAATCATAGAAACACTAGCACCCAAATCACATAAAGAAAAGCACTCATAATTTTTAATCTTGACCTTAATGGTAGGTTCCCACTCATCATGTAATTTTCTAACAATAGAAATTTCTAATTCCAACTTTTCTTCAAAAGATTTCATCATGGCATCAACGATATGTTTAGTAAAAGCTTTATTTTGTTCATAAGCATGGGGTGAATTCAACTAAGAAAGGGTAAGCATGCAGCAAAGAAATACAATCAATCAAAGAGCAACTATCATAATTAAAGTCCTTGCAATCCAAAATAGTGAGCACATCACTAGTTAAAGTTTTGACCTCTTCAAACCCACTTTCATCAATTTTTTCATCAAGATTTTCACCCTCCAAATCATGGGGACGCCTTCTAGCTAAAGTTGACTCTACTTCAGTCTCTTCATTATCAATTTTAATATTACTAAACAAGGAATCAATGGAGTAAACACCAATCACGTTAAGATCTTCATCATTTTTCTGAAAGCAATCACTAGAAAATGCTTTTTTCTAAAAATTCTCTTTTAGCTCTAAGCATTGCGGTTCTTTTCTTAATTTCATCCATAGAGACATATAAAGCTTTAATTGATTCATCAATCTTAGGTGCAAAAGCTTTCACCTTGAGATTTTCCACATCATGATAATTTATATCAATGCTTCTAGACATATCATCAATCTTATTCAAATTTTCTTGTATCGTAGTATTGAAAACCTTTTGCGCATTGATAAATTCTTTAATATTACTCTCAAGATCAGAGGGGTTCCTATTATTATTGTAAGAAGAATTACCATAGGAATTGCCATAATTATTAGAGGAATTTCCCGGAAAAGGCCTAGGATTAAAATTACCTCTATAAGCATTGTTATTAAAATTGTTTCGCGAGATGAAATTCACATCTACGGAATCACTATTTTGCTCAATCAAAGTAGACAAAGGCACATCATTAAGATCAATAGGAGCATTTTTACTAGCAACCAACTTCATTAAAGCATCAACTTTTTCACTCAAGGTACTAAGTTCTTCAACCGAATTAACCTTTTTGCTAGTAGGTGCTCTTTCAATATGCCATTGTGAGTAATTTGCCATAATATTATCTAGGAATTTAGTAACTTAACCCAAAGTAATTTCCATAAAAGTACCACCCGCGGCGGAATCTAAAAGATTTCTAGAGACAAAATTCAATCCCGCATAAATTTTTTGTATGATCATCCAAAGATTTAAACCATGAGTAGGACAATTTCTTAGCATCAATTTCATTCTTTCCCAAGATTGTGCAACATGTTCATGCTCAAGTTGCTTAAAATTCATGATTTGAGTCCTAAGGGAAATAATTTTCGCGGGCAGAAAATACTTAGTAATAAAAGCATCCTTGCACTTATTCCAAAAATCGATACTATTGCGAGGCAAAGAAGAAAACCAAATTTTTGCACGATCCCGCAAGGAAAAAGGAAATAATTTCAACTTCACTATATCATTGTCCACACCTTTTTTTCTTTTGCATATCACACAATTCTACGAATGTGTTTAGATGGGACGCGGCATCCTCATTAGGAGTACCGGCAAATTGATCTTTCATGACAAGATTCAACAAAGCGGCATTAATATCACAAGACTCCGCACAAGTGGCGGGAGGAGCAATCGGAGTACTAATAAAATCATTATTATTAGTATTGGAAAAATCACACAATTTGGTGTTTTCTTGAGTCATCGTGACTACGCAAACAAGAGATCTGACGAGAAAAAGGCAAACGAAAAAGAGGGCGAATAAAACGGCAAATTTGATGAAGTGGGGGAGAGGAAAACGAGAGGCAAATGGCAAATAATGTACTTGAAAGGAGATGAGATTTGTGATTAGGAACCTGGTAGATGTTGATGGTGTCTCCTCGGTGCCAGAGATTGGCACGTAGAAGAGACCGCTTCCTCCCGGGCAACGGCGCCAGAAATTCCTTTGACGTGGCTTGAGACTGCGTCGGTATTTCCCCAAAGAGGAAGGGATGATGCAGCAAAGCGACGGTAAGTATTTCCCTCAGTTATGAAACCAAGGTATCGAACCAGTAGGAGGATCACCAACACCACGTAAACATCACCTACACACAAAGAACAAATACTTGCAACCCGACGCGAAAGAGAGCTTGTCAATCTCTCTACGGTAAAAATATAGATTAGGATATGATAGATTGGATAGACAGATCTCTCAAGAACGCAAAATAAAAAAGGCAAATAAAAAGTGTAGCAAGGTATTTTTAGGTTTTTGGAATAATAGAACTGAAAACAAAAGCGGCAAAAAGATAGATCGGAAAGCAATATGTTGGAAAAGTAGACCCGGGGGCCGTAGGTTTCACTAGTGGCTTCTCTCATGAGTATAGCACACGGTGGGTGAACAAATTACTGTTGGGCAATTGATAGAAGATCAAATAATCATGGTGATATCCAAGGCGATGATCATTATATAGGCATCACGTCCAAGATTAGTAGACCGAAACGATTCTGCATCTACTACTATTACTCCACACATCGACCGCTATCCAGCATGCATCTAGTGTATTAAGTTCATGGAAAAATGGAGTGATACAATAAGAACGGTGACATGATGTAGACAAGATCTATTCATGTAGGAATCGATCCCATCTTGTTATCCTTAATAGCAACGATACATGCGTGCCTCGCTGCCCCTTCTGTCACTGGGAGAGGACACCGCAAGATCGAACCCATCACAAAGCACCTCTTCCCATGGCAACAAAAATCGATCTAGTTGGTCTAACTAAACCAAAGATTCGAAGAAGAAATACGAGGCTATAAGTAATCATGCATATAAGAGATCAAAGAAGACTCAAATAATATTCATCGATAGAAACTGATCATGAACTCAAAATTCATCGGATCCCAACAAACACACCGCAAAAGTTTACATCAAATAGATCTCCAAGAGACCATTGTATTGAGAATCAAGAGAGAGAGAGAGAGAGAGAGAGAGAGAGAGAGCGGAAGCCATCTAGCTACTGCCTAAGGACTCGTAGGTCTATGGTGGACTACTCACGCATCATCGGAGAGGCACCCATGAGGATGATAAACCCCTTTGTGATGGTGTTAGATTGGATCTCGCGGTTCTGGAACTTGCGGTGGCTGGATGTTTTTTTCGTCGAATCCCTTAGGGTTTCTGGAATATTTGGGAATTTATAGGCATCAGAGGCGGTGGGGGGGACTCCCGAGGCAGCAACAACCCATCAGGGCGCGCTCGGGGCCCCTGGCGCGCCCTGGTGGGTTGTGGGCGGCCTGGGCTCTCTCCTAGTAACTTCTTTGGCCCACTGGCCTTCTTCTGGTCCAAAAAAAATCTCCAAAAAGTTTCGTCGCGATTGGACTCCGTTTGGTACTGATATTCTGCGAAGTATAAAACAAGCAAAAAACAGCAACTGGCATTTGGCACTATGCCAATAGGTTAGTCCCAAAAAATGATATAAAGTTGCTATAAAATGATTGTAAAACATCCAAGAATGATAATATAACAGCATGGAAGAAGCAAAAATTATAGATACGCTGGAGACGTATCAATAGACGAGATTGCTACTTTGTGGACCCTTATGGGTGGAGCCCTCCGTGGACTCTCGTGGCTATAACCTGATGTCTACTACGCAACTTTATTCTTGTAGACTCGTGTTGAGCCTCCAAGCGCAGAGTTTTGTAGGACAGTAGCAATTTTCCCTCAAGTGGATGACCTAAGGTTTATCAATCCGTGGGAGGTGTAGGATGAAGATGGTCTCTCTCAAACAACCCTGCAAGCAAATACAAGAAATATCTTGTGTCCGCAACACACCCAATACAATGGCAAATTGTATAGGTGCACTAGTTCAGCGAAGAGATGGTGATACAAGTGCAATATGGATGATAGATATAGGTTTTTGTAATATGAAAATATAAAAACAGCAATGTAGCAAGTGTAAAACAACGAGCAAAACAGTGTATAAATGCTTGGAAATAAGGCCTAGGGTTCATACTTTCGCTAGTGCAATCTCCCAACAATGCCAACATAGTTGAATCATATGATCATCCCTCAACGTGCAACAAAGAATCACTCCAAAGTTCCTATCTAGCAGAGAACAATAACATGAAATTGGTGTAGGTAGTAGAACCACCTCAAAGTTATTCTTTCCGATCAATCTATTGGGATATTCCTATAAGTGTCACAAACAGCCCTAGAGTTCCTACTAGAATAACACCAATGATACATATCAATCAACCCTAATGTCACCTAGATACTCCAATGTCACCTCAAGTATCCGTGGGTAAATTATGCGACATGCATCCAACAATTTTAGATCTATCGTATTCAATCCAACACAAAGAACCTCAAGGAGCACCCCAAGATTTCTATCGGAGAACGTGGTATGAAACCGTGCAATCAACCCCTATGCATAGATCCCCTAGGTCACCGGAATCCGCAAGTTGATGCCTCAACATATATCGAGTGAATCAATAGAATACCCCAATGTCACTACAGGTATCCCACGCAAGACGTACACCAAGTGTTCTCAAACCATAATATTCAATCCAACATAACGAGATCTCAAAGGTAAAGATTCAATTCATCACAACAAGGTAGCAAGGGAATACATCATATGATCCGACTATATTAACAAAGCCCGTGATACAACAAGATCGTGCCATCTCAAGAACACGAGAGAGAGAGAGAGAGATTGAACACATAGGTACTGGTACAAACCATCAGCCCCGAGGGTGGACTACTCCCTCCTCGTCATGGCCTCTGCCGGGATGATGAAGATGGTCACCGGAGATGATCTACCCTCTCCGGCAGGGTACTGGAACGCCTCCAGATTGGTTTTTCGTCGATATAGAGAGTTGCGGGTGCGGAACGAGAAGTTTCTCTTTATTTCTAGGGTTTCTGGTATTTATGGGATTTTTCAGCGTTGAAATCACGCCAAACGGAGCCACGTGGGCCCCACCACATATCTCACCATGCCACTAGGGGGGTGCGGCCTGTTGTGTGGTGGCCCACTGGCACACCGCCTCTAGCAGGTCTTTGCTCCAATGTTGCTTATTTCCTCCAGAAAAAATCACAAAAAAGTTTCGCGTGATTCCGAGAACTTTCATTTTCTCCACAAAAACAACACCACAGTAATTCTGTTGAAAACAACGTCAGTCCGGGTTAGTTCTAAATAAAGCATATAAAGTGCATCAAAACCATATAAAAGTATTGTAAACATAGGTGAATATGGCATGAATACTTCATAAATTATCGATACATTGGAGACGTATCAGCATCCCCAAGCTTAATTCCTGCTCGTCCTCGAGTAGGTAAATGATAAAAGAAATAATTTATGAAGTGTGAATGCTTGCTTAGTGAATAGTTTTGATCATTGATAATTTCAGTCACTTTTCTAGCATCATAACCAGCAACTTTTTCTCATAAAAATCATCATGATAGAGTAGCAATCAATTCACATGTCATGGTTCAAACAATGCATTCTATTGAAACTTAACAATCTATGTTCTTGGGCACCAAACAATTTCAATACATCATCAAGTCTAAGTAAGAGTTCCACATACTCAATTATCATATAGTCTTTTATGATTGCTAATACTCAAGGCATATTTTTAGAACAAACAACATCCATCGAACACAGAGAAAGATAGGGGCTTGATGTTTCGCCTCCCAACACACTTATCATAAAGATAATTGTCAGCAATGAATCATGATCAAATATATTTGAGTGGATATATATGTTTGGGTATTTCCCCACCACATGGTGCTTGCCAACTAATAGATTGAGGTTGGAATAAGAAGTTGACGCAACATGAAAGTAAGTAACATGAAAGTAAATAGATTGTCCCTTCGTAGAGGGAAGCAGGGATTTGCATATGTGCCAGAGCTCATTGTTTAAAACAGATATGAATATATAATTCTGAGTGGTGTGCCTTTCCTGTCAGCGTCACAACAGAGTATTTAATATCTTCCATGCACACAAAACGGATGTTTATTTGAATGTTCAGAGGTGGCACATGCAAATTTACTTGGAATGGCAGTGAAATACCATATATAGGTAGGTATGGTGGACTCTCATGGAAGAAACTTGGCTCGAGGATTTGGATACACAAGTAGTATCTCTACTTAGTACGAAGTTTTGGCTAGCAAAAGGTTCTAAACAAGCACCACATGTTGGAGGATCCATAACAATATAACTTCTATGCAAATATACCCAAACATAACCATTACGTTGTCTTCCTTGTTCAACTTCAACTATTTGATCAAGTTTGAAAATAATTGATGGGTATTCACAATCATAAAAGATGTCCAAGGTAATATATTTGTATGTGAAAGTTATCTTTCTTGTACTAATCATTCATGAATTGCTTGTATGGCCAATTTGATGATTACCAAACTTCAATAGATTTTACTTTATAAACCAGATGTGAAGCTACTACTAAGCATAAAGCACATTTATAATTTCATATTTATGATATTTCATTGATTCACAATTTACTCATAGGATATAAGTGAAGCACAAGAGTAACCATCAAACTACTCTTCAAAAGATATAAGTGAAGATCAATGAGTAGACAATCAATAAAGTAGCTACGTGAGGACTCTCTCTCAATAAAGATTTTCAGATCTGAGTATTTTATTTAAACAGCGAGCAAAAGAAAAATAGCACTCCAAGAATAGCACATATCATGTGGACAAATAAAAATTTAGGCTCTACATAGGCTAACCGATAATTGTTGATGAAGAGAGGTGGGATGCGTAGCATACCCAAGCTTAGATGCTTGAGACTTCTTGAAATATTTACTTGGGGTGCCTTGGGCATCTCCAAGCTTGAGCTTTTGTATCTCTTTCAATCCTCTCATATCACGGTTTCACCTATTCTCAAAAACTTCATCCACAAAAACTTGAAAATAACTCGTGAGATAGGTTAGTACACATAAAAACAAATCAACACTTCCTGTACTGCCAAGACAAGTTGCACAATAATTTTCAAACATCATCTACTGTTTACTATTGTTTCCACAATTCATATCTACCAATATAGGCTATGGAAACTATAGGATAAGTAGATAACAAAACTATGACAACAATCTGTCCAAACAGAACAGTCTGTGGCAATTTATGAAAGCAGTGTACTTTTGTAACTCAAAAAATTATGAAAATTTAGGACGTGATAAATAATTTATATGAAAACACTGTGTAAAAATTTCAGAAACTTTACACGTTTCAGTAAAATATGAAAATTCAATCGCTACAGCAAAAGTTTCTGTTTTTACACAACAAATATCAAACATGTAACTCAAGCATCCTAAGAGGCAATTCTTGGAAATTTTTATTGAAAAACAAGATTATAAATATCATCTAACAGAGAACAACAAATTATAATGATGCTCCAAGCAAAACACATATCATGTCACAAATAAAAATATAGCTCCAAGTAAGATGTACCGATAATGTTGAAGACGAAAGAGGGGGTGCCTTCCGGGGCATCCCCAAGCTTAGGCACTTGAGTCTTCCTTGGATATTACCTTGGGGGTGCCTTGGGCATCCCCAAGCTTAGCTTCTTGTCACTCCTTATTCTCCTCATATCGGTGTCTCATCCAAAACTTGAAAAGTTCAATCACACAAAACTTAACGGAACTTCGTGAGATGGGTTAGTATAATAAATAAAGATCATTCACTTAGGTATTGTCAAGACAAGATTCATAATTATTATCACACAATACCTACTGTATTATACCATTCCCATAATTTATATCACTGAATATAAGCTATGGGAACACTAAAACAAGCAAACTATGCATGCAAAACAGAATCTGTCAAAAACAGAACAGTCTGTGAAGATCTGTACTATATCCATACTTCCCTGTCTCTAACAATTCTTAAAATTATTTAAACTTAAATAATTTGCATATAAATACTTTGTAAAAATTTCAGAATTTTTTTACGCTCCAGTAAAATCAGAGAAATTCTTTACTGGAGGCAAAAGTTTCTATTTTTGCACAGAATGAAATCAACAAGTATCCATAGTATCCCAAAGGCTTTACTTGGCACTTTAATGAAATAAAAGACACAAAACATGATTACTACATTAGCTTAATCATGTGAACACACAAAAACAAAAGATAAAAGTGTTGGGTTGTCTCCCAACAAGCGCTTTTCTTTAATTCCTTTTAGCTAGGCATGTTGATTTCAATGATGCTCACATAAAAAGTAGTAACTGAAACATGCAAGAGAGCATCATGAATCTCATGAAAAGCACATTTAAGTCTAACCCACTTCCTATGCATAGGGATTTTGTGAGCAAACAACTTATGGGAGCAAGAATCAACTAGCATAGGAAGGCAAAACAAGCATATCTTCAAAAATTTGAACACATAGAGAAGAAACTTGATATTATTGCAATTCCTACAAGCATAAGTTCCTCCCTCATAATAGTTTTCAGTAGCATCATGAAGGAATTCCACAATATAACTATCACATAAAGCATCCTTTTCATGATTCACAAGCATAGAAAATTTATTATTCTCCCCCCAAGCAAACATCTCATACATAGTAGTGGGAGTATCATAGGAGACTTGAATATTATAAATTGTTTCCACATTAAAAGAGTAATGTTCAGAGAAATGGTATTCATAATTGTGACAAGTTGTATAACAATAATCATCACTACTTTTCATAACATAAGTATTATCACAATAATCATCTTAAATAGGAGGCATGTAATCATCATAACAAATTTGATCATTCAAAGTGGGGTAACTAAAAAGATCATATCCATTATGCATAGCATCCCCAAGCTTGGGACACACATCAATTCTAGCAAATATATTGTCAAATATGTCATTCTCATCAAGCATAGCATCCCCAAGCTTGTGGGTTTGCCAATCATTAGCATAATCATCAATAGCATGAATAGCACCAATAGTGTAACAATTATCATCATAGTTTTCCAAGTTGGTGCCAAAAAGATTTTCAATATTATAAGGCGTATCATTATCTTCCCAATCATCCTAATCACAACAAGTAGTAGGAATAACAAAATAATCATCAAATGTATCATCGTCCCAACTACTTTAGTACTCATTTTCAACGATTATAGGAGCAACATTATTTGGGAGAGATACCTTTTTACCTTTACCTTTTCTTCTCTTATTCTTCTCCTTTACCACATTTTGTGTGGGTTTAAGTAGTTTTTCTGAGCTCCTTATTAAAGAGATTGGTTCGATGGAAAGCGCTTCCTTGCAACCTGATTTATCACAAGAAACAATAGGAGGGTATTGGGAGACCTTTATCCTTTCATTAGTATTCCTTTTATATTCTATTGGTTTCTCATTATTTCTATAGTTGGCAATATAAGCATTCTCATTTGCAATTCACTACGCAAAACATATAGATTTCTTGTAGATTATTTTCATTATCATTTGTGGTAATGAATATATCAAACCAATCATTTTTATGTGATAATTCTTCATTCCCCAAAAATAAGCAAAGTTCATTATAGAGTTCACGGGAGATCAAATTATCACAATATTTGGAAACGGTTCGGTCATGAAAAAGCATGCATTGGAAATTAAGATGACCAATCCTATTGCAAAGTTCACAAGTAATGGGATGAAGAGAGCGTAATGTTGTGGCAAGTTCATCTATCACTTTAAGCCACCAATTAGTTTGATCTTGTTTATGCTTCTTACAAAATCTATCATCCCTATATGGCATGTGTTTAAAATTTTATTCACTCCACAAAAATTGACATGCTTATAGGAAATCTTTTCATCATGACTAGTGCAATCATCATTAGCATCATGGATATTCAGAGAATTCATACTAACAACATGGTAATCATGCTTTTCATTCAAGGAACTATCATGAATCACTTTATAAATTTCACAATTTTTAGATTCATGATTTTCAAGCAAGACCTCATAAAGATAATCTAGTGAACTCGCACTAGCAATTGTTCCAACATAATCGGGTCTTTTGAAAAGATTAGCAAGTGGATGAGGATCCATTTATCTTTTTTGTAGTTTTTTTTATAAAACCAAACTAGTGAAAAACAAGAAACTAAAATATTTAATTGCAAGATCTAAAGATATAACTTCAAGCACTCACATCCCCGGCAACGGCACCAGAAAAGAGCTTGATGTCTACTACGCAACTTTATTCTTGTAGACTCATGTTGGGCCTCCAAGCACAGAGTTTTGTAGGACAGTACCAATTTTCCCTCAAGTGGTTGACCTAAGGTTTATCAATCCGTGGGAGGTGTAGGATGAAGATGGTCTCTCTCAAACAACCCTGCAATCAAATACAAGAAATCTCTTGTGTCCCCAACACACCCAATATAATGGCAAATTGTATAGGTGCACTAGTTCAGGGAAGAGATGGTGATACAAGTGCAATATGGATGATAGATATAGGTTTTTGTAATCTGAAAATATACAAACAGCAAAGTAGCAAGTGTAAAACAGCGAGCAAAACAGTGTATAAATGCTTGAAAATAAGGCCTACGGTTCATACTTTCGCTAGTGCAATCTCCCAACAATGCCAACATAGTTGAATCATATGATCATCCCTCAACGTGCAACAAAGAATCACTCCAAAGTTCCTATCTAGCGGAGAACAATAAGATGAAATTGATGTAGGTAGTAGAACCACCTCAAAGTTATTCTTTCGATCAATCTATTGGGCTATTCCTATAAGTGTCACAAACAACCCTAGAGTTCCTACTAGAATAACACCAATGATACATATCAATCAATCCTAATGTCACCTAGATACTCCAATGTCACCTCAAGTATCCGTGGGTAAATTATGCGACATGCATCAAACAATTTCAGATCTATCATATTCAATCCAACACAAAGAACCTCAAGGAGCACCCCAAGATTTTTATCGGAGAACGTGGTATGAAAACGTGCAATCAACCCCCATGCATAGATCCCCTAGGTCACCGGAATCCGCAAGTTGATGCCTCAACATATATCAAGTGAATCAATAGAATACCCCAATGTCACTATGGGTATCCCACACAAGATGTACATCAAGTGATCTCAAACCATAATATTCAATCCAACATAACGAGATCTCAAAGGTAAAGATTCAATTCATCACAACAAGGTAGCAAGGGAATAACATCATATGATCCGACTATATTAACAAAGCCTGTGATACATCAAGATCGTGCCATCTCAAGAACACGAGAGAGAGAGAGAGAGATTGAACACATAGCTACTGGTACAAACCATCAGCCCCGAGGGTGGACTACTCCCTCCTCGTCATGGCCTCCGCCGGGATGATGAAGATGGCCACCGGAGATGATCTACCCTCTCCGGCAAGGTACTGAAATGCCTCTAGATTGGTTTTTCGTTGATACAGAGTGTTGCGGCATCGGAACAAGGAGTCTCTCTTTTTTTCTGGGGTTTCTGGTATTTATGGGATTTTTCAGCGTTGAAATCACGCCAAACGGAGCCACGTGGGCCCCACCACATATCTCACCGCGCCACTAGGGGGGTGCGGCTTGTTGCGTGGTGGCCCACTGGCACACCCCCTCCACCAGGTCTTCACTCCAATGTTGCTTATTTCCTGCAGAAAAAATCACAAAAAAGTTTCAGGTGATTCCGAGAACTTTCATTTTTTGCACAAAAACAACACCACGATAATTCTGCTGAAAACAACGTCAGTTCGGGTTAGTTCTAAATAAATCATATAAAGTGTGTCAAAACCATATAAAAGTATTGTAAACATAGGTGAATATGGCATGAATACTTCATAAATTATTGATACGTTGGATACGTATCATTACCCTCCGTGGGTTGAAGTCTCCATCAACGTGGACGTGCGATAGCACCACCTATCGGAACCATGGGAAAAATCTTCGAGTTCCAATTGTGTTTGATCTCCTCTTCTCTACTCTTACTTACATGTGCTTGTCTTTACTTTCCGCTGCTATACTCGTTGACTTGCATGTGTAGGGTGTGCTAGACTTGATAGAATTGCTAAAATCTGCCAACCATTAAAATTGGGAAAATGTTAGGTTTTTAGTTTGTCAAGTAGTCTATTCACCCCCCTCTAGACGTCCCTTCTCAATCCCACAATTGATATCAGAGCTTTGGTCTCCATAGCCTTGGTTTTATCACCATTGGAGGAAGAAGGATGTGCCTAGTTTGAGGAATCTTAGTTGTAGAGTGCCTATTCCCGATGGGGAATACTAGAGTCAATGGAAATACAAGATGCTTGATCTATTCAATGAATTCCATTTGAGCAAATATGTTAAGAGCCCTTATGTGCCTCCAATTGATCCCTTACATCCTTCACATGAAGAAGAAATTGACATGCTTCATAATCTTACAATTATTAATCTTATCATTAGAGGATTGCCAAGAATTGTGTTTGATCAAATGAGAAACTTTGAGTGTGCTTATACTTTGTGGAATGATTTAGAGGAAAGATATCCAAACTACTCTTTGAAAAATCTTGATGTCATTCTCCATAAAACTGTTGCATTTCACAAGATAGTGATCCTAATTTTGATGACTATCTTTTTGAGCTTAGAGATCTCATGCGTGCTAAAGGAGATGTCATAACTATTAACAACATTATTGTTGAAGCCATCCACATTCATAATCTTGAACATTGTCATGGTCAAAACTCTAACGAATCTCTCCATTTTTGTGACGAGGATATTCCACTTGATGATGACAATGTGGAACATGGCTACAATGATGAAGATGAGATGTTTGACATCGAATATGAGAAGGCTATGAAGAATCTAAGTCTCATGGCGAACTTCAAAGACTACATGTCCGGAGGAAAAGAGTGGATTCTCGATAGTGGATGCACCGATCACATGACCGGAGATAGAGACATGTTTCAAGAGATTACACCAAACCATGGACCATGGAGGTATGTAACTTTTGGAGACAACTCCAAGGGTAAGGTACTCGGTCTTGGTAAGGTGGCCATATCTCATGGTAGTTCCATTCAAAATGTCATGCTTGTTGAATCCCTTGGCTACAATCTTCTTTCCTTATCTAGACTAGCTGACTTTGGTTTCAATGTGATATTTACTAAAGTTCATTGCCAAGTGTTTCATCAAGATAATCATAGCATGGTCTTTACCGGTTTCCGTAGAGGTGATCGTTACATTGTTGATTTCACTAAGAGATCCAAACCTCATACTTGTCTTATTGCAAAATCGTCTAAAGGTTGGCTTTGGCATAGAAGGCTAGGACATGTTGGTATGTGTAATCTAGACAAGCTCATCAAAGGTGATCACATACTTGGTGTTAAAGATGTTATCTTTGACAAATATAGACTTTGTAGTGGGTGGAATTCATCCCATAAAAACAAGTGGGTGGAAGTCACCCCGTAAAGAACATCATGACTACTAGGAGACAACTCGAGTTGCTCCATATGGATCTTTTTTGTCCCAATCCTTACAAGATCCTCGATGGAAATTCCTTTGGTATAGTTATAGTTGATGATTTTTCCAGATTTACGTGGGTATTCTTTCTTGATGACAAGTCGCAGGTGCAAAAGATCTCCAATAACTTCGCTCGCAAGGCCCAAAATCAATTTGAAGTGAAGATCAAGAAAGTTTGGAGCGACAACGGATCGGAGTTCAAGAACACTAATGTGGATACCTTTCTTGACGAAGAAGGGATTTCACATGAGTTCTCGGCTACTTACACACCTCAACAAAATGGAGTTGTCGAGAGGAAGAACCGGACTCTCATAGAGATGGCTAGAATGATGCTCGACGAATACAAGACGCCAAGACACTTTTGGGTGGAAGTCGTGGAAACAACTTATCATGCTATGAACCGACTCTACCTACACAAGCTTCTTGGTAAAATGGCATACAAGCTACTCACCGATAACAAACCCCAAGTTGGATACTTTTGGGTATTCGGCTCGAAGTGCTACATTCTTGATAAGCAACGTCGCTCTAAATTTGCTTCTAAATCTCATGAAGGTTTCCTACTTGGTTACAGATCAAACTCTCACACTTACCGTGTATACAACAACTTCACTCGAAAAGTTGAAGAGACGGTAGATGTGAAGTCTGATGAATCTAATGGTTCGCAAGTCGAACAATTGCCAAATGATGTAGGAGATAAGGAACCTTCGGAAGCCATTCAAGATTTGTCCATCGACAAGATACGTCCCATGGAGGTGAAGGAAAGCACTTCATCAACACAAGTGGAAGCTCCTACCTCGCGCCAAGGCAAACCACAAAACGACATGGAGGCATCCACAAGCGGTACACGACAAGATGAAGAGGAGGAAGAAGTACATCGTGATGATCCACCTCAACCTCCTTCACCACCACCTCAAGGAAATGACACCTTCAACAACAACAAAGAAGGAGATGATGATGATGAGGAAGCTCCGCCATCTAACAAGCAAAAGCTACCGCGAGTCCGAGCAAGAGTGAACAAGAATCATCCCTTAGAGAAAATATTTGGCGACATACAAACCAGGAGACTCACTCGCTCTCAAATTCGTTTAGCTAACTTTTGTGAGCATTAGTCATTTATCTCTAGTATTGAGCCTATGAAGGAAGAAGAAGCACTTGAAGACCCGGATTGGGTGAATGCCATGCACGAAGAGCTACACAACTTCGAGAAGAATGAAGTGTGGACACTGATGTCTACTACACAACTTTATTCTTGTAGACTCGTGTTGGGCCTCCAAGCGCAGAGTTTTGTAGGACAGTAGCAATTTTCCCTCAAGTGGATGACCTAAGGTTTATCAATCCATGGGAGGTGTAGGATGAAGATGGTCTCTCTCAAGCAACCCTGCAACCAAATAACAAAGAGTCTCTTGTGTCCCCAACACACCCAATACAATGGTAAATTGTATAGGTGCACTAGTTCGGCGAAGAGATGGTGATACAAGTGTAATATGGATAGTAGATATAGATTTTTGTAATCTGAAAATATAAAAACAGCAAGGTAACTAATGATAAAAGTGAGCACAAACGGTATTGCAATGCTTAGAAACAAGGCCTAGGGTTCATACTTTCACTAGTGCAAGTTCTCTCAACAATACTGACATAGTTGAATCATATGTAAATCCCTCACGTGCGACAAAGAGTTCACTCCAAAGTCACAAATAGCGGAGAACAAACGAAGAAATTATTGTAGGGTACGAAACCACCTCAAAGTTATCTTTTCCGATCAATCATATGAGCCATCCCCATTAATTGTCACGAACAGCCCTAGAGTTCGTACTAGAATAACACCTTAAGATACACATCAACCAAAACCCTAATGTCACCTAGATACTCCAATGTCACCACGAGTACCCATGGGCTTGATTATACGATATGCATCACACAATTTCAGATTCATCATGTTCAATCCAACACAAAGAACTTCAAAGAGTGCCCCAAAGTTTCTACCGGAGAGTCAAGACGAAAACATGTGCCAACCCCTATGCATAGATTCCCAAGGTCACGGAACCCGCAAGTTGATCACCAAAACATACATCAAGTGGATCAATAGAAGATCCCATTGTCACTACGGATATCCCATTGCAAGACATACATCAAGTGTTCTCAAATCCTTAAAGACTCAATCCGATAAGAAAACTTCAAAGGGAAAACTCAATTCATCACAAGAAGATAGAGAGGGGAAAACTCCATATGATTCATCTATATTAATAAAGCTCGCGGTACATCAAGATCGTGCCATCTCAAGAACACGAGAGAGAGATCAAACACATAGCTACTGGTACATACCCTCAGCCCCGAGGGTGAACTACCCCCTCCTCGTCATGGAGACCGCCGGGATGATGAAGATGGCCTCCGGTGATGGTTTCCCCCTCCGGCAGGGTGCCGGAACGGGCTCCCGATTGGTTTTTCGTGGCTACAGAGGCTTGCGGCGGCGGAACTCCCGATCTAGGTTTCTTTCTGGGGGTTACGGGATTTATAGGAGTACTTGGCGTTGGAATCAAGTCAAGGGGACTCCCGAGGGGCCCACAAGCCAGGGGCGCGCCCCCTAGGCTTGTGGCTGCCTCGGGACTCCTCTCCGGTATCTTTTTTCTCCAGTATTTTTTATATTTTCCCAAAAATATTCTCCGTAAATTTTTATTCCGTTTGGACTCCGTTTGATATTCCTTTTCTGCGAAGCTCAAAAACAAGGAAAAAACAGAAACTGGCACTGGGCTCTAGGTTAATAGGTTAGTCCCAAAAATAATATAAAATAGCATATTAATGCATATAAAACATCCAAAACAGATAATATAATAGCATGGAACAAACAAAAATTATAGATACGTTGGAGACGTATCAAGCATCCCCAAGCTTAATTCCTGCTCGTCCTCGAGTAGGTAAATGATAAAAACAGAATTTTTGATGTGGAATGCTACCTAACATATTCATCCATGTAATTTTCTTTATTGTGGCGTGAATATTCAGATCCATAAGATTCAAAACAAGAGTTTAATATTGACATAAAAACAATAATACTTCAAGCATACTAATAAAGCAATCATGTCTTCTCAAAATAACATGGCCAAAGAAAGTTATCCCTACAGAATCATATAGTCTGGCTATGCTCCATCTTCATCACACAAAGTATTAAATTATGCACAACCCCGGTTTTAGCCAAGCAATTGTTTCATACTTTAGTGTTCTCAAACTTTTTCAACTCTCACGCAATACATGAGCGTGAGCCATGGACATAACACTATAGGTGGAATAGAATATGGTGGTTGTGGAGAAGACAAAAAGAAGGAGATAGTCTCACATCAACTAGGCGTATCAACGGGCTATGGAGATGCCCATCAATACATATCAATGTGAGTGAGTAGGGATTGCCATGCAACGGATGCACTAGAGCTATAAGTGTATGAAAGCTCAAAAAGAAACTAAGTAGGTGTGCATCCAACTCGCTTGCTCACGAAGACCTAGGGCAATTTGAGGAAGCCCATCATTGGAATATACAAGCCAAGTTCTATAATAAAAATTCCCACTAGTATATGAAAGTGTCAATATAGGAGACTCTCTATCATGAAGATCATGGTGCTACTTTGAAGCACAAGTGTGGAAAAAGGATAGTAGCATTGCCCCTTCTCTCTTTTCTCTCATTTTTTATATATATTCTCTTTTTTTTGGTGGGCTTCTTTGGCCTCTTTTATTTTTTTGTAAAGTCCGGAGACTCATCCCAACTTGTGAGGGAATCATAGCTTCCATCATCCTTTCCTCACATGGGACAATGCTCTAATAATGATGATCATCACACTTTTATTTACTTACAACTCAAGAATTACAACTCGATACTTAGAACAAAATATGACTCTATATGAATGCCTCCGGCGGTGTACCGGGATGTGCAATGACTCAAGAGTGACATGTATAAAAAATATGAACGGTGGCTTTGCCACAAATACGATGTCAACTGCATGATCATGCAAAGCAATATGACAATGATGATGCGTGTCATAAACGGAACGGTGGAAGTTGCATGGCAATATATCTCGGAATGGCTATGGAAATGCCATAATAGGTAGGTATGGTGGCTGTTTTGAGGAAGGTATTTGGTGGGTTTAATGCACCGGCGAAAGTGGCGCGGTACTAGAGGGGCTAGCAAGGGTGGAAGGGTGAGAGTGCGTATAATCCATGGACTCAACATTAGTCATAAAGAACTCACATACTTATTGCAAAAGTCTATTAGTTATCAAAACAAAGTACTACACGCATGCTCCTAGGGGAAGGGTTGGTAGGAGTTAACCATCGCGCGATCCCGACCTCCACACAAAGGAAGGCAATCAATAAATAAATCATGCTCCAACTTCGTTACATAACGGTTCACCATACGTGCATGCTACGGGAATCACAAACTTTAACACAAGTATTTCTACCAATCCACAATTACTCACTAGCATGTCTCTAATATTACAATCTTTATATCTCAAAACAATCATAAGGAATCAAACTTCTCATAGTATTCAATGCACTTTATATGAAAGTTTTTATTATATCCCTCTTGGATGCCCATTATATTAGGACTAAATTCATAACCTAAGCAAATTACCATGCTGTTTAGAGACTCTCAAAATAATATAAGTGAAGCAAGAGAGTTCAACAATTTCTATAAAATAAAGCCACCCCCGTGCTCTAAAAAGATATAAGTGAAGCACTAGAGCATATTGCCTAGCTCAAAAGATATAAGTGAAGCACATTGAGTAGGTAAACAATCAAATAACTATGTGAAGACTCTCTCATCTAAGAATTTCAGATCTTAAGTATTTTATTTAAACAGCAAAACAAAATAAAATGACATTCCAAGGATAGCACATATCATGTGAAGAAGCAAAAACTTAGGTTCAACCGATACTAACCGATAATTGTTGAAGAAGAAAGGTGGGATGCCAACCGGGGCATCCCCAAGCTTAGATTCTTGAGACTTCTTGAAATATTGATTAGGGATGCTCTTGTGTCTCCTTAATTCCTCTCATATCATGGTTTCCCTAATTCTTATAAACTTCATCCTCACAAAACTCAACAAGAACTCGTGAGATAGGTTAGTACACATAAGAATAAATCAACACTTTATGTACTGCCAAGACAAGTTGCACAATAATTTTCAAACATTAGGTACTGTATACTATCATTTCCACAATTTATACCTACCAATATAGGCTATGGAAACTATAGGATAAGTAGATAACAAAACTATGACAGCAATCTGTCTAATCAGAACAGTCTGTAGCAATTTATTAAACCAGTGTACTTCTGTAACTCAAAAAATTATGAAACTTTAGTACATACTAAATAATTTATATGAAAATACTTTGTAAAAATTTCAGAAACTTTCCACGTTCCAGTAAAATATGAAAATTCAAATACTACAGCAAAAGTTTCTGTTTTCACACAGCACATATCAAACATGCAATTCAAGCATCCTAAAGGAAATTCTTGGAACTTTTTATTGAAAAACAAGATTATAAATAACATCTAACATAAAATAACAAAATAAAATGACGCTCCAAGCAAAACACATATTATGTGACGAATAAAAATATAGCTCTAAGTAAGATTTACCGATAATGTTGAAGACGAAAGAGGGGATGCCTTCCGGGGCATCCCCAAGCTTAAGCGCTCGAGTATTCCTTGGATATTACCTTGGGGGTGCCTTGTACATCCCCAAGCTTAGGTTCTTGTCACTCCTTATTCTCCTCATATCGGTGTCTCACCCAAAACTTGAAAACTTCAATCATAGAAAACTTAACGGAACTTCGTGAGATGGGTAAGTATAATAAATAAAGATCATTCACTTAGGTACTGTCAAGACAAGATTCATAATTGTTCTAACATAATACTTAATGTATTCTATCATTCCCATAATTTATATCACTGAATATAAGCTATGGGAACACTAAAACAAGCAAACTATGCATGCAAAACAGAATCTGTCATAAACAGAATAGTCTGTGAAGATCTGTAGTATAACCATACTTCCCTGTCTCTAAAAATTCTGAAAAATTAGGAAAACCTGAATAATTTGTATATCAATACTGTGTAAAAATTTCAGATCATTATCACGCTCTAGTAAAAAATGAAAATTCCTTTACTGGAGTCAAAAGTTTCTGTTTTGGTTCAGCATCAATTCTACTCATCTTGTGAGTCATCCCAAAGGTTTTACTTGGCACTTTATTGAAATAAAAGGCACAAAACATGATTACTACAGTACCTTAATCATGTGAACACACAAAAACATAAAGTAAAAGTGTTGGGTTGTCTCCCAACAAGCGCTTTTCTTTAATGCCTTTTAGCTAGGCATGATGATTTCAATGATGCTCACATAGGAATAATAATTGAAACATGCAAAAGAGCATCATGAATCTCATGAAAAGCACATTTAAGTCTAACCCACTTCCTATGCATAGGGATTTTGCGAGCAAACAATTTATGGGAGCAAGAATCAACTAGCATAGGAGGGCAAAACAAGCATAACTTCAAAACTTTGAACACATAGAGAGGAAACTTGATATTATTGCAATTCCTACAAGCATATGTTCCTCCCTCATAATAATTTTCAGTATCATCATGAAGGAATTTCACAATATAACCAGCACATAAAGCATTCTTTTCATGATCTACAAGCATAGACATTTTACTACTCTCCACACAAGAAAATTTCTTCTCATGACTAATAGTGGGAGTATCATAAAAGAATTGAATACTACAAATTGGTTCCACATTAAAAGAGTAATATTCAGTAAAAGGATATTCATAATTATGAAAAGTATCATAATAGTAATCATCACTCTTTTTCATCGCATAAGTATCATCACAATAATCATCATAAGTAGGAGGCATGCAATCATTATAACAAATTTGATCATTCAAAGTAGGGGGAATAAAAAGATCATCTTCATTAAGCATAGCATCCCCAAGCTTGGGACAAACATTAATTGCAGCAAATAAATTCTCAAACATGTCATTTTCATCAAACATAGCATCCCTAAGCTTGTGGCTTTGTATATCATAAACATAATCACTCTCATCATTAATAGTATGAATAGCACCAATAGTATAGCAATTATTATCATCATCTTCCAAGTTGGTGCCATAAATATTTTCAAGATTATAAGAAGTATCATTATCTTCCCAATCATAATTATCACAACAAGCAACAGGCATAACAAAATCATCCTCAAGTGTATCATCTTCCACAACTATTTTTGATTCATTCTCATGAGGCCTATCAATAATGGGAGCAACATTATTTGGGAGAGATACCTCTTTACCTTTACTTTTCCTTCTTTTCTTCTTCTTCACCACATTATGTGTGGGTTTATTTAATTCCTCCAAGATTATTTTTGAAGAGGTTAGTTGAATAAAAAGCTCCTCCTCATTACCTGATTCATCATAAGAAAAAATAGGAGGATATTGGGAAACCTCTTCCCCTTCATTAGTATTCTCTTCATCTTCTATTTGTTTTCTTGTCTTTAAGTAATTGGCAATATAAGGATTCTCAATGCAATTTACCACGCAATACATATAGATTTCATTTAGATCAAAATCAATCATTTTCATGAGAACCCAAGCTGGAACATCCTTAGTTTTATGTTTCATTCCTTCATACCCCAAAAATAGACTAAGTTCATTATGATTCTCAAGGGTAATGAGGTTATCACAATTTTTGGACACAATTCGATCAAGAAATAATTCACATTGGAAATTAAAATGACCACTTTCATTGCAAAGTTCACAAGGACGGCGAGAAATATTAAGTCTTTCAGCACAAACATATAGCCTCTCTTGCAACCATTTAGTTTCTAAATACTTATGCCTCTTACAAAATCTATCTTCCCTTTTAGGCATGTCTTCACAAACTCTATGCACTCCACAAAAATTGACATGCTTATAAGAAATCTTTTTATCATGACTAGTGCAATCATCATTAGTACTATGGATATTCAAAGAATTCATACTAACAACATTGCAATCATGCTCATCACTCAAAGATTTAGTGCCAAACATTTTAATAACTTCTTCTTCTAACACTTGAGCACAATTTTCCTTTCCATCATTTTCACGAAAGACATTAAAAAGATGAAGCATATGAGGCAACCTCAATTCCATTTTTTGTAGTTTTATTTTATAAAACCAAACTAGTGAAAAACAAGAAACTAAAAGATTTAATTGCAAGATCTAAAGATATACCTTCAAGCACTCACCTCCCCGGCAACGGCGCCAGAAAAGAGCTTGATGTCTACTACACAACTTTATTCTTGTAGACTCGTGTTGGGCCTCCAAGCGCAGAGTTTTGTAGGACAGTAGCAATTTTCCCTCAAGTGGATGACCTAAGGTTTATCAATCCGTGGGAGGTGTAGGATGAAGATGGTCTCTCTCAAGCAACCCTGCAACCAAATAACAAAGAGTCTCTTGTGTCCCCAACAAACCCAATACAATGGTAAATTGTATAGGTGCACTAGTTCGGCGAAGAGATGGTGATACAAGTGTAATATGGATAGTAGATATAGATTTTTGTATCTGAAAATATAAAAACAGCAAGGTAACTAATGATAAAAGTGAGCACAAACGGTATTGCAATGCTTAGAAACAAGGCCTAGGGTTCATACTTTCACTAGTGCAAGTTCTCTCAACAATACTGACATAGTTGAATCATATGTAAATCCCTCACGTGCGACAAAGAGTTCACTCCAAAGTCACAAATAGCGGAGAACAAACGAAGAAATTATTGTAGGGTACGAAACCACCTCAAAGCTATCTTTTCCGATCAATCATATGAGCCATCCCCATTAATTGTCACGAACAGCCCTAGAGTTCGTACTAGAATAACACCTTAAGATACACATCAACCAAAACCCTAATGTCACCTAGATACTCCAATGTCACCACGAGTACCCATGGGCTTGATTATACGATATGCATCACACAATTTCAGATTCATCATGTTCAATCCAACACAAAGAACTTCAAAGAGTGCCCCAAAGTTTCTACCGGAGAGTCAAGACGAAAACATGTGCCAACCCCTATGCATAGATTCCCAAGGTCACGGAACCCGCAAGTTGATCACCAAAACATACATCAAGTGGATCAATAGAACATCCCATTGTCACCACGGATATCCCATCGCAAGACATACATCAAGTGTTCTCAAATCCTTAAAGACTCGATCCGATAAGAAAACTTCAAAGGGAAAACTCAATTCATCACAAGAAGATAGAGAGGGGAAAACTCCATATGATTCATCTATATTAATAAAGCTCGCGGTACATCAAGATCGTGCCATCTCAAGAACACGAGAGAGAGATCAAACACATAGCTACTGGTACATACCCTCAGCCCCGAGGGTGAACTACTCCCTCCTCGTCATGGAGACCGCCGGGATGATGAAGATGGACTCCGGTGATGGTTTCCCCCTCCGGCAGGGTGCCGGAACGGGCTCCTGATTGGTTTTTCGTGGCTACAGAGGCTTGCGGCGGCGGAACTCCCGATCTAGGTTTCTTTTTGGGGGTTACGGGATTTATAGGAGTACTTGGCGTTGGAATCAAGTCAGGGGGACTCCCGAGGGGCCCACAAGCCAGGGGGCGCGCCCTAGGGGGGGCGCGCCCCCTAGGCTTGTGGCTGCCTCGGGACTCCTCTCCGGTATCTTTTTTCTCCAGTATTTTTTATATTTTCCCAAAAATATTCTCCGTAAATTTTTATTCCGTTTGGACTCCGTTTGATATTCCTTTTCTGCGAAGCTCAAAAACAAGGAAAAAACAGAAACTGGCACTGGGCTCTAGGTTAATAGGTTAGTCCCAAAAATAATATAAAATAGCATATTAATGCATATAAAACATCCAAAACAGATAATATAATAGCATGGAACAATCAAAAATTATAGATACGTGGGAGACGTATTAGACACCAGTGGAGAAGCCCAAGGACGAGCAAAACATCATTGGAACAAAATGGGTGTTTCGGAACAAGCAAGATGAAGATGGTCAAGTGGTACGCAACAAGGCACGTCTTGTATCTCAAGGTTACACTAAGTCGAAGGTATGAACTACGGTGAGACTTATGCCCCCGTTGCTAGACTTGAAGCCATTCGTATACTTCTCGCTTATGCCAATCACTATGATATTACTCTTTACCAAATGGATATCAAAAGCACTTTTCTAAATGGTGAAATTGAGGAGGAAGTTTATGTTAAATAACCTCCTGGCTTTGTGAACCCTAAGAAACCTAATCATGTCTATAAACTTCGTAAAGCTCTCTATGGACTTAAACAAGCCCCACCATCTTGGTACAAATGCTTAACGAAGTTTCTTATTGAAAATGGTTTTGAAATTGGTAAAATTGAGACCCACCGAGCCGTCACGCATCCCGACCAGCTCCACCTAACCGCTTGCCCGCTCAACACCTAGTCGATGTAGACAATCAGCCTGGCGGCGTGGAGCGATGGCTTGGCGGGTGGAGGCCTTGGCGGGTGCATTGGCAGCCGAGTCCTCCGGCGAGGAGGCTTGCCGGTTCGCTTGAACCCTTGTTATACAAGGGAGCATAGTTTTCCAAGGGTATAAGATAGTATCATATCAACAATATCATGGAATAGTCATGTAAGCTCATGCCCTTGCATGCATCCGAGTGAGTCTAGCTAAAGTTTGAAGCATCAATGATGTTCAACTCACTCCTCCAGTGAAAAAAAACTTTCTCATCAAGTGGCTTAGTAAAGATATCGGCCAATTGCTTGTTGGTGCGAACATGTTTGAGATTAATGTCCCCTTTAGCAACATGATCACGTATGAAATGATGACGAACTTGAATGTGTTTAGTTCGAGAATGTTGCACGGGATTATGAGCAATTTTAATAGCACTCTCATTGTCACACAACAATGGAACATGTCTCACATGTATTTCATAATCCTTAAGAGTTTGAGTCATCCATAGTAATTGCGCACAACATGATCCGGCGACAATGTATTCCGCTTCGGCGGCAGATAGAGATACCGAGTTTTGTTTCTTGGATGATCAAGACACAAGAGATCTCCCAAGAAATTGACAAGTACCCGAGGTGGATTTTCTAACAACCTTATCTCCGGCATAGTTCGAGTCGGAATAGCCAACAAGGTTAAAAGAAGATCCCTTGGGATACCAAATGCCAAAGTTTGGTGTATGTATCAAGTATCTCACAATTCTTTTCACGGCCTTAAGATGACACTCTTTAGGAGCGGCTTGATATCGAGCGCACATGCACACACTAAGCATGATATCGGGTCGGGAGGCACATAGATATAGCAATGAACCGATCATTGATCGATAAACCTTTTGATCAACCGGTTTGTCCTCCTTGGTGAGATCAACATGTCCACTAGTAGGCATAGGAGTTTACGTACCTTTACACTCTTGCATGTTGAACTTCTTGATCAAGTCCTTGGTGTACTTGGTTTGAGAGATGAATGTTTTTTCTCTCGTTTGCTTGATTTGCAAACCAAGGAAAAATTTCAGCTCACACATCATAGACATCTCATACTTCTCGGACATCACTTCCAAATTTCTCACTAAAATGTGGATTACTAGATCCAAAGATAATATCATCCACATAAATTTGGCACACAAATAATTCACCGTTAACTCCTTTTGTGAACAAGGTTGCATCAATTTTATCAATTTCAAAACCCTTTTCAATAAGGAACTTCGTTAAACATTTGTACCAAGCTCGTGGGGCTTGCTTAAGACCATAGAGAGCTTTTTGAAGTTTATAAACATGATTAGGTTTCTTAGGGTTCACAAAGCCGGGAGGTTGTTTAACATAAATTTCCTCCTCAATTTCACCATGTAGAAAAGCGCTTTTGATATCCATTTGGTAAAGAGTAATATCATGGTGATTGGCATAAGCAAGAAGTATACGAATGGCTTCAAGTCTAGCAACGGGGGCATAAGTCTCACCATAGTCCATACCTTCGACTTGAGTGTAACCTTGAGCTACGAGACGTGCCTTGTTGCGTACCACTTGACCATCTTCATCTTTCTTGTTCCGAAACACCCATTTTGTTCCAATGATGTTTTGCTCATCCTTGGGCTTCTCCACTAGTGTCCACACTTCATTCCTCTCAAAGTTGTGTAGCTCTTCGTGCATGGCATTCACCCAATCCGGGGCTTCAAGTGCTTCTTCCACCTTCACAGGCTCAATGCTATAGATAAATGAGTAATGCTCACAAAGTTAGCTAAACGAGTTTTAGAGCGAGTGATTCTCCCAGTTTGTATGTCGCCGAATTTTTGCTCTAAAGGATGATTCTTGTTCACTCTTGCTCGAACTCGTGGTAGCTTTTGCTTGTTGGATGGTGGAGCTTCCTCATCATCGTCATCTTCTTCTTCATTGTTGTTGAAGGTGTCGTTTCCTTGAGGTGGTGGTGAAGAAGGTTGTGGTGGATCATCATGATGTACTTCTTCCTCCTCTTCTTCTTGTCGTGTACCGCTTGTGTATGCCTCCATGTCGTTTTGTGGTTCGCCTTGACGCGAGGCAGGAGCTTCCACTTGTGTTGATGAAGTGATTTCCTTCACCTCCATGGGACGAATCTTGCTGATGGACAAATCTTGAATGGCTTCCGAAGGTTCCTTATCTCCTACATCATTTGGCAATTGTTCGACTTGTGAACCATTAGATTCATCAAACTTCACATCTACCGTCTCTTCAACTTTTCGAGTGAAGTTGTTGTAGACACGGTAAGTGTGAGAGTTTGATCCGTAACTGAGTAGGAAACCTTCATGGGATTTAGGAGCAAATTTAGAACGACGATGCTTATCAAGAATTTAGCACTTTGAGACGAATACCCAAAAGTATCCAAATTGGGGTTTGTTACCGGTGAGTAGCTCGTATGCCGTTTTACCGAGAAGCTTGTGTAGGTAGAGTCGGTTCATAGCATGACAAGCGGTTTCCACGGCTTCCGCCCAAAAGTGTCTTGGCGTCTTGTATTTGTCGAGCATCGTTCTAGCCATCTCTATAAGAGTCCGGTTCTTCCTCTCAACAACTCCATTTTGTTGAGGTGTGTACGTAGCTGAGAACTCATGTGAAATCCCTTCTTTGTCAAGAAAGGTATCCACATTAGTGTTCTTGAACTCCGATCCATTGTCGCTCCAAAATTTCTTGATCTTCACTTCAAATTGATTTTGGGCATTGCGAGCGAAGTTTTTGAAGATCTTTTGCACCTGCAACTTGTCAATAAGAAAGAATACCCACGTAAATCTGGAAAAATTATCAACTATAACTAGACCAAAGAAATTTCCACCAAGGCTCTTATAAGCATTGGGACTAAAAAGATCCATATGAAGCAACTTGAGTGGTCTCCTAGTAGTCATGATGTTCTTTACGAGATGACTTCCACCCACTTGTTTTTCTGCTTGACAAGCACTACAAAGTCTATCTTTGTCAAAGATAACATCTTTAACACCAAGTATATGATCACCTTTGATGAGCTTGTCTAGATTACACATACCAGCATGTCCTAGCCTTCTATGCCAAAGCCAACCTTTAGAAGATTTTGCAATAAGACAAGTACGAGGTTTGGATCTCTTAGTGAAATCAACAATGCATAGATCACCTCTACGGAAACCGATAAAGGCCATGCTATGATTATCTTGACGAAACACTTAGCAATCAACTTTAGTAAATATCACATTGAAACTGAAGTCGGCTAGTCTGGATACGGAAAGAAGATTGTAGCCAAGGGATTCAACAAGAATGACATTTTGAATGGAACTATCATGAGATATGGCCACCTTACCAATACCGAGTACCTTGCCCTTGGAGTTATCCCCAAAACTCACATACGTCCGTGATCCATGGTTTGGTGTGATCTCTTGAAACATGTCTCTATCTCCGGTCATGTGATCGGTGCATCCACTATAGAGAATCCACTCTTTTCCTCCGGACATGTAATCTTTGAAGTTCGCCATGAGACTTAGATTCTTCATAGTCTTCTCATATTCAATGTCAAATAACTCATCTCCATCATAGTAGCCATGTTCACATTGTCATCATCAAATGGAATATCCTCGTCATAAGAATCAAGATATTCGTTAGAATTATGATCATGACAATGTTCAAGATTATGAATGTGGATGGCTTCAACAATGATGTTGTTGATAGTTATGTCATCTCCTTTAGCACGTATGAGGTCTCTAAGCTCGAAGAGATAGTCATCAAAATTAGGATCACTAGGTTTGATTTTGTGAAATGCAATAGTTTTATGGAAAATGACATCAAGGTTTTTTAAAGAGTAATTTGGATATCTTTTCTCTAGATCATTTCACAGAGTATAAGCACACTCAAAGTTTTTCATTTGATCAAACACAATTCTTGGCAATCCTCTAATAATGAGATTAACACTTCTAAGATTACGAAGCATGCAATTTCTTCTTCGTGTGAAGGATGTAAGGGATCAATGGGAGGCATATAAGGGCTCTTAACATACTTGCACAAATGGAATTCATTGAATAGATCAAGCATCTCATCTTATAGTACTCCCCATCGAGAATAGGCACTGTACAACTAAGACTCTCCAAACTAGACACATCCATCTTCCTCCAACGGTGATAAAACCAAAGCTATGGAGACCAACGCTCTGATACCAATTGTGGGATCGAGAAGAGACGTCTAGGGGGGGTGAATAGACTACTTGACAAAATAAAAACCTAACCTTTTCCCAATTTTAATGGTTGGCAGATTTTAGCAATTCTAGCAAGTGTAGCACACCCTATACATGCAAGTCAACGATTATAGCAGCGGAAAGTAAATACAAGCAGATGTAAGTAAGAGTAGAGATAGGAGATCAAATGCAATTGGAGACACAAAGATTTTTCCCGTAGTTCCGATAGGTGGTGCTATCGTACGTCCACGTTGATGGAGACTTCAACCCACGGAGGGTAGCAGTCGCGAGAGTCCACGTAGGGCTCCACCCATAAGGGTCCACGAAGTAGCAACCTCGTCTATTCCATCACGACTTACGTCCACGAAGGACTAGCCTCACTCGGGGTAGATTTTCACGAAGTAGGCAATCTCCTTGCCCGTACAAACTTCTTGGTTCAACTCCACACACGAAGATGGAGGCTCCCAAGCGACACCTAACCAATCTAGGAGACACCACTCTCCAAAAGGTGATGTGGTAAGAATGATGAACTCCTTGCTCTTGTGCTTAAAAAGATAGTCTCCTTGACAGACAATCACTATCTCAGAGATTTGGCTTGGTAGAAGAGGTTGATTGGGTGGAAAGTAACTTGGGGAGGCTAGAAATCAAGATTCATATGGTTGGAGTGGAAGGTCTTGATCTCAACACATGAGTAGGTGGTTCTCTCTCAGAAAAATGGATGGGGCAAGTGTTGGTCCGTTCTGAGTGCTTCCTCTGCGAGTGAGAGGTAGGTTAAGGGGTATATATAGGCATCTCAAAAAATCCAACTGTTACAACATTATTGCCCAACTCGGTGAACCGAAGCAAAAACTCGGTTGCACCGACTAGTGCAAAATGTGGCAACTTTCGGCGTTTTGGTGAGACCGATATATAAATCACGGTGGGTCCGATTTGGCTGACCTAGGCAGTTACCAAAACTCGGTGAGACCGATTTCTAAAACTCGGAAATTCTGATTCTTAGAAATAGGTTAACCGAAAGTTGGTCACTGATTTCGTTTCACCGAAATGAAAACTTGGTGCCCTTAGGGTTTGGCTTAGGATCTGTCTAGGGTGAAACTCGGTAGGGCCGATTTGGAAATATTAGTGGCACCGAATTTGAGTGGTAGGGTTTAGACAGAGTATTTTGTGGGAGAATTTCATGGGCGTTTTGGGTGGCTAACTCTAAGCACTTGATCAACTAGATCATCATGGATACTTCATCTCCTTTTAATAGTACTGACTTTCTTATGGACTCAAAAGTGATTTCTCATAAAATGCAAAATGTAGTCTTGAAGGTTGATGACTTGCCAATCCTATTCCTTTCCTCCTTCTGCTTTCCTTGGGGGTTCTCCACACATTCTGGCCAATTCTCTCTGTGCACTTTTTCTGAAATAAACTAGATAAAACTATTAGTCCAAGAGACAGTGTATGTTGTTATGAATTATCAAAACCTCCAAGGGAGCATATGTGCTTTCAAAGTGACAGCCCACAGATAAAAATCAAAGGAGATGGTTTAGTTATTTAAGTACTGCTTCTAATACTAGTATGTCGTCGGCAATTAGTCGCCCCTCTAGTACCATTGAGACTGAAAGTCTAGACACCACCTTTCACTCTCCGAGGGAATCCCGTTGCTTCCTTGGAGGGATACGGGCATTGTTCGTTGCCCAGCTCAGTTGTAGTGTTCTTGAATAAAGCCTAGTAGGTGAACCAATCCGTGGTTGGATGATTAGGATGACAGTGGTATCTCCAGTTCACCAGGATTCAAATCCTAAACATGACACTGGTGCTCGCATGTTCTTGGATTTATTCCAGCCCTTCCGACGATGTGCCTTCACTGGAAGGAGACGTTCCCATCGATACGGAAATGTCTGTAACGACTTCGTCAATCTTAAAATGATGTATCAGCTCATTCTTTCAAATGTTCTCATAGGGTAGGGGCGTGCATGCATGCCCTCATTGTTGAATGTATGTGTGCATGGATGAGTGTATGAGTGTATGTGTGTGTTAAAAAAACCTAGTAGCGTGTATATTGGAGTAATAAAATAACCGAAGCAGGAGGATATGTCGTCACTGATTAAGCGTTGGACAACGTGCACGAGTCCAAACCCACACGAACCAAATCGCTCTCCTATACAGTACATCCACACATCCAAAGAATCAAACCATCGTAGTCTTGTTCATCCATCTTCCTCATCCAACGGCCGCCGATCGTCGCAGGAGAAAACAAACGAACAAAAGGAAAGAGGCACGAAATAAACACCCCGTGCTTCTCTTCTCCTCCGCGATCCCCCTCTCCCCTCTCCTCTCCGTCGCCGCCGCTCGCCGCTCGCCGCTGAGTCCCCAGCACCGCCGCGGCCCCTCCCTCTGTTAAGTTGAGACTTGAGAGGTGGTTCTTGATCTGGAGCTGTGGGCGGTCGCCTCGCGTCCAGATTGATCATGAGCTCCAGAAGCCTCGTCCGATCCCGGGTAAAACCTTCCTCCCACTCCCCTAAGTCTGTTACTTGTTTGTACCTCCTAGGCGTATCTCCTAGGAGTAGAATTTAGTTTCTGAGTAGGAACTGGAGCGTGCAGATGAGTGAAAATGTCCTTGCTTTCTCGAGGTTGCCAAGAACGGGGGGAGAAAAGGAGGGACGGTTCAACTTTTGTTTCTTTTAAAGTTTTCTCCTCTCCTCCTGTTCTGCTCTGCATTTTGGGTAGTTAACTAGTGATTTTGCATGTGGAATGTGATTCATCTGCCAGACTTTCTACCACTAGCTCTGAGATCTGTTTCTTGTGTCTAGTTGCTAGCTTTCCTTCCCCTCCGTGGGTTAAATCTGAAATGGAGCTGGATCATTGTCGTGTAACCCCGAATTTTCAAGGTGTCATTACAATGGAGAGTTTGCTATGGTCACAAACTTTTGTTATGCTGAATTTTACATTGTTTTTCTATGCATCGTATTACGTTGTTTTCCTTTCTAAACAAATACAGTATTGATTCATAGTGCTGTGGTGGGAAATAGAAGTAGTACTTCACTAAGACTAGTGTACCATCTTATTGAAACATATTAGGGTACTGCTATATTGTTGCACGTGGGTGCTGCATTAAGTTTTCATCTTAAAATGAGCATGGAAATACTCCATTTTGAGCATGCTGTTGACTTTAGATCTTTCTCTCATATTATGTATTCATCATATTGCAGGTATCCTGTAGTGCTGTAAATGAATGCTTTTCCTACAATTCACGCCGTCCAAGAAACTACTATCAGTTTTCTAATACCATGAAGTTACAAACACCGCAAGCTGGCCAGATGCTTTTGCCTCGCAAATTATGGAAATCTACTCGATTGCAGACCACCCTTCTCATCCAGAGGCGGACTGTATCAAACTGTTGCTCTGACCTTAGTACCACTTACACAGAGCAACTTCCCAGCTATTTAACACTTAATGTTTTGCAAGACCAATCAAATGTGAAACAAAACAATATTCGTAAAGTCCTTGTCATCCTGAATCCTAATTCTGGATTCCGTAGCTCTCGTGAGGTTTTCTTCAAGAAAGTGCAATCAACACTGAAGGTAAGATATTCCTAGTTTTGCTATGAGTCAAATTGTTTATGCTGGTTTCAACTACCAAGTTTTCCCCCCATTTTAGTTTCATAGTAGTGATCATTTTGGTTTCTGCCATTATCCGTTGAGAGTGTATTGCCATCTACTTAGTTCTGTGAAATACTTAGTTTACACAAGACAGCAGCAAAAATTCCTTCTGTTTTTTAATAAGCTATGACCCTCTTTAGATCGTTCTGTAATTGGCCGCATGTGCCTGTTAAAAGATATATTTTTCTACCGCTTTTGAGTTTAAATTTTGATCTGGTGCAGCTTTCAGGCTTCGCGATGGAGGTTGTTGAAACAGCGTATGCTGGTCATGCAAAGGTGCTTGCTTCTACTGTTGACCTCAGTACATGCCCTGATGGTAATATCAACCACATATCTTTTTCTGCAATTGTTCTTTTGTTTCATTGCTCAACTCACTGATGTTTCCATTTGTTACAGGTATCATCTGTGTTGGGGGTGATGGAGTCGTAAATGAGGTATTGTTTTCATCTCCTTTCATATGTTTCTCACTGGACTGAGCTGGGAACCTGTTTCACTTTCTGCCGATCTCCATCAGTTATTATTTGGAGTTTGAACTTTGAACTGCGTAGCACTCATACTTGTCCACACCTTGTACATGTTTTGGACAACAACAAACCACTGCCATGTATTGCAGGCTTGTCAAATTATTTGTATACAAATAGAAGCATCATTACCCATTCTGCTAACTGCACATTTCCGTACATTAAACAGGTTGTGAATGGTTTACTTGGTAGAGATGATTTGAAAGAGGCGCTTCAACTTCCTATTGGGATAGTTCCTGCTGGTTCTGATAATTCATTAGTATGGAGTGTTCTTGGCATCAGGGATCCTGTGTCAGCAGCAACTGCTTTAGCTAAGGTAATTTCGTGATGTTATGTTGAAAGTGATAATTTTCTTCATGAGTTCTGTTGACAATTTGACATACTAGATTGTTCAACCCTGAAATGTTCATATTTCTCTCCTTTCCTCCCTCCAGTGTCATTTTTTAGATCTGACTATACATATTAATAATTTAATATGTAAGGTCATATTTCTGTAGGGTGGTTTCACACCGATTGATGTGTTTGCTGTAAAATGGATCCAAGCTGGAGTTACTCATTTCGGTTTGACAGCTTCCTACTGTGGTTTTGTAGCTGATGGTAAGTTTACTTCTTCTGTACGTGTAGCTCTGTGATGATTGACTCTTATTGCATAGCTGTTCCAAATGATGCTAGTCTGTGTTAAAACTTGGTATTGTAACCTAGCTAAACAACCTTGTGTAAGGTACTGTCTACGGCAACGAAGTTATATTTTGTTCTTATTTGGCTTGGCTGTTGGTAAAAACTAAGAATAGAAGAGACTTTGTTTATGATGTTTGGAGATCATATATATAATACAAAACAGCAGCAAGAACGAGAACAGATGACAGAACTTCTACTATGATCTTGCTAACTATGTAGGATTACAGAAATGCTCATGGTTCTTATCTAGATATTTGAAAACCTGAAATGTTCTTCTCAACACTTCTGTTTGTATCCTTGAGAATAGGAGCAAGATCAAGTTACTTTATGATTTTGATGACATAGAAGAAGATATCAGATTAATTTGCTTCGAAGATCCACTCATGCTTGTTACCTCTTATTGGTTGACAACAATACCCGCTAGGCCACAGTTCCATATTGGTGTGATTTTACTGCACTAATGCATCCTGTTTTCTGCTTTACATACCCATAGCTATGATATGTATATAGTCAACTTATAATCTCGACTTTATTCTTTTCTTTTTACAGTTCTGCAATTATCTGAAAAGTTCCGCCTGCAGCTTGGGCCCTTCCGTTACGTCATCGCTGGCATTCTTAAGTTTTTGTCCCTGCCCCAATACAAATTTGAGGTGGATTATCTGCCTTTATCACCAGAGAAAAATCCTAACCTGGAGCCACCGATTGAAAAATGCCATGACCAGCTTTCTGATGGTAGCAAGGTTAAGAGTGGTACTTGTATGGATAGTAGCACTGGAGATAATTGGGTTACGAGGAAAGGGGAGTTTCTTGGCATTCTGGTCTGCAACCACTTCTGCAGGCCTGCCCAGGGGTTATTTTCTCCAGTTGTTGCACCAAAAGCTCAGCATGATGATGGCAGTCTGGACTTGATTCTTGTACATGGAAGTGGAAGATTCAGATTATTTTGCTTCTTTGTTGCCTATCAATTCTGCTGGCATCTTCTACTCCCTTTTGTGGAATATGTCAAGGTATTGAAACCTTTGCATCATTCTCCCCATAGTTCATTCTTACCACCTCTTTCACTTGGCTTGTAATGGCTGTTTCAGGCAGGCAGGCAGGCATCTTGAATCGGAACCTGGCCAGTTTTTGCTTTCTTAAAATTAGTTGCATCTCATGACTCCACCCACTCTACGGCCTCACTTTGTAGATTGCTGAGTTGAGTAATAATTACCTCTGTGACACTCGATTTCGCAACCATTTCTTGCAGGTAAAACAAGTAAAGATTAGGCCAGTGGGCAGTACCCACAGTGGTTGTGGTGTCGACGGCGAGCTTCTTCAAGCGGAAGGCCAACCAGAATGGCAGTGCTCTCTGCTCCCAGTACAAGGCCGGTTGCTTGGCCGGCATCCCAGAACACAGAAGTAGGTTTGTGACTCACCCAGAAGTGGTGCTGACGGTCCGAGCAATATTGCAATGTACCCATTAAATTAAGTGGTTAGCAAAGTATTGTTGCACTGTAAAAATGTGTCTTCTGCCATTATTTTCACCCATTTTCGTCAGGTAGTAGATCTGCAGATGAACTCCAGGTTTGTAGGGCCCGCATTGATGGGCAAGTGTATATTCCGGGAAAAGTGAGGCCGCCTTTTCTTCTTGGCATGGAAGTAAAGTGCAGATGTAATGTTAAGCTTAGTTTTATTCATTATTCTGATCGTCTGTTTAAAGTGGCGTTTGAACATCAAGTCTTTTTATATTTTCTATATATATGCACAAATTTTACTTTGATTGCATAATCTAGGCACCATTACAAAACAAGCAAGGTTAGTTCAATGGATCCGTTCAAAAAGAAAGGTCAGCTCAATGGACCACAACTAAATGTGGGCTATGAGAAATTATCTTGTTTTTATGCACCATTACTCCATGTACATTTCACTAAAACCCCAAGATAAAGATAACAAAGCTTGGTTATGTTTACATTGGCAAATGAAATTCCATAGTGATCAATCTGTCTGGTCACAGCGGTGGCACGCTAAGATTTGCAGAGCTTCCAACTTTGTGGGACCTTAACCAACTCTCGAGTATTAATAAACTTTTAATAAAGCGGAAAATATACATGCAACCTCAGATCAAAATGTAGATAATGTTGCAAATTGGTTCACTCGCTCGAATTCAAACAACTCCTCTTCCAATTCTCTCAACCAAATGGTATCAACTAAAAGAGGACAAAAGTGAAGAGATCATACCGACGCACACCGTCTAATATATGTACAGTACTTCCTCTGTAAACTAATAAGACGTTTTAGAGTACTACTTTAGTTATCTAAAACGTCTTATATTAATTGACGGAGGGAGTACCTATGAGAGGAGAGGCGAACCCATCCATCCAATGTTCCTGCAACTCACGCTTTAGTCATATATTTGTACTAGGAATGCACATAAAGGTTTCACATGACTTTTGGACAAACCTGTTCTCAGACTTCAGTTCATCGCCATCTTGAAATGAGAAAATGCCTCCATGGATGATTTTTCAGAGTGGTAATGCCATCACGAGCTGTCTATTGCAATCCATAACTTGTAGCCAAGCATGGCACAGGATTGACCGACGATTCAACTAAACCCAGAGACCAGTACCAGAGCTTATCAACAACGGAAAAACCTCACGGTCTCACGGAGAAAGAAATTGGCAGGGTCACAGCTTGTATACAACTTTGCATGTTTGATTCTGACAATCTAAGTCTCACAAATAACTATACCAGGAAAATTTGAACTACCCCTTACAGTCCTAAGTTCATCTCGCCCGCTTGATGGCCATAACAAAAGAAATAAACAAACATGAACAGTTTATTCTTAGTAACCCTCAACCTGACACCATCAGCACTAGTCGTTTGATGATTACATGGGTATGAGCTTTGACAGAGACTGTCAGCGCAAGGAGCTGGTGGCCAAAAAACTAATACTTTACAATTTTGATAACCCCTGATTGAATATGGGCAATGTTCATATGATGGGAACGTCTCCATTTCAAGCTCCAGCTGCCGAATTTGTCAGCGATGAGCGAGTCGGCGACGTGCATGCCGCAAGATCCCGTTTGCTCTTGGACTTCTTCATCTTTGCTTTGAATCTGGACTTAACCATTAATGTGTCCACTGTGTTTGCAAAGTTGCCAATTGCCATTGCAATAAGCAGGATCCCACACACCACAACCTGTGACAGCATGCATAGGTTATAAGACGGGTCCAATATGATAACTCCTGGTTGCATTAATGGCTACAAGTTCCTTACCTGCCACTCAGGGATGATCCCTGTATGAGCTGTCCGAAGAAGTAAAAATCCAACATAACCCTCAAAGACCTAAAAATAGAAGGGAAGTCAAGATAATTGCCTCGAGCGTTGTACATTTGTGAGAGAATTATTATAACTCGATGTTATCAGGCGAGCATGCTCACTTGATCGCACAGAAAAACCAATCTAGATAAATGACTTGATACTATTATTCAAGCAGGTAAAATAGGAAATTTTAGCACATCATGTACCAAGATCAAAAGTGAACTGTGAAGACAAAACTAGTCTGTCCTTCATGAGCTTGGTTTGATATTTGCGTATTTAATACTCCCTCCAGTCCAGATTACACGGCGAATTTTGTTCTGTTAAGACAAGCATTTGACCAACACTTATGTAGTGTGTAACTAGATAATTGCCCATGTGTTGCAATGGGGGCATAAATGTTCTAGTAGGTTAGCCCGTGATTTACCTGCCACCATATTAATGTGATTGTGTGAAAAATAGGATTCTATTTGATAAACACTTATTTGGTAAGCATTTATTAGCCTACCAAATAAACAGATTTTTATTTGGCAAATCAATAAGAGTTGGAGCAGTTGAGGCAATTTCTAAGGAAGAACAGATGGAAAAAACCAGAGACGGGAGGGGGGAAATCAAAATGGGAAGAGGAGGAGGACGAGCGGATGACAAAACCACATGTCTTTTTTAAGTAGGAAAGATTTATGTGATACAAAATCATAACCACAACTCCACAAGTACGTTTGAGTACGAACCTAATGACATCAATTTTATGCCACATAAAGTATATACTAACAGAGTAATTGTTGGTCAAAGGCTTAAGGATAACAGCATACCTGCAAGAGAAAGAGGACAGGACACAACAGCAATAGTTGGCCTTCAACACCAGCAGTCTCACCCCACACGACGTCCATCCTTTTAGCCTGCCCGAAAGAAACATTCAAGTTAAAGAAAACTACTTTGACTAAAGTTTCAGCAGATGATTGCACAGGTAAATGGATGTAGTAGAAGAGCCATATGGTGCCTAAACATGCCATGCGACAAGATAGATGGTGCAAAGATAATTTCAGTTGAGTAAAGTTCATCAAAATCCTGAGGTTATTCACAAAAGGAGCTACTGATAAGGAAAATAATAGGCTAGAGCCACCAGAGTAAATATCGAAAGAACAAGTTCTTTTGCCCTTCTCTATCAAAATGCATTACCTTCCCCAAAGCAATCCGAGTATATAGTCTTTGACGTTGATATCTGTTCTGCAACATCATGGCGAAACCTTGCATCACAGCCCAGCACAGAAACAACTCGACACCTCTCTGCGAAAAGAGCACAGGCTAAGCACATGCTTCCGTGTTTGGAACAGAAGAGAAAGATCTATAAGCATACCTGTTTGCGTGCACAATCAGGTTGTCCCTTAATCTCCCATGTGAGGCTCACAAGGGCCATCAGCATGGCACAATAGTGATGGCATACCCACCTTAAGAATAAAATGAACTTTTGTTAAGTTCCAAATGCACCAAAAGAAACCAACATTACTGGTGCTTATATGCATAACTAGTTGATGATTTTGAAAAGAACAGACAAAATCATAACAAGAAAAGGCCAGCAAGCAACATGTCAGAGGTGGATAAACAGGCATTGAAGAATAAAATTGTTCTCGTATAGTCAGGTAAGGTAACGTAAAGCCCCAGAGCATCATAATATTTCCTTCAAATGAGAGATGAAAATACTGGTCGATACTAAAATGCAATGAATTATCATTTAAAAGAAAATGGATCGTCGTTCAAAATAAAAACGGATCCACAGTACTTAGTTATTGTTCCTTACCAAGGACGGATATCACTTCCATTAACTCGCAATATGTTCTCTCGCAAAGCTAAAGTTGTATAGAGGAATAACAGCCAAGCCTGTTAAACATAAGATAAGCTCACCAGTCAGTTTATCTTTCAGAAGATAGCATCAGTTCATATTGTTACCAGATTACCTGAACAAGAATCAGAGCATACCTGATATAGCTGAACTGGCAACGCTGGAAAACATCCATTCCATAGCCATGACCGAAGAAACAACAGAATCATCGGAAAACCAAGAAACACTATGGCAGTCCTATCCTGAAAATAAAAAAGGAATAAGGATTAATAAGTGCAAAGTATTTGTAGCTAATAAGTATTATCTATATCAGTACACGGTTCTCCATAAATCTAACATCTATATCTGCAAAACAACTCAGACATTGCTCAGGAGGTACATCTTTCACTTTGTAGAAGGTTTGAAGGATATCATTCCCCCTAAAAGACTACTCGGATCAAATGGAAAACAAAATTTCAAAGCTGTTTATCTATTGGTGGCTCAAACACACTTGTAGCCAGCTTCATGCTAAGTCCTCATCTCAAAATACGAGTAGCTGCCTAGATTTTCACCAATGGTAACACAATTTTACACATACCCTGTAGCTGTTGTATTCCTCCTTCACCTTGAGCTGTACCTCCTTCCTTGCGCGGAGATTCACTGGTCCCAAGAGCAGCTTCAAAAAAGTGCCTGTAAACCCCCAAGACAGAAAACATTAGGAGAGTAGAACCTCAGAAAAGAGAGAGGTGTATATGAATATGACAAAAAATGAATAACAAGCTGAAGAAGAGCAGCAATCACCATGCGCCTTGCTAGGGAGAATCGTCGCAATGTCACCGTCACTTATGAGGCATGACGCTCGATCCAAGTCCTCGTGGACCTGCCACAAGCACACAAAGAGGCCACAGTCACATTACCACAAGAAGAGCATGCACATTGTGACGATCAGAATCAGCAGCATCAGACGCATATGATGGGACGGTGATTCAGAGAGACAGGGTCCCGAGGCATCCAGGGTCGACGGGTACGTCTTGGCAGTACCGGAAGTCGAGATTTCCACAGCGCACCAAACTGCAGTCCCACGCACGCACGTAGATCTTCCGCAGCGAGTGATCCGGCGCGGCGAAGCAACACAGCGCAGCGGCGCGGAGCGGAGCTGGCAGCGCTGGGAATCCTAGGCGCAGCAAACACCCGCGCGGCGATCTCCTCGGCGACCCGCCGACACGCCCACGCGCACGCACGCACACTTGGAGAAGAAGAAGGAGGATGACCCGCGCGGCAGCCTGGGAGCAGCAAGGCTGGTTACCTTTTCGGTCTGTGCGTTGGCGGCCGCCTTGCGCAGGCGGGCGAGGTCCTCCCTGAGCGCGGAGGCGCGGCGGCGCAGCGCTTCCTCCTCCGCCCACGTCCTCGAAAGCAGCGCCGCAGCGGCGTCCTGCAGCTCCCGCGCCTGCTCCGCCGCGCGCGCCGCCGCCGCCGTCTGCTCCCCTGTCTTTCTCTCCTCTTCCATCTCCTGCCTCCGGGGAAGTGCTGGCCCCGCCCTCTCCTTCTCTCTCTCTCTAGCTGCTCGTCCCCCCTCCCTCCTTGTCGCTCTCTCTCTCTCTCTCTCTAGTCTCTACTACGCGGCAGGCTGACGGGTGGGGCCCGTGGCGAGGGGAGGAAGAGGGAGAGAGGAAATGGCAGGGCAGGCAGGGAGAGGTGAGGGTTGGTTTGATTTGTGATCCGCTTAGATTAATGCGGTGCGACGAGATGCGATTTGCCCATTTCTGGTCTTCTTAAATAGCCCCCTCCTCTCCTTTTTCTTTTCAGTTTGTATATATAGGGTGTTGCGATTAGATTTCTGCCACCCCCCCTTCTTTTTTCCTTTTTCTATCGTCGACAAAAGTTGTCCTTGAGATGCAAAGAGTCGATCTCAATCGCTTTCTAGGTACACGTGGATGAATAGCAAAACTATCTATCTCTATGCTAACATCACCGTAGCATTTATTCTCAAAATTGCACACTCCCCCCGACTGCAAATTTAGAGGAGCAAGGTAGTACATGCAAATTTCAGATGACTAAGATTTTATTTTGTTTTATTTTTTAGGGGTTTGGTATGTTTTATGTTATGTTCTTTCAAAGGGGTGGGGTTTTTTCGTGGGAGAAGTGGAGTGTGGACGTGTGATTTTATCGCATGAAATACACCCGTGTGTCCTTGCTCGATCGATGCGGTGTGATGATGCGTTTGTTTTTGCGTGACGATTTACCTTTTAAGGATTGTCGTGTTTGCTATTAGTCGTGCACTTCATCAGATATCGACATGGAAAGATGCCCATGACATGATATTTCATCCTTATCGGTATCCTCACGACATACGTGTGTGAGCAGTCATGGACATCACTGAAGTGAACACATACGTGTGTGAGCAGTTATGGACATCACTGAAGTGAACACGGACAGATATAGAGATGAAAATGAAATCGTGAAGCAATGGTTATTGTTTTGCTTTATTTGGGTTGTCAAGTGCTAGCATCGCCCCACGTAGCACGTCAATTAGATATTTTTTATTTTGTTAGTGATCTCCTTGATATTTCCTCTCTTTGAAATTGTTGCATTTGTACCAACCTAGATAAAATAGATAGAATATTTTAAATTTATACAAGCGAGAAAAATGTGAAATACTTTCAAAGGCACTACAACAAACGGTTTTGGCGGATGCTAGGAAAGTAAAGGTTCTATGGTTTATTGAAGGACATGTGAGGTTTACATTTTCTTGAAAATAAAGAAATGTAAGGTTCATCACTTGTATGACTGTGGTAAATGTAAATCAAGCATGCATAACTAACAATTGTTTTGGTCATTCTTTCCAAGCGGGTGGTGTTGGGGTGCGTGGAGTGTGGATGTGTGGTTTGATCACATGAAACACACATGGCTCCTTGCTCTGTCAATGTCGATGCGGTGTGATGATGCATGGGTCTTTACGTGTGGTTTACCTTTTATGGTTTGTTGTGTTTGTGTCATTAGCCTTGCACGTCATCGGATATAGACGTGGAAAGAAGCACGCGATATGATACTCACGCCATACATATGCCGGCAGTCATTTACATCACAGACATATCTAGACATGAAAATGTAAACGGTGACACAATGTTTTTCTTGCTTTGCTTACTTGGGTTGCCATGCGCTATCTTTATCCACCTCGCCCCCATCACACGCCAAATAGACATGTTTTATTTTGTGTGTGATCTCCTTGATATTTCTTCTATGTAGAATGATCGCATTTGTATCAACCCGAAAAAAAATAGGTAAATATTATTAAAAACTATGCAAGAGAGAAAAATGTAAAAATATATACTTCCAAACGCACTACAATAAAATGGTATTGGTGGTTGCTAAGAAAGTAAAGGTTCTATCGTATATTGAAGGACATATGAGGTTTATATTTTTGTAAAACAATGAAATGTAAGGTTTATCACTTATATGATTTTGTGTTAAATGTAAAGCAAGCATGCATAACTATAATGTTTTAGCCCCGTTTATGCTCTCATTTATTTCTCATTCCCCATCGTGATTATTATGTACGGCAATTGGGGGAACGTCGGGTATGGAGGTTCCCCAGCGAGCAATTTGTTTGCCAGGGAAGGGACAATCAATCGAACAAAGATCGCTCTCTCGAGCGTTCACTCAGGCGGGCTTCTAGCGCAAACCCCGGTTTGGGACAGAGGTCCGGTTAACTAGTTTTTTGCAAAAAAAAATGCCATGAACGGAAAACATTTTATTATACAAAAAAGTCAAAGAAACCATAAAATTTACAATGTTATACTTTATAAAACTGTCATCCTTTAATTTATAAACTTACCAGCTGGTTGGATGTATGCTTGAACATAAGTTTGCCATACCTAAATGTCATACATGAAATTTTACAATTGCCATGCATGAGAAACTAAATCTGCCTTATCTTAAAAACAAACAAGAAAACAAAAGGCAATTATATTTGAATCTAAGTTGCCGTTGTTTCATAAGATGATGGCAAAAACATATTAAAAAGGAAAAATTATGAAATACTCTTATGAAAACAAATTTGCCATGGGGTGTTCAAAATAAACTTGCCATGGTGTAAAAAAAGGATTACCATGGTTTGTTCCGAATAAAATCCATGTTCCAAACATTATTGGCGATGGTCCAACAATTAAATTTACCATGACATAAGAAATAAATTTACCATGGTCCAAATATAAATTTGCCATAGTCCAATTATAAAATTGGCCATGGTAAAATAAGAAACTTTTCATGGTACCAAAAAATAAATATTCCATGCTCCAAATATAATTTTGCCATGGTCCAAATATAAATTTGCCATGATAAAGACCGAGAACAATGTACCATGGATTGTTCAGTAAATTTTCCATTGGACAAAAAATGAATGCCATGGTCCATAAAGTAAATTTCCATGGTACAAAATAATTAAATTTTCCATGGTCCAAAAAAGAAATTTGCCAATGCCCAAAATATCATGACAAATTACCTTTGTAGATCATGTCAAATGTGGATAAAAATTACATGAAAATTATATGTACCATGGCAAATGTACTACTCCCTCTGATCCACATTACTTATCCCTCAAACGGATGTATCTAGATGTATTTTAGTGCTAAATATATCCATTTGAGCAACAAGTAATATGGATCGCTGGGAGTACATATTTTCAATGCAAAATTTTGTATTAGCTAGGTTTGATAAGAAACCATGGTATTGGAAACAAATACCTAAATTGGCGTGTGATCACTAAAAAAGTCTTACAAAATTGTCCTAGAAAATTTATGAAAATGCATTTTCTAAACAATAAAAATACCATGGCAAATTAACTCAGTAGATAATGGCAAACATGTGGATAAAAAGTACTTATGTCATGACAAGTGAACGTATCATGGCAAAAAAGTGGGTTTTATTTTGTTTTATTTTGAGGGGGTTAGTATGTTTTCCGTTATTCATTCGAGGGGGTAGGGGTTGGGGTTTCTTGTGGGGGTGTGGAGTGTGGACGTATGATTTTATCGCATGAAGTATGCGTGTGTCCTTGCTTTATCGATGGGGTGTGATGAAGCATGTGTCTTTACGTGCCAGTTTACCTTTTAAGGATTGTCATGTTTGTCATTAGTATGCACGCCATCGGATTTCGACGTGGAAAGAAGTCCATGACATGATATTTTATCCTTATCCGTGTCCTCGTGGCATACATGTGTGAGCAGTCATGCATATCACTGAAGTGGACACAGACATATCTAGAGATGAGAATGCAAATCATAACGCAATGGTTTTTGCTTTGCTTTACTTGGGTTGCCAAGTGCTATATTCGTCTCCCCCATCGCATGCAAATTAGAATTTTTCATTTTTGTCCATGATCTTGTTGATATTTCCTCTCCATGGGATGGTCATATTTGTATCAACTTGAAGTAAAAATAAAATAAATATTTAAATTTATGCAAGTGAGAAAAATGTAAAAGTAGATACTTTCGAATGCACTGCAACAAATGGTTTTGGTGGTTGTTAGGAAAGTAAAGGCTCTATGTTTTATTGAAGGACACGTGAGGTTTATATTTTCTTGAAAACAAAGAAATATGAGGTTTATCACTTTGTACGATTTTTATGTTAAATGTAAAGGAAGAATGCATGACTAATAATGTTCTTGGTTATTCTTTTCAAGGGGTTGGTGTTTCTAGTGGGGTGCGTGGAGTATGGACGTGTGGTTTGATTGCATGAAATACGTGTGGGTCCTTGCTCCGTCGATGGGGTGTGATGATGCTTGGGTATTTATGTGGTAGTTTATCTTTTATAGTTTGTCGTGTTTGCGTCATTAGCCATGCACGTCATCGGATATCGACATGGAAAGAAGCATGTGACACGATATTTCATCCTTATGTCCTCACATCAGACATGTGTGAGCAGTCATTCACATCACGACAGATCTAGAGATGAAAATGTAAACAATGACACGATACTTTTTTACTTTGCTTACTTGGGTTCTCATGCGCTATCTTCGCCCCCCTCCCCCCATCACACACCAATTTGACATGTTTTTATTTGATATTTCATCTATGTGGAATGGTCGCATTTGTATCAATCCAGAATAAAATAGATAAAATTCATTAAAACTATGCAAGAGAGAAAAATGTAAAAATATATACTTCCAAACGCACTACAACAAAATGGTATTTGCGATTGCTAAGAAATTAAAATCTCTATGGTTTACTAAAGGACATATGAGGTTCATATTTTCCGTAAAAGCAAGGAAATTTAAAGTTTATCACTTATAAAATTTTGTGTTAACTATAATATTTCCGTCCCGTTTATGCTCTCATTTATTTCTCATTCCCAAATGTTATTATTATGGACCGCAATATTGGGGGAGCGTCTGACGTGGAGGTTCCCCCAACAAACGATTTGTTTTTGTTAGGGGAGGGACAATCAATCGAATGAAAATTGCTCTCTCGAGCATTCAGACAGGTGCATTTCAACGTGAACCCTAGTTGGTCTAGAGGCCTAGTTAACTAGTTTAGGCGATTTTTTTTGCCATTTTTTTTTCTTATACACAAAAATCCAAAACACATGAATTTACAATGTTATACTTTCTAAAACCGCCTTCCTCTAATTTATAAACTTACTAGGTAGTTGAATGTATGTTTGAACACAAGTTTGCCATACCTAAATGGCATACATAAAAAATTACAATTTCCATGCATGTGAAACTGAATCTTTCATATCTTAAAAACAAACAAGAACTAAACATTTATGTTTGAATCTAAGATGCCTTTGTTTCATAAGATGATGGAAAATATATATTAAAAAGAATAATTATGAAATAGTCTTATGAAAAAAATGCCATGGGGTGTTCAAAATAAATTTGCCATGGTGTAAAAAAGGAATTTACCATGGTTTGTGCTTGCTCTCTCGTAAGATGGTTGGTTAACCCCAAGTATAAGGGTCATAACCCACATGTATAGGGGATTAGTTGTAGCGTTTTTGATAAATAAGAGTGTTGAACTCAACGAAGGAGCTAAAGGTAGAATTAATATTCTCTCAAGTACTATATCGACCACCGATACAACTATATGCACACTAACTCTCACTTTACCTAGAACAAGAAATACAACTACTTTGCGAGAATAAAACTAGAAGTACTGTGCGAGAAAAAAAAGAGTTACTTGCTGTTTTACTAAAAGAACAATAAAGGAAAAGTTTTTGGAGAGCAAAAAGAAAATTGTTTGTCCCTAGGCAATAGATAACTAGACCGATAATCATTATTTTAGTCTTATGTGTGGGAGAGGCGTAAGCTAACACACTTTTCGTACTTGGATCATATGTTATTATGATTGGAACTCTAGCAAGCATCCGTGAATACTAAAGATCATTAAGGTAAACCCAACGATAACACTAAGTAATCCCATATGCAACAACCCACTTACTCGGGTTTAGGTTTTTGTCGCTTCCGCAACCCACTATAAGCGAATCATGAACATATTGCAACACCCTATAGCGGTGATCCCACATGCTTGCGCGACACGGCGGACACCATAGGACAGCACCAAAATAAAACATGCAACTCAAACCAATCATGATAACCAGTCAATCCATAGGACAAAAAGAATCTACTCAAACATCATAGAGGTGCAACACATCATTGGATAATAATATATAGCATAGAGTGATACGTATCCGTCATATCTATAATTTTTTTATTGGTTCATGCCATTATCCTACTATTTTCACATACTTTTGGCAACAATTTATATCATTTTCTCGGACTAAGATATTAATCTAGTGTCAAGTGTCAGTTCCTGTTTTTGCATGTTTTTGTATTTCGCAGAAAAGCCATATAAAGCAAAGTCGAAACGCGATGGGCTTGTGGCTTCCTCGAGGTCGGTTGGAGTTGTACTTCGGGTACAAGGAAGCTAATATCCGGAAAAAAATCATGTTAAAGAATTTTATCCCGATCGGAGTCACGGATCTCTAGATATTTTAAACGATGTTCGGTCAGAAACCAAAGTCGTGGAACAAAGAACAAAATAGAGAGAGATCCAATATAGAGGGGATCCCACCCCTCATGAACCAAACCCCAAAATTGGTACCCACGTTCATCGTGCAAGCATGCAAAAGCTAACCAGCAAGGGAATAATACAAGCTATCCTCTTAGTTCCATTGTCATGGAGGTCAAAAAAGAAGATTTTTTTTGTGGAGCCCAAATTCCCATTGCCAAAGGTTTAGAGAGAGAAGGCCAATATTATGTGAGGGACACAACAATAACTATAACAAAAGAGGTCAAGCATTACACCAACCCAAGGCATACGAGGTACAATAGCAAGATCGTTTGTCTATGTTATTAAACCGCTCAACTACCTCTGCAGCACTGAGCCAAGCCTATGCCTCGCACTTAGGGAAAATATAGAGAATGGTTGGGGTTTTGAGAAGACAAAAACAAAGGAAGTCTTGCATCAACGCATCTGACCATTAGGCTAAGGAGAAGGCATTATGATCGATGTCAACACAAGTAGTAGTGATCACCATGCAACTAGGATGCACATAGAGCTATGAATATGCAAAAGCTCTCCTATTAACGGAAGCGCAAAAGGCTTAGAACATTGCTTTAGTCATAAAGAACTCACACTGCACAAGAGTATGGCGGTGTCATGTTGCATGAGACTCAAAAGCTAAGTACCCCAAGGTGATAATTTGGCGGAGATAAACCTTGTTAAGTGTCCTGGATCAACCAAAGATGCTGGGTTCATAAGCAAAAAGCCTCTACAATCATTCAATCGCTAATCAAGCCACCACTAGAGTCCCCAACTTATGTAATTAGGTAAAAGAAAGGCAATAGTTCAAAGGACTCTTTTATTGGGTTTTTGATAAAAAGAACATGGCAATGTTTTTCAGAAGATATCAAGATTTCCACAAGCTAAGTTAAACAAGTGCAAAGCAAGCATGTCAAAACAGCGGGACACGCTATTGCAACAAAACCATATGATCAAGAGCATTGTACAAGACACTACATATGCAAAAGTAACCTCCCCACGCTTAGAACTTTGCAATACCAAACTATAGGGGAAATTACAAAAGTAAAGAGAAAATGCATCTATTAAAAGAGAGTGCGAAAAGTGGTTACCTGCCCAAACTTACCTCTAAGTAAGGGTTAGAAACTTTTACCATTGAGGTGCATAGGACCTCTCTTTTAATAGGCGTGGACCTTGCTTCAATTGATCTCCTCGTTGTTGTCCGGCGGCTGCCCTCCAATAGAACCTGCTGAAAACAAGCTAAAAGAAAACAAATTTTTTTGTGCTTTTGTGGGTTTTCATTTTTTTTATAGCACAAAGGATTAGCAACACAAGTGATAAGACATATGCCTCACAATGATCGGTTCATCTACCTAAGCACCTCACTTAAGAAGAGAAACTATGTCGAGAAGTTCTAGCTACTCCTAGATTAGATGGACTGCGTGTGAGACAGGATATAAAACACGAGTGTGCAGCTCCTACCTGCCTAATTAAGAACAGAGATCTCACTTAAGGTGAGACTCGCTACTAAACAACTTTTATTTGAGTGGGGTTCACATTGGAAAACATTACCAGACACTTGTTGTTGAAGTTCGTCATGTTGAAGCAACCAAGTGGCTTCTGTGGATTTTTATACGGTTGGCACCATACCGTACATGTCACCACATAAGGTCCAAGCCCCTGCGAAAATAACACAAAAAATAAAAATGTCAATTCGGTATACGAACGTCGTATACCCAACCGTCAAAAGGAAATAAAAATATAGTTGCTATAGAGAATTATTGGCTACAGAGTTTCAGAGGTAATTAACACTAATTCCAAAGCAAATGATCGTTTAGAAAACACCTCATCAACCTCATAGGTTGAAAAATGCATCACATGGAGGTGTTATTGCCCTCATACGGGCGCTCAAACAACCACATGCGTTCGTATCAAACATCATCGTCTGTTCTGCTGAGATGCTCCTTTGTGGTCGCCAGGTGATACGACCGCTCGTATGAGCGCAAGCGCTCGTACGCTTGGCCGTCTTTTGCCGTGGTCCTCTCTTACTTACGGTCATGAGCTTATACAGGTGCATGTACGACCGGGATGATCGTATGGAACACCGTCTTTTCGTATGGAGCTGCAAAACCATATAAAATTTTGTGTGCTCCCTCCTCACATTAGGAACATAGCATATTTACAATAAAAATAGGAGGAGGTACGCAACACAAATGCAGGTACCGACATGCTATAAATTTTACCAATCAAATTATTACGAGACCAACTCAAATAGAAACTACTTAAAGCAAAAATAAAAGTGCAAATGCGACATGAATGCAACTAGACTCAAGACACAAAGCTAAGAAAGACACCTACGGACACCCGGGTTACCTCCCGGGCAGTGCTTTCTTTATAGCCATATAACTAGGCTTCAGTGCTCCATATGGTCATCCATCCAGATCCCTGGGGATTTCAACCCCAAGTGTGAGACGTACCTCCGACTGGGGTTTGGAGCACCTCATAATAGAGCTTGGTCGGAGGCGCACTCGCTTACGGTGCATCGACATCATGTATGTAAATTCGTTCCCGCTCTTGGGCGAGTACCGATGCACCGAGCTAAGTGGAGATGCCTTAGACATTAGTGGTTGCAACTTCACAATAACTTTATAATACAGAAGATGAGGAGCGGTAGGTAAATCATAACCTTCATTGTTTTCATCAAGTTCCACATTTATGTCAAATCAGTTATCATTGGTGGGAGTTTCTGGACAACGGTCATTCCATTCATCATCTCCGTGTTCCTCCGGATCATCATTTTCCTAGCATTCTTTTTCTTGTGGCTTGATGATATCTTTTCCTTCTTTTTCCTGCATAAGGTTATGTTCCTATGAAATATTGGCTTTGGAGATGGTATCCATCCATTCTCGATAGTCCTTGTACAAAGGATTCTCATGAAAATTATTGTCTATGAAAAAGTCATAGACTTCCTTCAACAAGCCTTTATGCTTAGTCATCGATTCATATTCTTCTGGGAACCTGTTGACCCATGTTAAAAGCTCAAATGATCTAAGCATTAACATCAACTCCTCAATTACCTCAATATCTTTAGGAGGGTGTTTATCACGGTTGTATGATCTTACAACCGGATGTGGGTGATCTCTGCAATAAAAGCTCATGTGAAGAAGATATTGGCATTGTATGCAACCATTAGGGATATCATTAGCTATAATCTCTAACTCCATAAATTTATCACCCCTTTCATCAACTTTGTCGATATTCCAATATTCTTCAAGTATCCTTCTTTTTTCATTGTATTGTCTCATTGCGGCCTTTAGATCTTCATCTGGCATCTCAAAGCAAGACATATTTTTTTATAATTTTTGGGTTAGGATAAAAACAGTAAGATAAGTAGCAACAAACAAAAACAAACTATGTGCGAGCGGGTAAGTAATAACCAAGCACTATGCTCCCCGGCAACGGCGACAGAAAATGTTTGATGATCTGCAAGTGCACGACGTTGTTGTAGCACTTTCGTGATAAGTAAAGTGTCGAACCCACAAGGAGTTGATATGAAGGCACCACAAAACCCGCAACTACGTTGTCACTCTACATACGCACCCAAACCGGAGTTTGGAAATAGTCTACTCTATCGGTTGCTAGGGTAACAAGATAAAAATGTGTTTAACTATATAAGAACAAGAAGGTAAAAACAGTAATAAAATATAGTATGTTAGAGGTGAAGGTGTTTGAGTAGTAAAGCATTCTCGAGGGCTCCGGAATCACTACCACATATATGAACTATCATATGCTCTAGTCATTGGTCAAATGCATAAGTGGGCGGAGCCGGGCACAGTACACGTTATATTCGAAGTACACTTCGTGCCACACACGCCACCATCATACTCACCCATAGGGTTACAACTCATGATAATTAAGGGTTTACCCCATGAATGCGGCCTCTCTAAGGGTTCTCCGTTTATCCCCAATCTATTGTGATGGTGAGGAATCAAAGGCTTTTACTGTCACCTCGAATTACCCCAACGCCCCAACCCTTCACAACGACAGTAATATATTTCACGGCACAAGGCACAACTGTGAGTGAGCACTCCTCTCAACATTCGCGAAGGCTACTAACTCTAATCATGAACATGTAATATTGGATCACATCAAGAATCGTATAGGGTTCAACCATATCCTCAAGAACTAATGCAATTACTCAAACATGTTAATGATACACACAGAGGTGAAGGTCAAGTGATAAGACGACATCAAGCCAGTGAAGGGAATAGGCATGGCGGTGATGATGGTGATGGCGGCACCGACGATGGTGGTGATGGAGATGGCGCCGCTGACATGTTGGAGAGGGCACCGACCCGAAGGTCGGTGCTCACGTGGTGGAGCCTCCTCTTCTTCCTCTTGATCTTGTCCCTCTTCTGTGATGGTGGATGGAGCAGCAATGGAGATGGAGATGGATGTGTTCTTGATGAATGAGATGAGATGACTGCAGCTAGGGTTGTGGATGACTTATATAAGGAGCCTTCCTAGTCTCCTCTCTTGATGGGCTTCATCCAAGGGCTCAAGATGAGACAAATACTCTCCCAATCTCTTCTTTATGAGCCAAGGATCTCATGGGATCGAACGGGGATGAAATCGGTGAAGAATCCCGTCTGGATGGGAAACTTTCGGAGATGTCTACACATCAAACGACCGCGTGCGGTCATATGAAAAGCCGTCTTTCAATCTGTCCTCCTCCTGTAAATCATACGAACTCGGAAATTATATGTTCTTGGGATCGTTGGATTTGTATGAATGATGCCGACCCATTCCTCATCTTAGATCTTTATTTGGAGCAATTTGGAAAAAAACACTTTTTCCGACCTCCGGAATGGCTAAGTCAGGCCTCTGATTGACTATGTATCAAACCGATCCGTAGTTCTTTCATCGTGCTTGGTCCTAGGTTCGTCCAAAACACCTGTAGACACAAGAAAACAAAGAAAACTAATAAAAACTAAATAAAACACTAAATTTGTAATGCTCACAAGGGGAAGTGTAAATACCGGTAATCATGCATAACAGACAACTATGTGGTTCAATGGGACATGGTATATAAAGAGAACATGCAACAAATGAGCTCTAAAAATGCGTCAAATATATAGCCATCACGATCGATGATGACATGATAAAGGATTCCGACGCGCTGGCCTCCATGGCGGTCAATGGCCAACCGCTAGCTGCCGCGACCGACGTCGATGACCCAAGTTTCAACATCGGAAGCAGATGGCCATCGTTATGTCCATCCAAGAATCGTGTTTTGATGTGTTCCTACGCAACGAGGACGAGCACCATCTCAGTGTTGGTGTGGAACAATCTATCGTGTCTACGGATGCTATACACAACGCGGCTAGGGATCTGCAGCGGCAGAAATGGTGGAGAATGCAAAGAGGAATCAGCTGAGGAAAAATGCAGATGCCAATGCAGCGAGAAAAAAGAAGCAGGAGCACGACTAGAAGGCGGCGGAGTAGGCCAGCGCATGCCTCTCAGCCGCATTGGAGGCCTGTGTAGACCTTGCAGCTGCGGCGACAGCCCTGGCAATAGCGGCCGTCTCGGCGGCCACAACGACCATGGACGCAACCCATGCGAGAGCAGTGTCCGTCTGTGTCCCGATGGCCCACGTGGACGCCACGACAGCTTCGTTGACAACGTTGGCTGCCCTGGGGAATGCCGTCGTCCCGAAGGTAGCTTCGTCGACCGCGGTAGACCTGGTGAGAGGCCCCGCGGTTGCTCTGGCCGAGGTAGCCCTGCCGGTCTCCGCCGTGGAGCGAGTGGAGATCATCGACTTGATGAGCTCCTTTGAAAACTCCTTTTGAGCCGAGGAAGGTCACGACGACGGTGGCGGTGCGGCGTTTGTATGCATCCATGGCGTAGTGAATATTTTGTGTAGTTCATCTAGATGTAAATTGGCGAACTGTTTGTAAATAAGTGAGCATATGAACTAATGTCAGCTTTTCCGCTGCAAATAGGCATTTTGTGGTGAAAATTGTCCACATGTTTGTGTCATATGTTTGTGCGCGTGTGGAAACTTAGGATGAATTTCACGTCTGTGTATGAAAATTATTATTAGCCGCGTGCAATGAACCAGAATGTAGGACACAAATATTTCCAGCTTAATTAGCAGCAACCTGCCTTGAGAAATCTAAAAAAAGATACCTGCCTTGAGATATCTCAAAAAAGCTACCCGCTTTGAGCGATGCAAAAATTCGTGGTTTCACGACATTTCCTTACATCGTACATAGTTATTATGTTTGGACCGTGTGCGATCTTGGTTGCTCCTGCCCCGCCTCAATTCCTTTACCCAAATTTTAGTAGTCGCAGTATTTCAAGCGTCACCCTCCCTCGTCCAGCATCGACCTTATAGTAATATTCTGTTGTCAAGGCATTTGAACTGTCGCCCTCCCTTGTCCACCACCATCTCCACCCACCATTACTAAAATAATTAGTAGCCGCGGCATATCCTCCAACACCACCCCGCCCCCTCCAGAGTCCACACATGCCGATCCCCTCCCCCATCTCCCCTACTCGAAGGTCGCCGCCGCCGCCCCCGCACTCCACCACCAACCTCTGTCGGTCTGCCCGTGCCTCCTAGCTACATAAGTTCAGGTTACCCACCAATCCCATACCCTCGCCGCCCTGAGTTTTTAGATGAGGCATGCGGTGTCCCTTTTCCCTAGATCCCCATCCCCTACTCCAGACAGTCATAGCCTAAGCCCGACCACATATCCCAGGGAGCCCGAAGAGTGTACGACAGAAAAGAGGTCTATCATGGCCTCTCCATTGGATGATGGCGAGGTGGACACTGTTCGTGCCGAGCTGTCGATCTCGAAGGAACACCTCGCCGTGGAACCTGGCGAGGATGTTGACTACGTTGCCATGATGAAGGCTTCAAGTCCACGGGCTAGCGTATTCCTATATCTCACGAGAGCCGGCTACGACATCAAGTTCATCACAATGATGAATTCACACGGGCCATGTCACAGGTTAAGTGGTCCATCCCCAACGCCTATGGTTCAACCATCGTCAGTCTCTTCGAAGGCCCCGCCGCTGACCTCCTCTGCTCGCAGTCAAGGATTTGCGATCCTTGTATGCCATCGAGCCCCTTTTGTCATTTCTGAAGGACACGTTCTACGGCGGTGGCTTGGAATCCGTAGTTGCAAGGTCAGATCTCATTGACCAAGACCACAAGAAGGGCACCCACTACGGCTTGATACGCCTCCGTCGTATCTATAATTTTTGATTGTTTCATGTCAATATTATACAACTTTCACATATTTTTGACAACATTTTATATGATTTATTGGACTAACCTATTGATCCAGTGCCCAGTGCCAGTTCCTGTTTGTTGCATGTTTTTTGTTTCGCAGAATATCCATATCAAACGAAGTCCAAACGCGATAAAATTTACGGAGATTTTTTTGGAATATTTTTGAATTTTGAGAAGTGGAATCAACGCAAATGGAGGCCCACAGCCCCCAAGAGACACCAGGGCGCGCCTAGAAGGCACAGGCGCGGCGTGGTGGGTTGTGCCCACCTCGTATGTCGGTTGGAGCTCTCCTTTGGGCGTAAGGAAGCTAATTTTTGGATAAAAATCCCCTCAAATTTTCAGCCCAATCGGAGTTACGGATCTCCGGGAATATAAGAAACGGTTTTCGGCCAGAAAACAGGAACGTGAAACAGAAGAGAACAGAGAGGGAGATCCAATCTAGGAGGGGCTCCTGCCCCTCCGCCGCCATGGAGGCCATGGACCAGAGGGGGGACTCTCCTCCCATCTAGGGGGGAGGCCAAGGAAGAAGAAGAAGGAGGGGGGCTGTCTCCCCCTCTCTCCCGGTGGCGCCGGAACGCCGCCGGGGCAATCATCGTGATGGCGATCTACACCAACAACTTTGCCGTCGTCAACACCAACTCTCTCCCCCTCTATGCAGCGGTGTAACACCTCTCTTCCCTGCTGTAATCTCTACTTAAACATGGTGCTCAACTCCATATATTATTTCCCAATGATATTTGGCTATCCTATGATGTTTGAGTAGATCTCTTTTGTCCTATGGGTTAATTGTGGTATGATGTTATGGATGTGAGTTGTATGTTGATATGGTGCTGTCCTATGGTGCCCTCCGTGTCGCGCAAACGTGAGGGATCCCCGCTGTAGGGTGTTGCAATATGTTCATGATTTGCCTATGGTGGGTTGCTTGAGTGACAGAAGCATAAACCCGAGTAGGTGGGTCGTTGCGCACGGGAGTAAAGAGGACTTGATACTTAATGCTATGGTTGGGTTTTACCTTAATGAACTTTGGTAGTTGCGGATGCTTGCTAGAGTCCCAATCATAAGTGCATATGATCCAAGTATGGAAAGTGTGTTAGCATATGCCTCTCCCTCATTGCATATGACAAGTATCTATCCTATTATATTCAATTGCCTATGGACAATCTTTCTTTTGCGTTACACAAAAAGCTTGCTACTAAACTATTTACTTTTATTGTTCTTTTATTAAAACAGCACCGAACTTTTATTTCCACGTTCTTTATTTTCTTGCAAAACTATCTTTACACCTACTAAGTACTTCTAGTTTTATTCCCGCAAAGTAGTTCAATACTTGTTCTGGGTAAAGCAAGCATTAGCGCGCGTAGAGTTGTATCGGTGGTCGATAGAACTTGAGGGAATATTTGTTCTACCTTTAGCTCCTCGTTGGGTTCGACACTCTTACTTATCGAAAAAGGCTACAAACGATCCCCTACACTTGTGGGTTATCAAGACCTTTTTCTGGCGCCGTTGCCGGGGAGCAATAGCGTGGGGTGAATATTCTCGTGTGTGCTTGTTTGCTTTATCACTAAGTAGTTTTTATTTTGTGCTCTTGTTTTCTATCTTTAGATATGGGTAGGAAACGCAAAATACCAAAAAAATTAGTTGTACTTGCTGCTCCAAAAGTTGAGGAACCACTAGTGTTCCGTACTACCGAAGAATGTTATTTGGATCATCTTCGATCCATTTGTGCTCGTGCTGAAAACCCAACTAGCTTAGTTGAGGTAAAATCATTGAATGAGCATGCTTATTATGTGCGATACCGCATATCTCAAAAAGGGAAACTCTTGTGGCATCAAATTAATACTTTGTGTTGCTATGCTTGGAATTTATGCGGAATACATGATTTTACTTGTTGTTCTGAAGAAACTAAAGAACACCTTCCCTACCAATGTGTGTTTAATGATAATGAAATACTATCTTCTTATGCCAAGGAAGCCAATTGTTATTTTGATGTTGAACAAATTGAAGAATTTGTTGCTTTTAAGGGTGCATATGAAATTGCTTCTTTGATTGAAAAGTATGATGCTACTCTTTACAAATCTAAATTTTTTGCCATACTTAAATATTGCTATGAAAACTATGCTGCTAGTGCTTATGTTAAAGAATTTCTTGAGAGAATGTCCGCTGCCTTGGAAGAGACTAATATTTTGCAGGGACCTATGGAAGAAGAAGTTGCTGAAATTGTGAGCTCATTAGATGAAAAAGATGAGGAGAGCGAAGAACAAAAGGAGGAAGAGCGGATTGATCACCCGTGCCCACCTTCTAATGAGAGTAATTCTTCAACTCATACATTGTTTAATTACCCTTCGTGTTTACCGAAGGATGAATGCTATGATGATTGCTATGATCCCTTGGATTCATTTGAAATATCCCTTTTTGATGAACTTGATGCTTGCTATGCTTGTGGCCAAGATGCCAATATGAATTATGCTTATGAAGATGAACTTGCTATAGTTCCTTATGTTAAGCATGAAATTGTTTCTATTGCACCCACAGATGATAGTCCTATTATGTTTTTGAATTCTCCCAACTATACCATATCGGAGAAGTTTGCTCTTATTAAGGATTACATTGATGGGTTGCGTTTTGCTACTACACATGATGATTTTAATGAATATAATATGCATGTGCTTGCTGCTCCTACTTGCAATTATTACGAGAGAGGAACTACATCTTCACCTCTCTATGTTTCCAATACTATGAAATTGCAAGAAACTGTTTATACTATGCATTGGCCTTTACTTAATGTGCATGAATTGTTCTTGTATGACATGCCGATGCATAGGAAGAGAGTTAGACTTTGTTGTCACATGATATATATCACTTTGTGCTCACTACTAAATTACAAATCATTGTTAATTAAAATTGGCTTTGATATACCTTGGGATCCGGGTGGATCCATTACTTGAGCACTTTATGCTAGCTTAATGGCTTTAAAGAAAGCACTGCCAGGGAGACAACCAGGAAGTTTTAGAGAGTCATTTTATTCTGTTGTGTGCTTTTATAAAGTTTAAAAACAAAAAAAAAATAGAGGGGGACCTAAAACTTCACAAAAAGAAAGGTGAAAGTGAGAGAGATGATGAGCATCGTTGAAGTGGGGGATATCCTTGAACTTTGTTCATGCCCATGGAAACTTTGTGAGTCTTGAATCATGAAATTTTTTCCAACAAAAATAATTATCCCCTTGTACAAATCCATTGTATTATACAAATAATGTGCCAAGATTTGCCTTTAGGATGATTAGATTGCTTGTTGGTATGTGCGGTGTAAAGACAGAAACTTTGGCTGTAGTGCGTGAATTTTCATTTTGTACTGGAACGTCAAAAGTTTCTGAAATTTTTACAAAGTATTGATATAATTTTTTTTTATTTCTTCCTAATTTTTCAGAATTTTTGGAGTTACATAAGTATGGTCAAAGTTCAGATTACTACAGACTGTCCTGTTTAAGAAAGATTCTGTTTTTGATGCATTGTTTTGCTTGTTTTGATGAAACTATCGATTTTATCGGTGGTATAAGCCATGGAGAAGTTATAATACATCAGGGATAATGCAAATATAAAATATGATTGGGTTGGCAACAGTACTTAAAGTAGAAATTTGCTTTATTATACTAACGGATCTCACCAGTCTTCTATTAAGTTTTGTGTCTATGAAGTGTTCGAACATCGAGGAGGTCTCGATATGAGGAGAAGAAGGAGAGGCAAGAGTTCAAGCTTGGGGATGCCCAAGGAACCCCAAGTAAATATCCAAAGAGACTCAAGCGTCTAAGCTTGGGGATGCCCCGGAAGGCATCCCATCTTACTTCAACAAGTATCGGTATGTTTTCGCTTTCGTTTCATTCATGTGATATGTGTAAATCTTGGAGCGTCTTTTGTGTTTAGTTTTCACTTTTATTTTATGCACCATGCTGGTATGAGATAGTATATTGTTGATTTATAGAATGCTCATTGCACTTCACTTATATCTTTTGAGTATGGCTTTATAGAATGCTTCATGTGCTTCACTTATATCATTTGAAGTTTGGATTGCCTGTTTCTCTTCACATAGAAAACCGTTATTCGTAGAATGCTCTTTTGCTTCACTTATATTTATTAGAGCATGGTATTTTGTATAAAGAATTAAAATCTTGTGCTTCACTTATATCTATTGAGAGAGTCAACAGGAATTGGTCATTTGCATGGTTAGTCATAAAATCCTACATAAAACTTAGGGATCACTGAATATGATATGTTTGATTCCTTGCAATAGTTTTGAGATATAGAGATGATAATATGTGGGAGGTACTAGTGGATGATCGTGTTTAGTAAGATATTGGTGTTAATGTTTGTGATTCCCGAAGCATGCACGTATAGTCTCCCGTTATGCTAGGAAGTTGGAGCACAATTTATCCTTGATTGTCTATCTTTGTGTGAAGGTCGGGGGCGCGCGATGGTTAACTCCTACCAACCTCCCCCCTAGGAGCATGCGTAGTAATACTTTGCTTCGAGAGAGCTAATAAAACTTTTGCAATAAGTATGTGAGTTCTTTATGACTAATGTGAGTCCATGGATTATACGCACTCTTACCTTTCCGCAATTTGCCAGCCTCTACGGTACCGTGCATTGCCCTTTCTCACCTCGAGAGTCGGTGCAAACTTCGCCGGTGCATCCAAACCCCGTGATATGATACGCTCTATCACACATAAGCCTTATTATATCTTCCTCAAAACAGCCACCATACCTACCTATTATGTCATTTCCATAGCCATTCCGAGATATATTGCCATGCAACTTCCACCGCATCCGTTTTGATGACTTGAGCATTCATTGTCATATTGCATACATGATCGTAAGATAGCTAGCATGATGTTTTCATGGCTTGTCCGTTTTTTGATATCTTTGCTACGCTAGATCATTGCATTCATATATAGTCATACTTTGTTCTACTATCGTAATATTGAGTTGTAAGTAAATAGAAGTGTGATGATCATCATTATTCATTATTAGAGCATGCCCCAGTGATGAAAGGATGATGGAAACTATGATTCCCCCACAAGTCGGGATGAGGCTCCGGACAAAGAAAAAAAAGGAAAAGAAAAAAAGAAAAAAAAAAGAAAAAAAAATGAAAGAAGAAGGAATAGGGGCATGCTAATTCCACACTTGTGCTTCAAAGTAGCACCATGTTTTTCATATAGAGAGTCTCATATGTTGTCACTTTCATATACTACTGGGAATTTTTCATTATAGAGTTAGATGCATACCCATTTAGTTTTCATATTGAGCTTTCATACACTTATAGCTCTTAATGCATCCGTTGCATGGCAATCCCTACTCCTCGCATTGATATCTATTGATGGGCATCTCCATAGCCCATTGATACGCTGAGTTGATGCGAGACTTTCTTCTCCACTTTTACCCCTTTGAAATCTACCACCATATTCTATTCCACCCATAGTGCTATATCCATTGTTTGCGCTCATGTATTGCGTGAGAGTTGAAAATGCTGAAGCGCGTTAAAAAGTATGAACCAATTTCTTGGCTGACACCGGGGTAGTACATGATTTATACTTTGTGTTAAGAAGACAGAGCATGACAAGGCTATATGATTTTGTAGGGATAGCGTTCTTTAGCCTTGATATTCTGAAAGACATGATTGTTTGTTGGGATGCCTGAGTATTCATGTATTTATGTCAAAACTAGACTATTGCTTTGAATCACTAGTGTCTTAATATTCATGCCATGATTAGATATATGATCAAGATTATGCTAGGTAGCATTCCACATCAAAAATTATCTTTTTTATCATTTACCTACTCGAGGACGAGCAGGAATTAAGCTTGGGGATGCTGATACGTCTCCGTCGTATCTATAATTTTTGATTGTTTCATGCCAATATTATACAACTTTCACATATTTTTGGCAACATTTTATATGATTTATTGGACTAACCTATTGATCTAGTGCCCAGTGCCAGTTCATGTTTGTTGCATGTTTTTTGTTTCGTAGAATATCCATATCAAACGAAGTCCAAACGCGATAAAAATTTACGGGGATTTTTTTGGAATATTTGTGAATTTTGAGAAGTGGAATCGACGCAAACGGAGGCCCACAACCCCCAAGAGACACCAGGGCGCGCCCAAAAGGCCCAGGCGCGACGTGGTGGGTTGTGCGCACCTCGTACGTCAGTTGGAGCTCTCCTTTGACCGCAAGGAAGCTAATTTTTGGATAAAAATCCCCTCAAAATTTCAGCCCGATCGGTGTTACGGATCACTGGGAATATAAGAAACGGTTTTCGGCCAGAAAACAGGAACGTGAAACAGAAGAGAACAGAGAGGGAGATCCAATGTAGGAGGGGCTCCTGCCCCTCCGCCGCCATGGAGGCCATGGACCAGAGGGGGAACTCTCCTCCCATCTAGGGGGATGCCAAGGAAGAAGAAGAAGGATGGGGGACTCTCCCCCCTCTCTCCCGGTGGCGCCGGAACGCCGCCGGGGCAATCATCATGACGGCGATCTACACGAACAACTTCGCCGTCGTCAACACCAACTCTCTCCCCCTCTATGCAGCGGTGTAACACCTCTCTTCCCCACTGTAATCTCTACTTGAACATGGTGCTCAACTCCATATATTATTTCCCAATGATATTTGGATATCCTATGATGTTTGAGTAGATCTCTTTTGTCCTATGGGTTGATTGTGGTATGATGTTATGGATGTGAGTTGTATGTTTATATGGTGCTGTCCTATGGTGCCCTCCGTGTCGCGCAAACGTGAGGGATCCCCGCTGTAGGGTGTTGCAATATGTTCACGATTTGCCTATGGTGGGTTGCTTGAGTGACAGAAGCATAAACCCGAGTAGGTGGGTCGTTGCGTATGGGAGTAAAGAGGACTTGATACTTAATGCTATGGTTGGGTTTTACCTTAATGAACTTTGGTAGTTGCGGATGCTTGCTAGAGTCCCAATCATAAGTGCATATGATCCAAGTACAAAAAGTGTGTTAGCGTATGCCTCTCCCTCATTGCATATGACAAGTATCTATCATACTATATTCAATTGCGTATGGACAATCTTTCTTTTGCGTTACACAAAAAGCTTGCTACTAAACTATTTACTTTTATTGTTCTTTTATTAAAACAACACATAACTTTTATTTCCACGTTCTTTATTTTCTTGCAAAACTATCTTTACACCTACTAAGTACTTCTAGTTTTATTCCCGCAAAGTAGTTTCATACTTGTTCTAGGTAAAGCAAGCATTAGCGCGCGTAGAGTTGTATCGGTGGTCGATAGAACTTGAGGCAATATTTGTTCTACCTTTAGCTCCTCGTTGGGTTCGATACTCTTACTTATCGAAAAAGGCTACAAACGATCCCCTACACTTGTGGGTTATCACGGCTCTTCCAAGGGGAAACATCCTATCTGTGACATGAGGGAGCGCACCCTGGGTATGTGCTCTTCCAAGTGGAAGGAGCCCATTCGTGACAAGCGAGGCAACATCGTGCGAGCAAATCTTACTTTCTCTAACTAGCCCACTCGTACCCAATGTTGTAGTAGCTTTTGCCATAAGATGTTTTAACTATGTCGTGTTTAATTATTTCAATTATGCAAAAATGTATTGCTCAGTAGGGATATCTGATGTTTAAGTATGAATTGACCAGTTCAATTTCATGAATGGCTATATTTGTTTTTTTATAGTGAGTAATATGCCTGTATTAGGTTGTTAGGTTGGTTGCAGTGAGCATTTGCCAGTTTTCAAGCATATGCCTAGTTTATCTGTATTAGGTTGTTAGGTTGGTTGCAGTGAACATTTGTCCAGTTTTTAATGGCTATATTTGGTTGTTATAGTGAGCATATATGCCTTCTTTATTTCAGTTATTCACAATGTGATGTTCATGTGCAAGTATGAACTGTGCAGTTCAATTTCATCAATACCACCTGTTATGCCTAGTGTAGTTAACACATGCCCTTTACTTCCGTTTTACACATTTATCCAACGTGATGTTTAAGAATGAGCTACATTATGTTCATTTTCAACAATACCTGTTGGAATTACAATATTTGGTCGCTCTTAAGCCTGTTGTAGCTAACACTCCCTTATTTTATCTGCTTTAATAGCACGTTGAAACCAACACATTCAAGCTATCATTTAGATGATGTTGTTTACCTTGGCTACATTTGGTTGATGTTAAGCCTGTTGTATTTATCATGACTTTCCATGTACTTACACAGGACAACAATGGAAGTGACCGACGTTTTTCACCAAGGTTAGTTTCATTCCTCGGCTTATACTCCCTCCATTCCATAATGTAGTGCATTTAGATTTTTTGAACAGTCAAACTTTGACCAAATTTATAAAGAATACTATTTATATCTAGCATACCAAAATGTATACACTATGAAAGTAAATTTTTTGATGTATCTAATGAAATGTATTTGGTATTCTAGATGTATATGTTTTTCTCTACAAACTTGGTCAAAGTTAGTAAAGTTTGACTTCTCAAAATATTTATAAGCAACACATTGTGGAACGGAGGGAGTATTATATTAAACCATTCCGCAATTGCATTTTAGCTTCTAAAATTTACTTGTTGCCTGTAGGTACATATGCTCTTGGTACAAATCCATGCCTGGACCCTTTTGTGTGTGGGGCAATGAAATATTCATGAATCAGCATCAAGTGAGAAAACTGATAAGGATCGTTAGGAAAAAGAGACGAGCGATGTCAATTAATCTATTTGTTTATGCTCTATCAACACAATAGTGTGTTGTAGGATGGTAACTACGAATTCTGTAGCCTTCCATTTGTACCGCCCATAATGAGTTGTTAGACAACAATGTATGAATATTATTTTTTGCAGTGGTTCCCAAAGCAGTTTACTCAAGATTACTTCGCAATGTACATGATTGGTTGACATGCAATGAAGGTTAAAGTATTTCATCGAGACTACAATGAGTATCGAGAAGTCATAATGAAGATAGTGAAGGATGGGCGGGCAGCCATCACAAGGGGTCACTACTGCAAGAAAGTCCAAAGACGACACATCAATCTGAGCCCCTTCGACCAAACTGTTTGTGAAGCATGAATCGCAAACGGTATAGTTCTAGCTCTGTCGCCAATAACGCGAACTGTGTGCAATGGCGGATCCATCAAATACGATTTAGAAAAGAGTTGCGTGTGCGATATGTGACAAACAATTGATCCAGGCGAACTATTTGTGATTAGCCAAATTAACACAGACGGCTGTAGATATCCAGATGTGTGCGATAGGCAGCATACATTTCACTCATATAAACAGTTTGTGATGATCCAGCAGAACACAAATGATTGAGCATAACAAGATGTGGGTGATGTCTACTACACAACTTATTCTTGTAGATCCGTGTTGGGCCTCCAAGCGCAGAGTTTTGTAGGACAGTAGCAATTTTCCCTCAAGTGGATGACCTAAGGTTTATCAATCCGTGGGAGGTGTAGGATGAAGATGGTCTCTCTCAAACAACCCTGCAATCAAATACAAGAAATCTCTTGTGTCCCCAACACACCCAATACAATGGTAAATTGTATAGGTGCACTAGTTCGGCGAAGAGATGGTGATACAAGTGCAATATGGATAGTAGATATAGTTTTTTATAATCTGAAATATTAAAAACAGCAAGGTAACAGTTTATAAAAGTGAGCACAAATGGTATTTCAATGCTTGGAAACAAGGCCTAGGGTTCATACTTTCACTAGTGCAATCTCTCAACGGTGCTAACATAATTGAATCATATAACAATCCCTCAACGTGCGACAAAGAATCACTCCAAAGCTCCTATCTAGCGGAGAACATAAGATGAAATTGTTGCAGGTAGCAAAACCACCTCAAAGTTACCCTTTCCGATCAATCTATTGAGCCATACCTATAAGTGTCACAAACAGCCCTAGAGTCCGTACTAGAATAACACCTATGATACACATCAATCAACTCTAATGTCACCTAGATACTCCAATGTCACCACAAGCATCCATGAGTTAATTATTCGACATGCATCAAACAATTTCAGATTCATCATATTCAATCCAACACAAAGAACTTCAAAGAGTACCCCGAGATTTCTATCGGAGAAATTAGGACGAAAACGTGCATCAACCTATGTGCCTTGATGACCCCAATGTCACCACGGGGATCCGCAAGTTGATAATCAAAACACATATCAAGTGACTCAATAGAACACCCCATTTTCACCTCGGGTATCCACATGCAAGACATATATCAAGTGGTCTCAAATCCAAAGTATTCAATCCAACATAACAAGATCTCAAAAGGAAAAGACTCAATTCATCACATCAAGATAGAGAGGGAAGAACACCATATTATATTAACAAAGCTCATCGTACATAAAGATCGTGCCATATCAAGAACACGAGAGAGTGAGAGAGATTAAACATATAGTTACGGTTACATACCCTCAGCCCCTAGGGTGAACTACTCCCTCCTCGTCATGGAGACCGCCGGGATGATGAAGATGGCCTCCGGTGATGATTTTCCCCTCCAACAGGGTACCGGAAAAGGATTCCATATGAGATCGCTTCGGAACAGAGGCTTGCGACGGCGGAGTGGAAGTTCTAGGTTAACTTTTGGGGGTTTTGGAATATATAGGATTTTTCAGCGTTGAAATCACGCCAGGGAGGTGTTGGAGGGTCCCACAAGGTATCCCGGCGTGCCCAGGGGGGTGGGCGTGCCAGGTTTTCTTGTCACCTCCTTGTGGCTCTTTTTGCACTCCCTCGAAGCTTACTGGGTCCTTTTCCTTCCAGAAAAAATCGTTAATAATTTTTGTTCAATTCCGAGAACTTTCATTTTCTGCACACAAACAACACCACGACAATTCTGCTGAAAACAACGCCAGTCCGGGTTAGTTCCATTTAAATCATATAAAGTGCATAAAAAACAATACAAAAGTATTGTAAACATGGGTATATGGCATGAATACTTCATAAATTATCGATACGTTGGAGATGTATCAGCATCCCCAAGCTTAATTCCTACTCGTCCTCGAGTAGATAAATGATAGAAGAAGTAATTTATGAAGTGTGAATGCTAGCATAGTGCATAATTTTGATCAATGATAATTTTAGTCACTTTTCTAGCATCAGAACCAGCAACTATTTCTCATAAAACTCATCATGATAAAGTAGCAATCAATTCACATGTCATGGTTCAAATAATGCATTCTCTTGAAACTTAACAACCTATGTTCTTAGTCATCAAACAATTATAGTTCATCTTATTTTCTAAGTAAGAGATTCACATACTCAATTATCATATAGTCTTCTATGATTGCTAATACTCAAAGCATATTATTAGAACAAACAACATTCATCGAACACAGAGAAAGATAGGGGAATAATGTTTCGCCTCCCAACACACTCATCATAAAGATAATTGTCAACAATAATAACTCATGATCAAATATATTTGACTGGATATATGTGTTTGGATCTTTCCACACCACATGATGCTTGCCAACTAGAAATTCAAGTTGAAATAAGAAGTTGAGTCAACATGAAAAGTAACTAACTTGAAAGTAAATAACATAAAAGTAAATAGAATGTCCCTCCGCAAAGGGAAGCAGGGAGTTGCTTATGTGCCAGAGCTCATTGATTAAAACAGAGAAGATTATATTTTGGGTGGTGTGCCTTTCCTGTCAACGTCACGACAAGGGATTTCAATATATTCCATGCTAAACACATTAATGGCGGTTCCCAAATGGAATTGAAATTTTACTCCCCCTCCACCATTCAAACACATTCCATGGCTGACCGAATCCACGAGTGCCCTCCAAACAATCAAATTTCTAGGGGGAGTTCTTGTTTATTTATTTTTGTATTATGCAAGACTGGGCATCCTTTTTACCAGCCTCTCTCATGAAATGACAAGTTAATAAACACTCATCGTGAGTTAAACACACTTAGCATGGAAGATATTGACCGCCCCGTCGCTCCATGAGCGGTACGGGCACACAAAACATAAATTTATTTTAAGGTTTTAGAGGTGGTACATGCAAATTTACTTGGAACGACAGTGAAATACCATATATAGGCAGGTATGGTGGACTCTCACGGAAGAAACTTTGCTCATGGATTTTGGATGCATAAGTAGTACCTCTACTTAGTACGAAGTTTTGGCTAGTAAAAGGTTCTAAACAAGCACCACATGTTGGAGGATCCATAACAATATAACTTCTATGCAAATATACCCAAACATAACTCATTAAGTTGTCTTCCTTGTCCAACTTCAACTAATTTGATCAAGGTTGGAAATAATTAATGGGTATTCACAATCATAAAAGATGTCCAAGATAATATATTTGTATGTGAAGTTCTCTTCCTTATACTAATCATTCATAAATTGCTTGTACGACTAATACTATGATTATCAAACTTCAATAGATTTTACTTTCTAAACCAAATGTGAAACTACTATTAAACATAAATCATATGGGTGATTTCAGATTTATGATGTTCAATTCATTCAATAATTTACTCTTAGCATATAAGTGAAGCACAAGAGTAAATGACAAACTACTCTCAAAAGATATAAGTGAAGATCAATGAGTAGTCAAACAATCAAGTAGCTATGTGATGATTCTCTCTCAATAAAGACTTTCAGATCCGAGATTTATTTAAAACATCAAACAAAACAAAAAGGGCACTCCAATAATAGCACATATCATGTGAACGAATAAAAACTTAGGCTCAACATAGGCTTACCGATATTTGTTGACGAAGAGAGGTGGGATGCCTAACGTGGCATCCCCAGATGTTGGAGACTTCTTGTAATATTGACTTGGGGAGCCTTGGGCCCCCCCCAAGCTTGAGATATATTGTCTCTATGGTTCCTCTCATATCACGGTTTCCTAAATCTTAAAAGCTTCATTCACACAAAAACTCGACAAGAACTCGTGAGATAGGTTAGTGCATATAAGAATAAATCAACATTTTATGTACTGCCAATACAAGTTGCATAATAATTTTCAAATATTAGCTACCGTATGATATCATTTCCATAATTTACCAATATAAGCCATGAAAACACTAGGACAAGTAGATAACAAAACTATGACAACAATCTGTCTAAAAGGGACAACGTGTAGAAATTAATTTGAAAAGTGCACTTCTATAACTCAAGAAATTATAAAGATTAAGGACATAAAAAAATTATATGACAATATTGTGTAAAAGTTTCATAAATTTTCCATGTTTCATTAAAACATGAAAATTCAAACACTACATCAAAAGTTTCTGTTTTTATACAACACACATTAAACATGCAATTCAAGCATCCTAAAGGAAATTATGTCTAATTTTTATTGAAAAACATGATTATAAATAACAGAAAACAAATACTAACAAAATAAAATGACGCTCCAAGCAAAACACATATTATGTGATGAATAAAAATATAGCTTCAAGTAAGATATACCGATAGTGTTGAAGATGAAAGAGGGGATGCCTTCCGGGGCATCCACAAGCTTAGACGCTTGAGTCTTCCTTGAATGCTACCTTGGGGTGCCTTGGGCATCCCGAAGCTTAGGGTCTTGCTGCTCCTTATTCTCCTCATATCGGTATCTCACCCAAAACTTGAAAACTTCAATCACACAAAACTTAACGGAACTCATGAGATGGGTTAGTGTACTACAATTAGATCATTCACTTAGGTACTGTCAAGATAAGATTCATAATTCTTCTCACATAATTCCTACTATATCCTAACATTCGCATAATTTATATCAGCCAATATAAGCAATGGAAACACCAAAACAAGCAAACTATGCATGCAAAACAGAATCTGTCAAAAACAGAACAGTCTATAAAGATCTGAATTAAAACCATACTTCACTAACTCTTAAAATTCTGAAAAATTAGGAAAACGCACAGAATTTCTATAGAAGTTATGTGTAAAAATTTCAGAATATTTTGACTCTCCAGTAAAATCACATAATTCATATACTAGACGCAAAAGTTTCTATTTTTGCACAAAATCAAATCAACAAGTGTCCACACTATCCCAAAGGCTTTACTTGGCACATTATTGAAATAAAAGGCACAAAACATGATTACTGCAGTAGATTAATCATGTGAATACATGAAAAAAATAAGAATAAATATTGGGTTGTCTCCCAACAAGCACTTTTGTTTAAAGCCTTTTAGCTAGACATGATGATTTCAATGATACTCACATGAAAGTAAAGAATTGTAACACAAAGGGAGTATCATGAAGCATATGACAAGCACATTTAATACTAACCCACTTCCTATGCATAGGGATTTTTTAAGCAAAGAATTTATTGTAGCAAGAATCGACTAGCATAGGAAGGCAGAACAAGCATAACTTAAAGATTTTCAACACATAGAGAGGAAACTTGATATCATTGAGATACCTACAAAAATATGTTCCTCCCTCGTAATAATTTTTAGTAGCATCATGAAGGAATTCCACAATATATCTATCACATAAATTATTCTTTTCATGATCAATAAGCATAGAAAATTTATTACTCTTCACATGAGCAAATTTCTTCTCATTCATAGTAGTGGGAGCAAACTCAACAAAATAACTATCATGAGATACTTGATTGACATAACCAAATTGAACATTAAAATCATGATGAAAAGTTTCATAGTTATAATTTCTCTTTATAGCATACATGTCATCACCATAATCATCATAGATAGCAACTTTGTTGTCATAATCAATTGAAACCCCTTCAAAAATAGTGGAATCATCATTTAATAAAGTCACGACCTCTCGAAATCCACTTTCATAATTATTACAATAAGATTCAACACCCTCCAAAGTAGTGGGATCACTAGTACCTAGAGTTGACACTCTTCCAAACCCACTTTCATCAATATAATCATCATACATAGGAACCATGCTATCATCATTGTAAATATTATCATCACAAGTAGGGGGACTAAAAAGATCATCTTCATCAAACATAGCATCCCCAAGCTTATGGCTTTGCATACCATTAGCATCATGGATATTCAAAGAATTCATACTAGCTAGCAACATTGCAATCATGCTCATCATTCAAAGGACTTACATTAAACATTTTATTAAATTCTTCTTCTAACAATTGAGCGCAACTATCGGAATCCTTAATTTCAAGAAAGACATTATAAAGATGAAGCATATGAGGCAACCTAAATTCCATTTTTTTGTCGTTTTATTTTATAAACCAAACCAGTGATAAAACAAGAAACTAAAAGATTCAATTGCAAGATCTAAAGATATACCTTCAAGCACTCACCTCCCCGGCAACAACGCCAGAAAAGAGCTTGATGTCTACTACACAACTTATTCTTGTAGACTTGTGTTGGGCCTCCAAGCACAGAGTTTTGAAGGACAGTAGCAATTTTCCCTCAAGTGGATGACCTAAGGTTTATCAATCCATGAGAGGTGTAGGATGAATATGGACTCTCTCAAACAACCTTGCAATCAAATACAAGAAATCTCTTGTGTCCCAAACACACCGAATGCAATGGTAAATTGTATAGGGGTACTAGTTCGGCGTAGAGATGGTGATACAAGTGCAATATGGATAGTAGATATAGGTTTTTGTAATCTGAAATATTAGAAACAGCAAGGTAACATTTATAAAAGTGAGCACAAATGGTATTTCAATGCTTGGAAACAAGGCCTAGGGTTCATACTTTCACTAGTGCAATCTCTCAACGGTGCTAACATAATTGAACCATATAAACATCCCTCAACGTGCGGCAAAGAATCACTCCAAAGTTCCTATCTAGTGGAGAACATAAGATGAAATTGTTGTAGGTAGCAAAACCACCTCAAAGTTATCATTTCCGATCTATCTATTGAGCCATCCCTATAAGTGTCACAAACATCACTAGAGTTCATACCAGAATAACATCTATGATACGCATCAATCAACTCTAATGTCACCTAGATACTCCAATGTTACCACAAGTATCCATGAGTTTATTATTCGACATGCATCAAACAATTTCAGATTCATCATATTCAATCCAACACAAAGAACTTCAAAGAGTACCCCAAGATTTCTATTGGAGAAAGTAGGACGAAAACTTGCATCAACCTATGTGCCTAGATCACCCCAATGTCACCACGGGGATCCGCAAGTTGATAACCGAAACATATATCAAGTGACTCAATAGAACACCCCATTGTCACCTGGTGTCGGGGCACGGATGCACACGATCACCTACGGGACCAGAGGCCCCTTTGTGGTTCGGCAAGGGGGGTCACGTTGCACAAAGAGCGGAGATCATGAGGCAGCATGACGGTCGGGACACTGGCGTTTTTACCCAGGTTCGGGCCGCTGCGAAGCGTAAAACCCTACTCCTGCTTTTGGTGGATTGATCAGAGGAACATGAAGAACACACAACGCTCAATCCTGGCAAGGGTTGCCGACGGGGATAGCTACTACGTGAGTACAAGTGTCCAAAGGTCCGAATCTTGAGCTAGGTTGCCTTGGGCCTCCTTTTATAGTGCAAGGGGCAACCATAGTGGCAAAACAGTCTTTATCTGGCGATTAGATATCTAACAGAGCTATCATACCTAACTCTGGTATTTAGGACAAAATACCATGATTGCTAGACTAGGTGGCGCTCGGGGATGCATCCCCGGCAAGCTCTTGCCACCGCTTAGCTGGCTGTTGCTTAGGATCTTGACACGCTACTGGACGGGTGTCAACTGGGTATAATCTGTCTTCTGGTGTGTCGCCACGTGCTTAGCGAGAGCCTCTTAGCCGCCTGAGGGCTCGACACCGCATCGACAAGTGACTGGCATCATGATGCGGTGGAGCGGTGGCTTGTTAGCTCGCGCCTGCTGGGGGATGGCTTGCCGGGTCTTCCTGATATGTGCGCGCCTCGGTCCCCGGCAGGCTCCGGGGACATGGCTGGCGCGCTTTGGGCCCCTCCTGGGCTGTTTTGTCGGTCTTGCCGGTGTTTTGCTTGGCCTTTGGTAGGTCGTTGCTGCCGGGGTCTAGGTCCTGAATGCTTGCTTGGTGGTGTGGTAGCTTTTGTTGACGGGTTTTGCTACTACTGCCTGTGCAAAAGTCAGGGGCACTGGATACCCCTATCCTAGTGCACCGACAGGAGCCCCCGGGTCTGGCCCACATGCGCTTGCCTAGTGTCGTTGGGTCAGGCCCAAAATTTATGCACAGGCGTGCAATATGAGGGAGTAACCGCCAATTTACTAGTTAGCACTGTCCCACTACCTCCGGCCGTTTCCGCCACGCGCGCCGCATGCATAGCGGGGAGCGCGCGGCGGGCGCTCATGACTGAAAGGCTTGGTCGTGGCAAAAATTGCAGCGCCATGGATTGGAGCAATGGGGCGGTTACCTGTTCGCCCGTGAGTCGTGGGTAGTGGGGTTGGTGGAGATGGGCGGCCGCTCTGGAGCGGGGGAGAGCCATCCCCCATGCCCTCCCCTATAAATTAGGGTGTCACGGTGGCGATGCACATCCATCTCCATCTTCTCCATACTCCCAAGTCCACATTGCTCATCCTTCACTTCTGGTTCGTCTTCGGGCCGCCCCTTCCCTCCTGATGGTCAGGGGGAAGGGTCGGGCGAGCGTGCTTGCCATCGCAAGGTCTTCTCCTTGTGTCCATGCTCGGCCCCCGCTCCGGATCGATGGCCTTGGGCTAAGAGCTGGCCGGAGGAGCCTCGGATGGGGGAGCGGGTGGCGCGGCGGTCTCGTCGGGGACAGCAGCGGCGGCACGCCTGCCACTGCGTCGCCCAGCTACTTCAGTTTTGACGGAGTGCCGCACGGTCGACACCGCGCTAGAGTCTACAACGGAAAAGCAGTGTTGTGGTGGACCATGGTCTCCGCGTTTCTTCTTCAGGGTGATGGAGAAAAATCGTCCGTACGGCCGCCGATCGCATGCGTGTGGTCGCAGCCGTGGTTCGTCATCCATCACGGTAGAGTTCTCCACCCATTGCGTTATGGATAGCGCGCATGGGTGGGAGTCCTCCGTGTCGGTGTCAAAACTGGCGGATCTCGGGTAGGGGGTCCCGAGCTGTGAGACTAGGATCGATGGTAACAAAGGGACGAAGGAGACGATGTTTATCCAGGTTTAGGCCCTCCTATGGAGGTAAAGCCCTACGTCTTGCTTGATTATATTGATGGTATGAAGGTTACAGAGTTGATCTACCTCGAGATCGACTAGCTAAAACCCTAGATGAGTTTCTATGTCGTATGATCTAAAACCCTCCCGGTTTATATAGACACCGGGGGGTACCTAGGGTTTACACATGATGGGCCTCCTGCCGAGGATGGAGATGTCGACTTTCTCATCTTGACTTGGAGTGCACGACACGCCTTCAGGGCCCCCTTCTGGAACGTGGAGCCTTGATGTGTCCGGCCCTTCTTCAGAGAACGGCCTATCGAGCCAGCCTATTGAGAGATGACCCGGCAGCCCGAGGACCTCTTAGTCCGGGACTCCCTCAGTAGCCCCCGAACTAGCCCCCAACGCCAAGGGTCTCAGCTCCAGCTGCTTCGTATGATCAGAGTCTTCGGCTTGCGGGGTGAGTTCTTCTTCCCTTTCCATGATCGGCTGAGACTAGTTCAGTTTCCGATGACACGTATTTCTTTCGATCATATGATTGACCGAACACCATGAATTGATTAGCCCCGAAGGCCAATCGCCAAAGTGTAAACAGTGTTTTCTGACACCCCCCTCTGACGAAGGGTCGTGGCCTACCATGACCACTAAACCAGTTACGAAAACTCGATTCGCGGTTCGGGGTCGTTTTTACAGCGACACGACTTATCAATGTGCAGATCGTGCTCTGTTTCACACGGGATATGATTAATCTCCACACGCGCATAACGGCACACATGTCTTGGTAAGCGGAGGGATTTGTGGTGTGGTAAGCGAGGCTAATTGGTGACACGTCCCATAAAAAGGAAAAAAAAACCAAGGCCTATTCACACTTCCCATTCGCATCCTCCGCCTCCTCAATCTCTCCAAGCTCCGAGAGCCCAGATCCAGTTCTTCCTCGCCCTTTCCTCCGAGCTTAGCCATGGCGGGTTCGGGCTCCAATGGCAAGTGGGAGGCCTCCACGGTCACCGACCAGCATATCCGGGACCTAAAGCAGGCCGGCTACCTCCCTGCCAACGTCTTCAACCGTGCCCCGGAGAAGAACCAGGTGGTTCCCACCCCCAAAGCAGGCGAGAGGGTGGTGTTCGTCCCCCACTTTATCCGGGGACTGAGCTTTCCGCTCCACCCCTTTGTCAGGGGTCTCATGTTTTTCTACGGGCTGGACTTCCACGACCTTCCGCCGAACTCCTTCATGCACATATCGGCATTCATCATCATCCGCGAAGCCTTTCTGTGGGTCGAACCGCACTTTGGCTTGTGGCTCAAGGTCTTCAATGTCAAGCCAAAGACCGTGGCCAGTGAGCACGCAGACTACGGAGGGGCAGTAATCAGGAAGCTCCCCCGCGTCGAGTGGCCTACCGGCACCTTCATCGACACAATCAAGATCTGGCAGAAGGAGTGGTTTTACATCACCGAGTCAAGGGATGAGAGCTGGGTGGCGCTTGCCGAATTCAGATCAGGACCCCCAACGAGATTGACCTCGTGGCTTAGGAAGGGCCTTGATTGGGGGTCGGATGCTGAGGTGAAGCTGCTGCAGAAGCGCCTTACCTCGGTGATCGAGGCCAAGGTGGAGCTGGTCAACATGGTCCAGGTCATGCTCCACCGCCGTATCCTCCCCTGCCAGCGCCGGGCATCCCCCATGTGGGCTTACCGTCCTGACGACGAGCCTACCGTGCGCCAATTCTTCTGCACCACCCCTGAGAAGCTATGGAGGGCTTTGTTCAAGCCTCAGAAAAGCTGGCCGGCCAAGGAAGAGGATACGGGCCTAAGCTCCGTCAACCCACCGACCAAGGTATGGTATAATTTCAATTCATTGACTCTGTTTCTTCGGCGAAAAGTCTGAACGCCTTCTCCCCTACTTTCGCAGAAGTAGCTGAGCAAAGCCACGAAGGTTAACTGCCCGGCTCCACAACCCGAAGACCCCAAGTCGGAGCTGTTGGCGGCGATGCTTGTCGTGGCGCCGTACTCGGCGCCCGAAAAGAAAGAGAAGGAGAAGAAGGCCAGAGAGGGCCTCCGCATTAAGGACCAGCGAGACGCTGCGTCCGAGGAAACCCATGCCTCCTCTAGCCATGAGGAGGAGCATGATGACGGGGGGGGGGGGGGGGGGGGGTCCCCCCCCCCGCAAGAAAGAGGGCGGCGTCATCGGACGCCGCGGAGGAGGCAGCTCCTCCCGCCCCGAAGAGGGCGCGCCAGGCGAGGTTGATCCTTCCCGACGACAGCTCGGATTCTAACACAGAATCCGAGGAATTTGAGAGGGTCCCCCGAAGGAACCCAAGGGTCAAGCCCCCCGCTCAAAGGTAATGAATCCGAGGACTCACCGAGGTATTTACGCAAAGTATGTAATAGTTTTTAAACGCATGGGCGCCTTTTGGTCTACAGCCCACCGCGTGTTCTCCCCACCGATGAAATATCGGATGGGGAGTCTCCGCCCGCCAAGCTGGCGGAGAGCGGGACTGCATCGCACCCCACACCTCCGGGGCCCCCGAAGGACGCCACGGAGGTGTCATCCAGCCAGGCTTCGGTGGAGCCGAACACGGACGGCGGGGGCGACCATGCCCTGGCCGAGGCTAACGCCATGGCCGCCGAAGGCCAGGGAGAGGGAATCCCCCAGGCCGCTGAGGACCAGGGGGAGAATATCCCCCTGGCCGCCGAAGAGGAAAGGCGAAAGGATGCCCAGTCCCCTCCGAGGACGTCTCCGGAGCACGCTGTGCCTCCGGAGCTACCGACTCAGTCTCCGATCATAGATCGGACTGTCCGGTCAACACCGATGCCACCGACGACTGGGTGGCCGGTAATGGAGGAGGCGTTAGCCAGCGCCCCCATCTCCAAGGATCACCGCACTCTTATGGGTGCGGTTTTTACAAGGAATTCAGTCCGTTGATAATGGACTGAAGGAGGCCTTCAATGGTCTCTTGGCGGGCTTCAAGGTGAGTCAAGTAATACCCTTTTCCCGAACAATGCTTAATTTTAAGTTTTTTGCTATCTTTATATATGTACCAGCCCCTGAGCCCTGGATGGGTATGCAAAAACGCATTTGGGGGTCAAATAGTGAGGAATGAACAATGATGCACAAGGCACCATTCGGTCCTGCAATGTTCGGAAAATTCCTTGAAAGGACCGAACAGGGAGTCATATCCTTCATAGTTCGGGGGTTTAAACGCACATAACTGGATGCATATTTTTTTGTTTTTTGCAGGCCTCGTCATCGGCGGCGGCCGTGAATGCCGCTGAACTTACTGAGCTAAATCGGAAGCTCAAGGTCTCCGAAGAGGAGCTTGATAGCCTGAACAAGAGGTTCGACGAGGCGCAAGGTAAGCCGAATTGTAATTTCCGGGCTATATATCGGTAATGATACGCACTAGTAACCCAGTGTGACCGTTTGTCTATTGCTTCCACAACTTCAGCTGCGGAGGTCGAAAAACTCAAGGCCGAGCTCCAAAAAATGAAGCAGGAGGCCGCGGAGGAGAAGACGACTGCCGAACAAGCAGCAGCCGTGCTTTCCGTTTTGAAAGCTGCCTGTGCCAAGCATGAGGCCTGGGTGGAGGAGGTGCAGTAAGAGCTCAAGGATGCAGGCACAAAGTGCGAGGCCCTTGAGCAGAAAGGCAAGGAGCAAGCCACCGAGCTAGCAGCGCTAAAATCCGAGCTCCAAAAGGAGCGGGTGGAGAGGCGGTCCTTTGAAAAGGAGGTTCTCCAAGTCAAGGCTGTCATCGATGGTAAGCCATATTCACTGCAATGCACCTTCGGTGGTAGCAAGTTTGCTTTGCTCACCCAGGTGTGGCATTCCTTAGGCGTCTGTGCGGATCTCCAAAAGAGTGCAGCGGATGCGAACAAGCTTTATGCTTCGCGGGCGGAGAATGATGAAGGCCGACTATTCTGGGCACAGTTTGAGTCCCTCGACCGCTCTACTCTCCTCATCGAGCAAATGAAGCAATTGATGGAGATGCACAGAGTGGCGGAGCCGGCCATGAAGGACCTCTGCATCCGTCGGTGGCCCGATGAGCCGTTGCCGAGCAGCTACTTCGGCTTAGTGCAGAAACTATGCGAAGCTGCTAATTTGTTGTTGCAGAACTATGCGAAGCTCCAGAAAAACAAGTTAGACGTCCTCTAATTTGTTGTTGCAAATTTTACGTGGTTGCTACGGGTTTCTAGCAAGAATGATTCTTACCTACGCAAAAACCACAACGGTGATATAAAAAATGCTTTTCAACCTTCTCAAGGACCGCCTTTGTCAAATCCGATCCGACTAAAGTGGGAGAAACAGACACCCGCTAGCCATCTTTATGCAACGAAGTTACATGTCAGTTGAAGGAACCGGTCTCTCGTAAGCGTACGAGTAATGTTGGTCCGAGCCGCTTCATCCCACAATACCGCCGAAACAAGAAAAGACCAAGGGAGGAAGCAATCTGAATATCAACGCCCACAAAACCCTTTTGTGTTCTACTCGAGATCTCATCTACGCATAGACCTAGCTCAGATGCCACTGTTGGGGAACGTCGCATGGGAAACAAAAATTTTCCTACGCACACGCAAGATCTATCCATGGTGACGAGCATCTACGAGAGGGAGAGTGAATCTACATACCCTTGTAGATCGCTAAGCGGAAGCGTTAAGAAACGCGGTTGATGTAGTCGAACGTCTTCGCGATCCAAATCGCAAGTCGTCCCTCGATCCAAACACGATCTAGCACCGAACGGACGGCACCTCCGCGTTCAACACACGTACGGCTTGATGACGCCTTCACCTCCTCGATCCAGCGAGCGATGGTGAAGTAGTGGATGAGTTCCGGCAGCACGACGGCGTGGTGATGGTGGTGAGGAACAATCTCTGCAGGGCTTCGCCAAGCACTACGGAGATTGTGACGGGAGGAACTAGAGGGTTAGGGTTACCGGCACATGGCTTGGGAAATCTTGATGTGTCCCGTGTGCTAGCCCTGCCCCTCTATTTATATGTTGAGCCCTGGGGTCTAAACTTGGAGAGAAAGCCTCCACAAGGTCGGTTTTGCCCGCACAAGGTCGGTTTGGCCCGCACGGAAAGAGTCGCACTCGGATTCCAGCAGTACCGCGTACAAGCGGTAGTACCGCTCATGAGCGGTAGTACCGCTTACGCGGTAGTACTGCCTTACAAGCGGTAGTACTGCTTAAGGCAGCAGCAAAACTTCCTTTTGCACTTTCCAATACCTCGTGGGTTTTACCCCTTTGGCCCATATAAAGTGTTGCTGCACCCGAACACTTCGGTAAACATCCGGAACCCCTTCCGGTGAATTCCGGAACCCTTCCGGAGATCAAAACACTATTATCACATATATCAAACTTTACCTCCGGACTATTCCGGAGATCCTCGTCATGTCCGGGATCTCATCCGGGACTCCGAACAACCTTCGGTCACCAACATAACAACTCAACTATACTTATATCGCCACCAAACGTTAAGTGTGTAGACCCTGCGGGTTCGAGAACTATGCAGACATGACCGAGACACCTCTACGGCCAATAACCAATAGCGGGACCTGGATGCCCATATTGGTTCCTACATATTCTACGAAGATCTTCATCGGTTGAACCTCTATGTCAAGGATACAGTTAATCCCATATACTGTTCCCTTTGTTCTTCGGTATGTTACTTGCCCGAGATTCGATCGTCGGTATCTCTATACCTAGTTCAATCTCGTTACCGGCAAGTCTCTTTACTCGTTCCGTAATACAAGATCATGTGGCTAACTCTTTAGTCACTTTGCTTGCAAGGCTCATTGTGATGTTGTATTACCGAGTGGGCCCTGAGATACCTCTCCGTCACACGGAGTAACAAATCCCAGTCTTGATCCATGCCAACCCAACAGACACCCTCGGAGATACCTGTAGAGCACCTTTATAGTCACCCAGTTACGTTGTGACGTTTGATACACACAAGGCACGCCTACGGTGTCAGTGAATTGCATGATCTCATGGTCATAGGAACAAATACTTGACATGCAGAAAACAATAGCAATAAACTGACACGATCATATGCTACGTTTATAGTTTGGGTCTTGTCCATCACATTATTCTCCTAATGATGTGATCCCGTTATCAAATGACATCTCATGTCCATGGCTAGGAAACCTTTACCATCTTTTGATCAACGAGCTAGTTAACTAGAGGCTTACTAGGGACAGTGTTGTCTATGTACCCACACATGTATTTGAGTTTCCAATCAATACAATTATAGCATGGATAATAAACGATTATCATGAACACGGAAATATAATAATAACCAATTTATTATTGCCTCTAGGGCATATTTCCAACAGTCTCCCACTTGCACTAGAGTCAATAATCTAGTTCACATCACTATGTGATTTACATTGTAATGAATCGAACACCCATGCAGTTCTGGTGTTGTTCATGTTTAGCCCTTGGAAGAGGTTTAGTCATCGGATCTGCAACATTCAGATCCGTGTGTACTTTGCAAATATTTATGTCGTCCTCCTTGATGTAATCGCGGATGGAATTGAAACGTCGCTTTATGTGTCTGGTCCTCTTGTGAAATCTTGGTTCCTTGGCTAGAGCAATGGCACCAGTATTATCACAAAACAGAGTCATTGGGTTAAGCGCACTAGGCACTACTCCAAGATCTGTCATGAACTCCTTCATCCAGACACCTTCCTTCGCCGCCTCCGAGGCAGCGATGTACTCCGCTTCGCATGTAGAATCAGCTACCACGCTTTGCTTGGAACTGCGCCAGCTAACCGCACCCCCATTAAGAATAAATACGTATCCGGTTTGCGACTTAGAGTCATCCGGATCAGTGTCAAAGCTTGCATCGACGTAACCTTTTACGGCGAGCTCTTGATCACCTCCATAAACGAGAAACATGTCTTTAGTCCTTTTCAGGTACTTCAGGATATTCTTGACCGCCGTCCAGTGTTCCATTCCTGGATCACTTTGAAACCTTCCGATCATACTTATGGCAAGGCTGACATCGGGTCTTGTGCACAGCATTGCATACATGATAGAGCCTATGGCTGAAGCATAGGGGATGACACTCATCTTTTCTCTATCTTCTGCAGTCACTGGGCATTGAGTCTTTCTCAACTTCACACCTTGCAAAACAGGCAAGAACCCCTTCTTGGACTGATCCATTTTGAACTTCTTCAAAATCTTATCAAGGTATGTGCTTTGTGAAAGTCCTATTAAACGTCTTGATCTATCTCTATAGATCTTGATGCCTAATATGAAAGCAGCTTCTCCTAGGTCCTTCATTGAAAAACTCTTGTTCAAATATTCCTTCACGCTTTCCAACATTTCTATATTGTTTCCAATCAGTAATATGTCATCCACATATAATATTAGAAACGCTATAGAGCTCCCACTCACTTTCTTGTAAATACAAGCTTCTCCGTAAACTTGTATAAACTCGAACGCTTTGATCACCTCATCAAAGCGAAGATTCCAACTCCGAGATGCTTGCATCAGTCCATAAATGGATCACAGGAGTTTGCAAACTTTGGCAGCATTCTCTGGATCGACAAAACCTTCTGGTTGCATCATATACAACTCTTCCTTAAGGAAACCGTTAAGGAACGCTGTTTTGACATCCATCTGCCAAATTTCATAATCGAAAAAGGCAGCTATTGCTAACATGATTCTGACGGACTTAAGCATCGCTACGGGTGAGAAGGTCTCATCGTAGTCAACTCCTTGAACTTGTGAAAAACCCTTTGCCACAAGTCGAGCTTTATAGACGGTGACATTACCGTCCGCGTCCGTCTTCCTCTTAAAGATCCATTTGTTCTGAATGGCCTTACGCCCTTCAGGTAATACTTCCAAAGTCCACACTTTGTTTTCATACATGGATCCCATCTCGGATTTCATGGCCTCTAACCACTTCTCGGAATCCGGGCCCATCATCGCTTCTCCATAGCTCGTAGGTTCATCGTTGTCCAACAACATGACCTCTAAGACAGGGTTGCCGTACCACTCAGGAGCAGTACGTGTCCTTGTCGACCTACGAGGTTCGATAGCAACTTGATCCGAAGCTTTGTGATCATCATCAACTTCCTCTTCAGCTGATGTAGGCTCTACAAAAACATCTTTCTACGCTGCGCTACTCTCAGGTTGAAGTAAAGGTTCATCAACCTCATCAAGTTCTATCTTCCTCCCACTCAATTCTTTCGAGAGAAACTCTTTCTCAAGAAATGTTCCGTTTTTAGCGACAAACACTTTGCCTTCGGATCTGAGGTAGAAGGTATACCCAACTGTCTCTTTTGGGTATCCTATGAAGACGCATTTCTCCGCTTTGGGTTCCAGCTTTTCAGGCTGAAGCTTTTTGACAAAAGCATCACATCCCCAAACTTTAAGAAACGACAGCTTTGGCTTCTTGCCAAACCAAAGTTCATATGGCGTCGTCTCAACGGATTTCGATGGTGCCCTATTTAAAGTGAATGCAACTGTCTCTAATGCATAACCCCAAAACGATAGTGGCAAATCGGCAAGAGACATCATAGATCGCACCATATCCAATAATGTTCGATTACGACGTTCGGACACACCATTACGCTGTGGTGTTCTAGGCGGTGTCAGTTGTGAAACAATTCCACATTGTCTTAAGTGACTGCCAAACTCATAACTCAGATATTCTCCTCCTCGATCAGATCATAGGAATTTAATCTTCTTGTTACGATGATTCTCAACTTCACTCTGAAATTGTTTGAACTTTTCAAATGTTTCAGACTTGTGTTTCATTAAGTAAATATATCCATATCTACTTAAGTCATCAGTGAAGGTGAGAAAGTAACGATAACCACCGCGCGCCTCCTTGCTCATCGGACCGCACACATCAGTATGTATGATTTCCAACAAGTCACTTGCCCGTTCCATTGTTCCAGAGAACGGCGTTTTAGTCATCTTGCCCATGAGGCATGGCTCACATGTGTCAAGTGATTCAAAATCAAGTGACTCCAAAAGTCCATCAGCATGGAGCTTCCTCATGCGTTTTACGCCAATATGACCTAAACGGCAGTGCCACAAGAAAGTGGTATTATCATTATCAATTCTACATCTTTTGGCATCAATGTTATGAACATGTGTATCATTACTATCGAGATTCAATAAGAATAAACCCCTCACATCGGGTGCATGACCATAAAAGATATTACTCATATAAATAGAACAACCATTATTCTCTGATTTAAATGAGTAACCGTCTCGCAATAAACAAGATCCAGATATAATGTTCATGCTTAACGCAGGCACCAAATAACATTTATTCAGGTTCATCACTAATCCCGATGGTAACCGAAGAGCGAGCGTGCCGACGGCGATCACATCAACCTTGGAACCGTTTCCCACGCGCATCGTCACTTCGTCCTTTGCCAGCCTCCGTCTATTCCGCAGTTCCTGTTTTGAGTTGCAAATATGAGCAACCGCACCGGTATCAAATACCCAGGCACTACAACGAGAGTTGGTAAGGTACACAACAATAACATGTATATCATATATACCTTGTTTGTTGTTGGCCACCTTCTTGTCAGCCAAATACTTGGGGCAGTTCCGCTTCCAGTGTCCAGTTCCCTTGCAATGAAAGCACACAGTTTCTGGTTTGGGTCCAGCCTTGGGTTTCTTCACGGGAGGAGCAACTGCTTTGCCACTCTTCTTGGAGTTACCCTTCTTACCCTTGCCATTTTTCTTGAAACTAGTGGTTTTATTGACCATCAACACTTGATGCTCCTTCTGAATTTCAGACTCAGCGGCTTTCAGCATCGCAAACAGCTCGGCGACTGACTTGTTCATCCCGTGCATGTTATAGTTCAACACGAAGCTCTTGTAGCTAGGTGGCAATGATTGAAGAACTCTGTCAGTGATAGCCTCTGGCGGAAGGGGCATCCCCAATTTAGCCAGATGGGTGGAGTACCCAGACATTCTGAGTACATGATCACTGATAGACCCATTCTCCTCCATCTTGCAAGCATAGAACTTATCGGAGATCTCATACCTCTCGATCCGGGCATTCTTCTGAAAGATAAACTTCAACTCCTGGAACATCTCATATGCTCCATGACGTTCAAAACGTCTTTGAAGTCCCGGTTCTAAGCCATACAATATTGCACATTGAACTATTGAGTAATCTTCAGAACGAGCCTGCCAGGCGTTCACAACGTCTAGAGACTCAACTGGAGCGGGTGGATCACTAAGCGGTGCATCAAGGACATAAGCCTTCTGGGAAGCCGTAAGGATAATCCTTAGATTACGGGCCCAGTCCACAAAGTTACTTCCATCATCTTTCAACTTAGCTTTCTCTAGGAACGCATTAAAATTCAGGGGTGCTACTGCGCGAGCCATGATCTACAACATAAATATTGCAAAGACAATTTAGACTATTGTTCAAGATAATGAGTTTAGTTAATCATATTACTTAAAACTCCCACTCAGATTGACATCCCTCCGGTCATTCGAGTGTAACATGATCCAAATCCACCAACTCAAGTCCGATCATCACGTGAGTTGAGCTGGTTTCAATGGTGAACATCTTCATGTTTGATCATATCTACTATATGACTCATGTTCGACCTTTCGGTCTCTTGTGTTTCGAGGCCATGTCTGTACATGCTAGGCTCGTCAAGTTTAACCCGAGTGTTCCGCATGTGCAACACTGGCTTGCACCCGTTGTATGTGAACGTAGAGTCTATCACACCTGATCATCACGTGGTGTCTCGAAACGACGAACTTTCGCAACGGTGCACACTCGGGGAGAACACAATTTATCTTGAAATTTAAGTGAGGGATCACCTTATAATGCTACCGTCATCCTAAGCAAAACAAGATGCATAAAAGGATTAACATCACATGCAAATCATAAGTGACATGATATGGCCATGAACTTGTGCTTTTGATCTCCATCTCCAAAGCACCGGCATGATCTCCATCGTCATCGGCATGACACCATGATCTTCATCATCTTGATCTCCATCAACGTGTCGCCATGAGGTTGTCGCGCCGACTGTTGCTTCCACGACTATTGCTAACTCATAGCGATAAAGTAAAGCAAAACGGCGAAAATAATTAAAGACAACTCTATGGCTCCTGCCAGTTGCCGTACTCATCGACATGCAAGTCGTGATATTCTATACAACACATGATCATCTCATACATCACATATATCTCATCATGTAATTGGCCATATCATCACAACATACCCTGCAAAAACAAGTTAGACGTCCTCTAATTTGTTGTTGCAAATTTTACGTGGCTGCTACGGGTTTCTAGCAAGAATGATTCTTACCTACGCAAAAACCACAACGGTGATATAAAAATTGCTTTTCAACCTTCTCAAGGACCGCCTTTGTCAAATCCGATCCGACTAAAGTGGGAGAAACAGACACCCGCTAGCCATCTTTATGCAACGAAGTTACATGTCAGTTGAAGGAACCGGTCTCTCGTAAGCGTACGAGTAATGTTGGTCCGAGCCGCTTCATCCCACAATACCGCCGAAACAAGAAAAGACCAAGGGAGGAAGCAATCTGAATATCAACGCCCACAAAACCCTTTTGTGTTCTACTCGAGATCTCATCTACGCATAGACCTAGCTCAGATGCCACTGTTGGGGAACGTCGCATGGGAAACAAAAATTTTCCTACGCACACGCAAGATCTATCCATGGTGATGAGCATCTACGAGAGGGAGAGTGAATCTACATACCCTTGTAGATCGCTAAGCGGAAGCGTTAAGAAACGCGGTTGATGTAGTCGAACGTCTTCGCGATCCAAATCGCAAGTCGTCCCTCGATCCAAACACGATCTAGCGCCGAACGGACGGCACCTCCGCGTTCAACACACGTACGGCTTGATGACGCCTTCACCTCCTCGATCCAGCGAGCGATGGTGAAGTAGTGGATGAGTTCTGGCAGCACGACGGCGTGGTGATGGTGGTGAGGAACAATCTCTGCAGGGCTTCGCCAAGCACTATGGAGATTGTGACGGGAGGAACTAGAGGGTTAGGGTTGCCGGCACACGGCTTGGGAAATCTTGATGTGTCCCGTGTGCTAGCCCTGCCCCTCTATTTATATGTTGAGCCCTGGGGTCTAAACTTGGAGAGAAAGCCTCCACAAGGTCGGTTTTGCCCGCACAAGGTCGGTTTGGCCCGCACGGAAAGAATCCCACTCGGATTCCAGCAGTACCGCGTACAAGCGGTAGTACCGCTCACGAGCGGTGGTACCGCTTGAGCGGTAGTACCGCTTCACACAAGCGGTAGTACCGCTTACGCGGTAGTACTGCCTTACAAGCGGTAGTACCGCTTAAGGCAGCAGCAAAACTTCCTTTTGCACTTTCCAATACCTCGTGGGTTTTACCCCTTTGGCCCATATAAAGTGTTGCTGCACCCGAACACTTCGGTAAACATCCGGAACCCCTTCCGGTGAATTCCGGAACCCTTCCGGAGATCAAAACACTATTATCACATATATCAAACTTTACCTCCGGACTATTACGGAGATCCTCGTCATGTCCGGGATCTCATCCGGGACTCCGAACAACCTTCGGTCACCAACATAACAACTCAACTATACTTATATCGCCACCAAACGTTAAGTGTGTAGACCCTGCGGGTTCGAGAACTATGTAGACATGACCGAGACACCTCTACGGCCAATAACCAATAGCGGGACCTGGATGCCCATATTGGTTCCTACATATTCTACGAAGATCTTCATCGGTTGAACCTCTATGTCAAGGATTCAGTTAATCCCGTATACTGTTCCCTTTGTTCTTCGGTATGTTACTTGCCCGAGATTCGATCGTCGGTATCTCTATACCTAGTTCAATCTCGTTACCGGCAAGTCTCTTTACTCGTTCCGTAATACAAGATCCTATGGATAACTCTTTAGTCACTTTGCTTGCAAGGCTCATTGTGATCTTGTATTACCGAGTGGGCCCTGAGATACCTCTCCGTCACACGGAGTAACAAATCCCAGTCTTGATCCATGCCAACCCAACAGACACCCTCGGAGATACCTGTAGAGCACCTTTATAGTCACCCAGTTACGTTGTGACGTTTGATACACACAAGGCACTCCTACGGTGTCAGTGAATTGCATGATCTCATGGTCATAGGAACAGATACTTGACATGCAGAAAACAATAGCAATAAACTGACACGATCATATGCTACGTTTATAGTTTGGGTCTTGTCCATCACATTATTCTCCTAATGATGTGATCCCGTTATCAAATGACATCTCATGTCCATGGCTAGGAAACCTTTACCATCTTTTGATCAACGAGCTAGTTAACTAGAGGCTTACTAGGGACGGTGTTGTCTATGTACCCACACATGTATTTGAGTTTCCAATCAATACAATTATAGCATGGATAATAAACGATTATCATGAACAAGGAAATATAATAATAACCAATTTATTATTGCCTCTAGGGCATATTTCCAACACTACGTGCATCGAGGGCACGCGGATGGCCTTTGCGAAGACCATGGTGCATTGGCCGAAGCTCAAGCCAACCGAGATGGCTACCGCACCTCCGCCTCCTGGAAAGGAGTATAGGCGCCCCGAGCGATACTTCCCCGCAGTGATGGAGGGTGCTCGGTCAATAGAGGCTCAATGCTCCAAGGACTTTTTGTATGAATGAGTGCGTTGTAATATGTCCGAAGACTTTTAACACTTTATAACTAGTGATGCATGGTTTATCATGTCTTATAAGTTTTTGAATTTTATTTTGACTCCTGTGTGGCCGGTTTATCTGAAAGTTGCGAGTCATTGGCTTCAGCCCCCATGTAGATACTACGCGGGGTGTCTCTGTACCCGCACTGTGACCCTTTAGCCGAAGTATCGGTGCCCGAAGGCGGCAGTGCGGGGGGGGGGGGAGGGCAAGGCAATCGGACTATGATGCTTTATCGCTTTCACTTAGCCGTAGGAGCGTAGAAAAAATGCGGGGGGCTGATAACCAGCCCCCAGTGTGATGTTTGGGGCCGAAGCCAGCATCACATGGTTTGTACAAGAACGAAACCCATCGTATAACACGGAATAACCTCTATCGATTTATTAGTATGACACTTATGCTCGGATTTGCGGACCGGTTCTCGCTTACTATGACAGTCAGTTTTCAGCTTTCTCCCCTGAGGTGCTTGACCAGACGAGCTGGAAGCACAATCGCAGTGGTTCTCCCTTTGCCCTTTTAGCCGAACGAGCGGAACGTAAGAGGGCAAGCACAGGAGCCGGGCAACCCAACTATTGACCCAAGACATAGTTCGGATCCGATGCATATAAAGCAAAACCCAAGACGCCGAACACACAACCAGTTGTACTGGGGTGATGTTTAAGGCGATTTTAAATTCGAGCCCCCGGTCTATTAGCCGGTTGCATCATAATATATACCGAACAGTTTTCGCAAGAAGCGTGACCAAGGGAAGAACAGAGGATGTATAAAAGACAACGAAGTGGCCATATATAATGGTTTTGTACTTGCTCAGTAATTCTTATAACTTGGATAGCCGAAGCAACTGTTTACAGGTAGATGAAATATAAAATTTACAGAGGGGAGACTGTACCAGGAGTCTTCGATTGATGACATGACGTCCTCGATGTGCCTTGTCGCCTATCCGTTCATGTTCCTCTGTGAGGGTTGCATCCCATTAAGAGTGATGCTGTCACCGAGCGGACCTTGGGAAGAAGGTCTTGAGAAGTCACCGAAGTATCGATGAGCTTTACGCTTTTTAGCAGGTCCTTGATGGTACCTGTGCTTTGTCCAAGGACGTGTATTGGTATTGGTCTGTCTAGCCGAACACTTACCATTTGATGGTGGTTCCCCATTGCTGCCCATGGAATCTTGAGTGCGAAGTTGTGCCTTCTTGGCACGTATTTGATGGGTGTTAGGGCTGTGCAATGGGGGGCGTATCCCTATCTCTGGGGAGAAGAGGAATCTGGGAGTTCGGATTGAAACCGAACTCGTTTGTCGACCTTACGGGCCTTTATGGCAGATTTAGGTGTTTGCTGACCGTCCTCATAATCGAATTCGGCCGCAAGGGCCAACGCATGTTCCTTAGTTCGGAGGGAACACTCTGTGTTGCCGTTGACAGTGATGACCCCCTTGGGTCCATGCATCTTGAGCTTGAGGTATGCGTAGTGTGGGACGGCGTTAAAGCGAGCGAACGTTGTTCGGCCCAGCAGGGCGTGATAACCGCTGCGGAAGGGTACGATGTCGAAGATCAATTCCTCGCTGCGGAAGTTGTCGGGCGAACCGAACACTACTTCCAGGCTAACAGAGCCTGTGCACTGGGCTTCGACGCCTGGGATCACTCCTTTAAAGGTAGTGTTTCTAGGCTTGATCCTTGACGGATCTATGCCCATCTTTTCCACCGTATCTGAGTAGATCAGATTGAGGCTACTTCCTCCGTCCATTAGGACTTTAGTGAGGTGATACCCATCGATAATGGGGTTTAGGACGAGGGCCGCCGAACCTCCGTGACGGATACTGGTCGGGTGATCTCGTCGATCAAAAGTGATCGGGTAGGCCGACCACGGGTTAAACTTCGGGGCTACAGGCTCTACGGCGTAGACCTCTCGAAGGGCACGCTTCCTCTCCTTTTTAGGTATATGAGTGGTGTATATCATGTTCACAGTTTTTACTTCTGGAGGGAATTGCTTCTGGCCTCCATTGCTCGGACCGCAGGGCTCCTCGTCGTCCTCGCTGCGTGGGCCTTTGCTCTGCTCCTCGGCTGCGAGTTTGCCGGCCTGTTTGAACACCCAACAGTTATGGTTGGTGTGGTTGGCGGGCTTTTCTTGAGTGCCATGGATCTGGCAAGGCCTCTCCATGATCTTGTCCAGCGGGGTGGGCCCGTCGCGGTTGCCTTTAGGAGGCTTCTTCCTTTGCCCTGATCGAGGGATGCGGAAGCCGGCATTAGCGGCCGTGTCGTCGGCGTCGCTAGTGCTGTGCCGACGTTTGTTTTTATTACGTCGTGGTTTCCTGCTTCCATCCTGGACTTCAGAGGTGCCGGGGTCTTCGGGGTTGTGGCTTCATCTCGCAAGCCAGTTATCCTCGCCCGCGCAAAAGCGGGTCATGAGTGATGTGAGGGCGGACATGGTCCTAGGTTTATCCTGACCGAGCTGGCGAGCCAGCCATTCGTCCCGGATATTGTGCCTGAAGGAAGCTATAGCCTCGGCATCTGGGCAATCAACGATCTGGTTTTTCTTGGTCAAAAACCGGTTCCAGAATTGTCGAGCGGACTCTCCTGCCTTTTGCACGACATTGCTTAGGTCGGAGGAGTCCGGGGGCCGTACATAGGTGCCCTGGAAATTAGATCGGAATGCATCCTCGAGGTCCTCCCAGCTCCCGATAGAGTTTTCGGGGAGACTGTTTAACCAGTGCCGAGGTGGCCCCTTAAGTTTAAGGGGTAGGTACTTGATGGCGTGGAGGTCGTCTCCTCGTGCCATGTGAATGTGGAGGAGAAAATCCTTGATCCACACTGCTGGGTCAGTTGTTCCGTCGTATTGCTCGATGTTCACGGGTTTAAACCCTTCAGGGAACTGCTGCTGCATCACCTCGTCAGTGAAGCAGAGCGGGTGGGCAGCGCCTCTGACCCGGGCTATATCACGCCGGTAGTTGGCGTCTGTTCTGGCCCGGTTTTGGTCCCGAACTCTGTTGGTTCGGTCGAGCCAGGACCGGTACTCGTCCCTTCTACCAGGGGAGTACCCTCTGGATCCGTAGATGGATCTTGTGCGGCCTGTTCTCTCATCCAGGTCGTGTCGCAGGTCATACCTGTCGTCAGGCTCCATTGGCTCTTTTCCCCATCTGCGGGGTATCGCCGGCCTATAACCGGCCTCGCCAGCCGTCCTATCTCATCCTCGGGGAGGGCGGTCCGGCTGGTCGTATGGAGTGTGCTTGGGGGACAGCGTGTTGGGGAGCTCGTCGTCGAATTGTGGCAGCAACCGCCAGCGTGGGTAACTCTTGGGTTGGTCCCATAGATCGGCGCCATGTTCTTCCTCGGTTGATAGGACCCGTGTCCATCTATCGTTGAGGGTGTCTTGTTCGGCCTTGAGCTGCCGCGCTTTTGCCTTTAGACTCCGGGCAGTGGCTAAAAGCTGTTGCCTGAACCGTTCCTGGTCCTCGATGGTTTCGGGGACGATGAGGTCCTCGTCTTCCGGGCTGTCCTCCTCCTCTACAGGGGGGAGGTAGTTGTCATCCTCGGAGTCATTCGGATCTTCGGGGTCGCGCTGGTCCTCCGGCCTTTCCTGGTCCTCCAACGGATATTCGGGTATGTCGGGATCGCCGAGGTCTTCCGGGGTATCATTTTCCCCGGTGCCAGCAATAGCTTCCCTCCCCTTTTTTGTCTTTGACCGCTTACGCGGTTTCCGGCGCCTCACCTGAGTCATCGCCATTGTTAGCTGGTGTGCGCTCGCCGTTACCGGCTGGCGTATCCACCATGTAGACGTCGTAGGTGGAGGTGGCGGTCCATCACCTGGTGTTAACGGGGGTGGGAGCGCGATCCTCTTCCTCCATGTCTTCTGCCTCCTCGGAGGAGTAGTCCACCATATCGGTTAAGTCTTCGATAGTGGCTACTAAGTGGGTGGTGGGTGGGACGAAAAATTCCTCTTGACCCGCCTCAAGACCGATCTGAGTGTGGATCGGGATTGGGTCATCAGTAGTTTTCATCGACAAGATCCGATCTAGAGCTTCGCCGAGTACCGAGATCTCGATCGGGTCGATCTGCCTGGCGTGTTCGGAGTTAACCTCCGCTGCGTCCGCACGAGAAGTGTATTCGGTAGGATTTGGTGCCCGGCAATCTCGCACTATAGCCGGATCCGGACTTAAGTCCAGATCGTCACCAGGATTGGCCCCGTGAGCGGGGTTGAAAACGACATCCGAGGTTAAGGCCCTGGAGTCCTCGGGTGCGTCAGGTGAGACTGCGAGCCCGGTGAGCAAGAGATCGCCCCGAGGTTCAACGGAGAACTCTAAGTTCCCGAATCTGACTTCTTGATAAGGGGTGAAACTCCCGACTCGGCCAAGGCGGCCGGTCGGGTCAGCGTGCAGCACGATGCTGCCGAAAGCGAAGATCTGTCCAGGGGCGAAGGAGTCCATGCCACGGACCTCTTCATTTATGACAACACGAGCCATCGATTCCTTTGAGGGTCAAAGCGGAACTCTCAATGAAAGCACCAATATCGGTGTCAAAACCGGCGGATCTCGGGTAGGGGGTCCTGAGCTGTGAGACTAGGATCGATGGTAACAAAGGGATGAAGGAGACGATGTTTACCCAGGTTCGGGCCCTCCTATGGAGGTAAAGCCCTACGTCCTGCTTGATTATATTGATGGTATGAAGGTTACAGAGTTGATCTACCTCAAGATCGACTAGCTAAAACCCCTAGATGAGTTTCTGTGTCGTATGATCTAAAACCCTCCCGGTTTATATAGACACCGGGGGGTACCTAGGGTTTACACATGATGGGCCTCTTCCCGAGGATGGAGATGTCGACTTTCTCATCTTGACTTGGAGTGCACGACGCGCCTTTGGGGCCCCCTTCTGGAACGTGGAGCCTTGATGTGTCCGGCCCTTCTTCAGAGAACGGCCCATCGAGCCGGCCTATTGAGAGATGACCCGGCAGCCCGAGGACCCCTTAGTCCGGGACTCCCTCACTCCGCTTGCGCGTACTTCTTAAGGCGGGGGGAATTCCCCGCCTTTGGCCACCAGGGGCGACCATGCTCTCTGTGGGGTTCCTCGGCTGCCGCGTCAGGAACTTGGATGGCAGCAGAGGCGCTCCCTAGAGTGGTGACGGCGAGGAAGATGATGACGGCTGGCGACCCACGACGCTTCAGGAGCGAGGGTGACAGCTCCGACGCGTCGCGCTCGTCGGCAGCACCATCATCACCAGCTAGGCTCCGGCAGCGCCACCATCTGCACCTGCCCTCCGCCTTCTTCCCCCTTGTCGGCCTTGTCCGCTCCGTCGGCTTTGTCCACCCTGCCTGGGGGACGCGGGCCTCCCACTCTTCGGACGCGTCCCTCTGGTCCTGGCGGGGAAGCGCCGAATCCCAGCCAGGCGCTCCTTTTGCCCTCTATTTCTTCTTCACCTAACTCCTGGGAGGAGAGGGACAATAAAGGCATTACGGGGCACTTATCTTTTTATAAGTCAAAAGATGTAGGCGTTTGCCAAGTTTTAGCTAATCATAATGTAATTCTCATCCAGTTTGTATCAACAAATGAATGAATGTTATTTCTCTTCCCTGAGTACCATCCTTTTCTTTCTTTGTTTCTACTGTGTTAGTGTGTTTTTCCTTGCCGCACGGATCTGCTTTCCGGGCCACTATTAACCGCGAGTGCCAAAAGGGGAGCGAGCCCCCCCAGCAGGCTGGCGTTGTTCCTCGGCAGGGCTCCTTGTTGGTATCGGCGCGGTCCCCCAGAGTTGATAAGTATCAGGAGCTGGGGAACGGCTCGTCCCGACAAGGGTTTTCACCACGTGGGGGACTCCACCGAACACATTCGAAAAGAGAGCAAGAATTTCCTTTAAGGGAGCAAACAATCATAAAACTTGGGATATGCGATTAGACTTATCTCTTTTTAGGCAGTATCCCTTTCTGGAGTATGCTGGGCCACCGTCCTTGTTCCTTTGCCCTCCTTCTATCTTTTCCTGGTGGCAAAACAAGCAGGGCAAGAAGCCTCTTTCCCTTGAGGAGGAAATGTGGCAATCAAGGACTACAGGCTTTAACAAGTACTCTAGCAAATCTCTAAAATTTAAAGAGGAGATGACATTGAAATCATAAAAATGCATAATGAACATGCAATGCAATGATATGATGCGACGCCTAGCTTTATTATTGTTGCACAGGGTCTGCGTCTGGCTTTGTACAAAGGGTTACATGCAGCTTCGACTAAGCTTGTACAAAAGGTGGCTGCCAGGGACTGAGCCCGGCAGCTGCGCCTCATGGGTAGAACTTACGAAAATGCTCAATATTCCATGAGTTAAGCACCTTGGTGCCATCTTCGGTCTCCAGAAGGACTGCGTCGGGTTTGGTGACTCGTGCTACCAGGTAAGGGCCTTCCCACTTTGGCGTCAACTTGTTGGTACCCTTGGCGGACTGAACGCGCCTAAGGACAAGGTCGCCTTCCTCAAGGCTCCGGGCGTGGACCCTGTGGCTATGATAGCGGCGTAGGGCTTGCTGGTAGCGTGCGGCACACACAGCGGCCCAGAGACGATCTTCCTCGAGGAGCATGGCATCATCATACCGTAGCTGCTTTTGCTCTACTTCATCGTAGGCAAGTACTCGAGGTGACCCATATATGAGTTCTGTGGGGAGCACTGCTTCCGCCCTGTATACTAGGGAGAAGGGCGTCTGGCCGATAGCTCGATTCGGTGTCGTTCTGAGGGACCAAAGAACCACCGGCAGCTCATCTATCCAGCGCTTGCCGCTCCTCTGCAGCCTATCGAAAGTCCTTGTCTTGATACCTCGCAGCACTTCAACATTCATCCTCTCGACTTGCCCGTTGCTTCTTGGATGGGAAACAGAGGCGAAGGAGACCTTGCTTCCAAGGCTTTGGATGTACTGCATGAAGGCGCGGCTCGTGAACTAGGTGCCGTTGTCGGTGATCACTCTGTTGGGCACTCCAAAACGGCACACCAGTCCTTTCATGAACTTGATAGCTGACTGCGCGGTCACCTTCCTCACTGGCTCTACCTCAGGCCACTTTGTGAACTTGTCGATTGCCACGAACAAGAACTCAAAGCCCCCGACAGCGCGGGGGAAGGGGCCCAAAATATCGAGCCCCCAGACCGAGAAGGGCCAGGACAAAGGGATCGTTTGGAGATCTTGTGCTGGTTGATGGATGTTCTTGGAATGGAACTAGCAGGCTTCACACTTGGTGACCAACTCAGTTGCATCTTGGAGGGCTGTGGGCCAATAGAAACCCTGCCGGAAGGCTTTCCCAGCAAGGGCTCTTGATCCGATGTGAGACCCACACACACCTCCATGAATTTCTGCCAACAGCTTCAGTCCGTCCTCCCGGCAAATGCACTTCAATTTCACACCGTTGGGTCTTTTTCTGTACAGAATGTCATTGACAAACTGATACATACTTGACTGACGGGCTACTTTTTCGACCTCTTCTTGTTCTTCGGGGAGTTATCTTGTTTGAAGGAAACGAACTATATGTTGTGCCCAAGTTGGAGCCTGGGGCTCAACAACTAGGACTAAAGGCATCTCCTCATCCGTGGGAGCGCTTGTCTCAACCGTGAGAACCTGGGGTTTCGCAGGAGAGAGCTTCTCACTAGGCGAAATGAGACTGTCCCCGGCAGCTTCTCTACCAGCGGCTTCGGGAAGCTCTGTCGGGAAATGCTTGCCGGAGTTCAGCTTTCTTCTCTTCCTGGCCATCGTTAATGGGGATACTGATGGTTTTGTGAGGCGAAGGATAAAGGTTCCTGGTTCCACATGGAGCTTTTGCGCAGCGCACTTTGACAGATGATCAGCAATACTGTTTTCCGCACGCGGCACGTGCTCTGTTTGTAATCCATCAAAGCGCTCCTCCAGTTTCCTCACTTCTTCCACGTATGCTTCCATCAACGGGCTCTGATAATCTTTGTTGACTTGTTTTACCACGAGCTGAGAATCGCCTCGGATGATCAATTTCTTGATTCCCAATTCCACCGTGATTCTGAGTCCGGCAAGGAGCCCTTCATACTCGGCGGTGTTGTTGGTGGCTTCCTCTCGGGGAAAGTGCATTTGAACCACATACTTGAGGTGATCTCCGGTGGGGGCGATGAGGAGCACACCTGCTCCGGCGCCCTGAAGTGAGAAAGCACCGTCAAAGTACATGATCCACTCTTTAGGTGCTTCCTTGCCGGGGAGGACTGTTTCTGGAACTTCTTCATCTGGCGTGGGCATCCATTCAGCAATGAACTCCGCCAGCGCCCGGCTCTGAATCGTGGAAGAGCTCTCATACTTCAATCCGAAACTTGACAGCTCAAGTGCCCACTCAACTATCCTGCTAGTGGCTTCGGGGTTTCTCAATATGCGCTACAGCGGAAAGCGAATGACAACTGTGATCTCATGGGCTTGGAAGTAGTGGTGCAGCTTCCTCGAGGCCATGATGAGGCTGAAGATTAGCTTTTGCACTCCAGAGTACCTTGATCTAGCCCCCTGTAACAAGGAGCTGACAAAGTACATCGGCCGCTGCACCACTTTCCTCTTCGCCACTTCATTGGAAATGCCTTCGCTAGCTTGCTGAGGTTCCCCTGGTTCTGCATTGGGTCCTGCCGCGGATGCTTCGGTTTTGTCCCCGGCAGCATCAGTCGCAGCGCCTGCACCTTTATCTGCTTCTCGCTGTGCCACCACCGCTGCACTAACCACTTGATTCGTTGCCGCCAAGTATAGCAGCAACGGCTCTTGCGGTTTAGGAGTGACCAAGGTGGGAGTGGAAGAAAGGTAAGTTTTCAGAGCCTGTAGTGCTGTCTCTGCTTCCGGGGTCCACTTTACCGGGCCTACCTTCTTTAGGATTTTGAACAACGGGAGGGCGCGTTCAGCGGATTTGGAGATAAACCTACTTAGCGCGGCAATGCATCCGGTCAAACGACTGATGTCCTTGATGGTCTTGGGCGCTTGAATCTGCTCAATTGCCTTGATCTTGTCGAGATTTGCTTCTATTCCTCGCTGAGATACAAAGAACCCAAGTAGCTTGCCGGATGGGACGCCAAACACACACTTCTCAGGGTTGAGCTTCAGATTGATCTTGCGCAAGTTTGCAAAGGTTTCTTCCAAGTCTTGTATGAGAGTTGCTTCATCCTTGGTCTTGACGACTATATCATCCATGTAAGCTTCCACATTTCTGTGCAACCGTGGTCCAAATCCAGTTTGCACGGCTCTGGCAAAGGTAGAACCAGTGCTCTTTAACCCGAAGGGCATCCATACAAAGCAGTACGTGCCGCACGGAGTTATGAACGCGGTCTTTTCCTCATCTTCCTTATCCATGAAAATCTGTTGGTATCCGGAGTAAGCGTCCAAGAAGGAAAGCAAGTCACACCCGGAAGTGGAATCAACAATCTGGTCATTGCGCGGCAACGGGAAAGGGTCCTTCGGGCATGCTTTGTTCAGGTCAGTGAAATCTATGCAGAGCCTCCATTTCCCATTCGCCTTGCGCACCTTTACCGGGTTGGCTAGCCAAGTTGGGTGCAACACTCCTCTAACCAAACCAGCTGCTTCGAGTTTCTTGATCTCTTCGGCAATGAACTGCTGCCGCTCCAAGGCTTGCTTCCTAACCTTTTGCTTGACGGGCCTGGAGTGGGGACAGACAGCAAGGTGGTGCTCAATTACCTCCCTGGGAACACCGGGGATGTCAGATGGTTGCCAGGCAAACACATCGACATTCGCCCGCAGGAAGGCAACGAGTGCGCTTTCGTATTTGTCAGTGAGGGTGGCGCTGATGGTGAACGCACCACTAGTGCCATCCAGCCCTGCCGGGATCTTCTTCGTCTCAGGATAGGCGACCTTGGTCTTCTTGCTAGCGGAACTCTCCGGAAGGTCATCATAAGGTGCAGCGCACTCTGAAGAGGCGCGCTTCCCGGAGTCCTTGCCGGTGTTCATGCTAGGCTTCTTTACTTTCTTCGATTCCTTGGTGGGAGCTAGGATTTCTCTAGCCTCAGCTGCTACCGCGTCCCGATACATCTTGTCCACTCATATGACTGCGTCCTTCTTGTCAGATGGGATGGCGATGATTTCAATGGGGCCTGGCATCTTCAAAGTGTTGTAAGCATAGTGGGATGCTGCCATGAACTTTGCCAAGGCTGGGCGACCAAGAATTCCGTTGTAAGGCAGGGGGAGCTCAACCACGTCAAACACCACTTTCTCAGTCCGGTAGTTCAACTCCCCGCCAAACGTCACAGGCAAGGTGATCTTTCCCTTGGGTCGGCTCCTGCCGGGGTTAACTCCTTGGAATGTACCCGTGGCTCTGAGCTCCCCGTCAGGGATCTGCAGCCTTTCAACCACCTTTGGGGAGATTAAGTTCAACCCTGCCCCGCCGTCAACTAGCATCTTGGTGACCTTGAGGTTGCGGATTGTCGGGGAGACCAACAACGGCAAACATCCGACCGCAGAGGTGCGATTAGGATGGTCCTCTTCATCAAAGATGATAGGCGCGCGGGACCATTTGAGTGGCTTTTTGGACTCTGCAGTCGTCTCCACGTCGTTGACCTCACGCGCCCACTGTTTAAGCTGGCGGTGAGAGGAATGCAATGACGCACCCCCGTCAACACACATGGCTTCAGTTGCCCTCTGGAATTCTCGATCACTGGAATCCTCCTTGTCATCCTCATCCTCACTCATGTCCTCTGCTTCTTTCTTCTCACGGCCTCTGGCTGGCCTTTCCTTCTGCTGCGGAGACTTGCCGCGGCGGCCTCCTCTGCCGCCACGGCCCTTCCCGGCAGCACCATCTTGGTTTTTCTCTTTGTCACGCTTCTCGTACTCGGCCTTCTGCTTCTCGACAAGCTACTCAACTTGGCGGCACTCTTGGAGATCATGGCCTTTAGTGCGGTGGATTTTGCAGTACGGCCCGTCGGACTTCCCAGTTTTCTCAGCGGCAGCGGCCTCCCGGCAATCAGCGCACACGGCAGCTCCCTTGTCGGGGGCCTCGGCTTTGGCCTTTTTGCCGGCACTGAGATCTCCGGAGCCCTCAATGGCCAACACTGCTTTTCCCTTACGCTTCTTGTTGCGCTTCCGGCTCTTCTCTTTCGAGCCAGGGGCATCGTCGTCGTCATCTGAATCGACTTCGGCGCCAGCCTCCTCTCTGGGTAATCGCCTTCCTTCCTCAGCACAAGCGCACTTGTCCACCAACGTGTATAGCTCGTTGACGGTCTTGGGGAGTCTGACATTCATCTTGGCCCACATCCTCCTATTGCGCAAGTTCGAATGGAACGCGACAATCACGGCAGCGTGGTGTATCTTTGGAATGTTGCGGTGCACTCGACTGAATCTCTGGATGTACTTTCGCAGGGTCTCTCCTTTTTGCGGGAGGACTTGCAGGTCGCTAGGCTGCCCTGGCTCCTGGTGGCCGCCTGTGAAGGCGCCAACGAACTCATTACACAAGTCAGCCCATGATGAAATGGAGTTCTCTGGCAGGTGCATCAGCCACGACCTCATGTTTGGCTTGAGTGCCAAAGGGAAGTAGTTGGCGAGCACCTTCTCATCTCTTCCTCCGGCCGACTGGACGGCTATCGTGTAGATGCCCAGGAATTCTGTCGGGTTTAGCTTTCCGTCATACTTCTCTGTCAGCTCTGGCTTGAAAGCTCGGGCCGATGGCCAGCGGACGTGCCGCAACTCACGAGTGAAGGCAGGGCACCCAACCTCGTAAGGTAGGTACCCGCCAGCACTGGACGCGGGGTCGCCAGTACCTGGGCCATTGCGCCTGTCAAACTGATGGTGTGCTTCTCATCGCCGCTCGATGGTGATGTGCGCGTCTTCTTTCCACCGATCCTCCAGGACACGCCGCTGGTCCTGGCGATCGCGTGGGCCGGACGAGGACATAGATGCTTCGTCGAACTCGTCAGCATGTGAAGCTCGCCACGGCTGCTCCTGGGTTTGTTGTAGCGGAGGGGACTGCACCGTTGGTGTGGCCCCCTCGACACGATCACCGCCCCAGGCCGCCGTAGCCGTACGCGTGCGTCGCGATGGCTCTACATGTTGAGACTTGTTGGCTTCAATGAAGGATATCAAGCTCTGGATGGTAGCTCTCCACTCATCCATCTTATCAGCCACCGGTGGAAAGTTTAGCAGCAGCTGGGCTCGCGCCATTGCTTCCGATGCTGTGTCCGGCATGGTAAAAGAGGCGGATCGCGACGTCGCCCGGCTCCTGGTGGAGCCAAGAGGTGTGTCGCCGCATCCCTGTCGCCGTGCACCACTCGCCGGGGTGGCCTGTTGTGGGGGAGGCCGAGCCCGCGGATTTGCGGCTCCGCTCGGCGCTCCGTCTTGTTTTGGACGAGGCGTGCGTCCAGTAGCCGTGCTGGTGGCGGGCGCAGATGGGGGATCATGGCTTTCTCTGGATTGAGCGCCTCCATGACGACCACGGCCATCTGCGCGACGAGGAGGTGGTGACTGGTCATTTCCTCCGCCCGCGGCACTAGGGGCGTTGTCGCCAGGATGCTGCTGTTGTTGCTCCTCTCCGGCGTTCCTCGCCCCAACCTCGGCCGCGGGAGACACGACGGTGTCGCCGCCTGCGCCAGCCACATCGCCCAAGGCGCCCGCCTCACTCGCAGCCGCCGTAGCACCAACGGCGCCCACAGCCGCATGCCAGGGGGCCTTTGAAGTGGAGGGATGCACGGTTGCACCGGACTTCTTCTTGGGAGCCATGGATGAAGAAGATGATGATGAAGATCGACTCGCTGCTCACGAACTCGGGTTCGTGCAAACTATGCGCCCCCTACCTGGCACGCCAAAGATGTCGGGGCACAGATGCACACGATCACCTATGGGACCAGAGGCCCCTTTGTGGTTCGGCAAGGGGGGTCACGTTGCACAAAGAGCGGAGATCATGAGGCAGCACGACGATCGGGACACTGGCGTTTTTACCCAGGTTCGGGCCGCTGCGAAGCGTAAAACCCTACCCCTGCTTTTGGTGGATTGATCATAGGAACACGAAGAACACACATCGCTCAATCCGGGCAAGGGTTGCCGACGGGGAGAGCTACTACGTGAGTACAAGTGTCCAAAGGTCTGAATCTTGAGCTAGGTTGCCTTGGGCCTCCTTTTATAGTGCAAGGGGCAACCACAGTGGCAAAACAGTCTTTATCTGGCGATTAGATAGCTAACAGAGCTATCGTACCTAACTCTGGCATTTAGGACAAAATACCATGATTGCTAGACTAGGTGGCGCTCGGGGATGTATCCCCGGCAAGCTCTTGCCACTGCTTAGCTGGTTGTTGCTTAGGATCTTGACACGCTACTGGACGGGTGTCAACTAGGTATAATCTGTCTTCCGGTGCATCACCACGTGCTTAGCGAGAGCCTCTTAGCGGCCTGAGGGCTCGACACCGCATCAACAAGTGACCGGCATCGTGATGCGGTGGAGCGGTGGCTGGTCATCTCTCACGCCTGCCGGGGGATGGCTTGCCGGGTCTTCCTGATATGTGCGCGCCTCGGTCCCCGGCAGGCTCCAGGGACGTGGCTGGCGCACTTTGGGCCCCTCCTGGGGTGTTATGTCGGTCTTGCCGACGTTTTGCTTAGCCTTGTGTAGGTCGTTGCTGCCGGGGTCTAGGTCTTGAATGCTTGCTTGGTGGTGTGGTAGCTTTTGTTGACAGGTTTTGCTACTAGTGCCTGTGCATAAGTCAGGGGCACTGGATACCCCTGTCCTAGTGCACCGACACCTGGGTATCCACATGCAAGACATATATCAAGTGTTCTCAAATCCAAAGTATTCAATCCAACATAACGAGATCTCAAAGGGAAAAGACTCAATTCATCACATCAAGATAGAGAGGGAAGAACACCATATGATCCAACTATATTAACAAAGCTCGTGGTACATCAAGATCATGCCATATAAAGAACACGCGAGAGAGAGAGAGAGATTAAACACATAGCTACTAGTACATACTCTCAGCCCCGAGGGTGAACTACTCCCTCCTCGTCATGAAGACCGCCGAGATGATGAAGATGGCCTCCGGTGATGATTTCCCCCTCCGGTAGGGTACCGGAAAAGGGATCCGGATGAGATCACTTTGGAACATAGGCTTGCGGAGCGGAAGTTCTAGGTTAACTTTTCTTTGGGGGGGGGGGGATATATAGGATTTTTCAGCGTTGAAATCACGTCAGGGAGGTGCCCGACGGGCCCACAAGGTATCCCGGCGCGCCCAGGGGGCTGGGTGCACCAGGTTGCCTTGTTACCTCCTCGTGGCTCTTCTCGCACTCCCTTGAAGCTTCCTAGGTCCCTTTCCTTCCATAAAAAATCGTCAAAAAGTTTCGTTCAATTCCGAGAACTTTCATTTTCTGCACAAAAACAACACCACGGTAATTCTGCTGAAAACAACGTCAGTTCAGGTTAGTTCCATTTAAGTCATATAAAGTGCATCAAAACAATACAAAAGTAATTTAAACATGGGTAAATATGGCATGAATACTTCATAAATTATCGATAAGTTGGAGACGTATCAGTGGGTGATACCGGGCAAACAGGTGTGTAATCAGAATTGTGTGAGAAGACCAATAACAACAGAGACGATTTCTCCTAATAAGATGTGTGTGTTGTGGGAAAACGGTTGCTGGTAAATAATTGTCAGCGATTGATGGAAACATCACCAACGTGTGCGTTAGTTTACTCGTATGAGATGTGATTTGCCCTGTCTGCACAACATCTAAGCTCTGCATCGTGGCGCACGTAACTGCATGGTGGCTCGAGGGACACCGGCAGCGCGCGCGAATGGACACTGGCAGAGTGCGCCGCGGCTGCCTCAACCGCGAGCGTATATCAGTTGAACACGCATGGACTGGCTGTATATGAGCTGGCCAACGGTTGCGATCCGCCGGCGTCTTGGCGAAATGACGATGTCGGAATAAAACACAAACGTTCTTTTATTATTAATCGTTTCTGTAGTCATCATTTCTTCCTTCTCTGTCCCGTCCTGTCACCGAGTTGCTGCCCGAGGATTGCAGAGCACGCTTCCAGATCCCACAGGTGTTTCATTTGGCCGCACGAGATCCCGTTCCCGTGCGCACCGGACAGGTTCCTGCGCATAACGCGCAAGCTTTGCGCCCGCCTCGGCGAAATCCCCCCAAATCCCCAATGCTTGCAGGCCTGCTATATAAACCCTCACGGCAGGCGACTCCACATTGTTTTCATCCCCTCCCTCCCCGTAGCTTATCTAGTTTGCTTCTCCCCCAATCGCCAATGGCACCGGCCTGTCGTCATCGCCCAGCCACTTCGCAAGAGGACAGCTCCAGCAGGTAGGCTTCACCTCGTAGGCGCGGTAGTCCTCTGAAGCCTGTAGTGCATGTGGCATCTCTGGTGGCTGTGCGCATGCCCCCACCACACGCTCCGCCTTTGCTGCCCGAAGGCAGCTGCTGGCGGCGGCTGCCTTGGCCGCTACCCCATCGACGGCCGCCACCTTAGTGATAGCCGCCTTGGCCGCGACCCCACCGCCAGGCGCCAGGGCCATCACCCGCTCCGCCACCGCGGCCTGAATGCAGGAGTTGGAGGCCGCCAAAGGCCTGCCGCCGGGCTTTTGTGTCAGAGACCTTGCGCGCTACATCTACTTCCTTGAGAACGAGGTGGAGCGCCAGGTCATGCACACAAAGAAGCTCTCTGACGGCATGGCCGCAGGAGAAGCAGCAGCGGCGACGCGGAATGCAGAGATCTACGCCGAGTCCTGCTGCTTCCAGGAGGCGCGTCTGGAGCGGCGGAGGGCAGCGTTGGCAGACAACAGATTTGAATCCACCGTCTCGTCGATAGACTCCTCCTCCCCTGCCTCTTACTAAGCGCGCTCAGCAGAGGAGAGGCTGCTAGAAGTAGTACAAAGCCCCTTCGTAGTAGTATTTAGGGGCTATTTTTCTAGTTCATCTAACTATAGATATGGTTGAATTGTATCGCATACTTTAAATTAGCTAGTATATATAGTTGAACTAGCTATTTCAGTACGTGGTTGGCAACAATTGGGGAGAAGTTTTTTTTGGTAGCTGTCGAGTTTAACTATTTTGTATAAAGAACGACTTCTTAATCTATGAATAAAATCTATGTTTACTGAATTTCATTCACATAATTACACCGTACTAGTGATTTTGTTCCTGCAAAATTTGACAAATGTCAGTGTTACAATGTTGACAAATGCCAATGTTACTAGATTGACAAGACAAATGCCAATCCAATTTGACAGATGGCAATATACCCAATGTGACAGATGCATATCTTACCAAATTTTCAGTAGTAAGCACACATGTCAACATATAGAGTCGTTTGCAAAGTCGTGATGCACCAATCCTTCGCGCCAATTTTTCGCTTGGCTTACTGGCGAAGGAAGCATAGCTCTTGATCTGCATATGGGTATTCAATCTAAAACGTTTGCGATGAGCCAATCCTTCATGCCAAATTTTCACTTGGCTTACTGGCGAAGGAAGCATAGCTCTCAATCTATATACGAGTATTCAATCTCAAACGTTTGTGATGAGTACTTATTCAGAGAAAAACATTGATGTTTTTTGATTTACTTTCATTTCTATGTGCATTCGGAAATAAATACTGAGTTGATCGAACCATAGATTTCATTCAGTCAAACTATGACATTACATTCATATGATCGAGATACAATATAAAGAAAACTAATTGCGGCGGTGGCGACGGCGGCGGCGGCCCGCCGACGTCGTCGTCCTCTGGGACGCCGTTGTTCAAGTCGTCAAACGAGACCAGAATGTTATGGACTTCCCAATCAAAGAGTCGGTCGTCGCGCGATCGACGGGCGAGGGCCCGAGGGGCGGCGACTAGTGGAGCTTTGAGGAAGCGGTCGACGGAGGCATCCCATGTCGCTAAGGGAGCCGCCATGGGTGCATGCGGGCGCATGGGCACGGGCACGGTGGGTGCAGGCGCACGCACGGGCACGGACGCGGTGGGTGCGGGCACGCGCACGGGGACCGGCATGACGGGTGCAGGGGCACGCACGAGCACATGCGTAGGAGGAGGCACTGGCGCTTGCATGTACGTGAGCTCGCGTGGTTCCGCGTGGACTTCGCTAATGCCCACGGTTTCTAGCGATGCGATGATGCTCGGCGACCAGCCCGTCAATACCACGGGTATGGTTGTTGGCGAGTGCGCGGGGGTAGCATCTACAGGGGCCTGCAACTCGTTCATGGCCATGTTCATGACATCCCATTCGTATTTATGTTCTATCTCCTCCGGCTCGGGGTCGACTTCACCAAACCGGAAGACTAGTGGCATATGATCCTTGTGCGCCATGGCATAGGTGGAGGTCTAGATGATAGAGGGGAATGGGAGGCGAAGAGAGAGGATTGTGAGTGAGTGGGCAGTAAGGATTTGTATTAAACAGCGGCTCGGGCGCCATTGATGGACAAGTTGGAAGCAAGGCGGGAGGATATGGAGGTCGAAGGGCCCGCTTCCCGGCGAGTCTGTAGTGTACTGCTCGCACGCCTCCCAGTGAACCTGCGCATCGGAGGCCAGCTCGCACGCATCCCGTCTACTCAAACAGCTGCTCGCATGACACCTCCTAGCCAATAAAGAGTGCGACGCGTGGCAACACGTAAATGTGCAATAGAACACCCATGATCTATAAATAATACAACAGTTTGTGATGGTAATGTGACATTCCTTTGTTCCAAAATGCTTTTGTTGGCTATTAATGTGTGCGCCTTTTCCCAAAGTGGACACGAAAAATACCACAACATATTTGTGCTATATCATGACGCCATGCCCAATTTCTTGATTTTTTTGTGAGTTTTAAATTTACTATAATTTAAACCAATATTCTCAATGTTGGCTCTAAAAGAAAAATATATATCGAAAATCGTCTCTCAAATAGGAAAACAAAATCCTATGATGCCTTTATGTGCCATGTCATGACACCATGCCAAGTTTCATGAATTTCTGACGAGTTTTTGATTTACATGAATTTAAAACCCAAGTTTCTCAATGTGTGTGGCCGAGCCAAGATGTCGAGATGTTTGAAATTCATCCTCATTTTCTTGCATGACAGCTAAAGATGCAGCCATGGACACTTATATGATTTTTCAAATAATTTTGATGCACTGGTCCTTGTGATTGTAGTTCAAATTTTAGTTATGCACATTAAATGCCTATAAAACTTAATTAATGTATAAAAAAGGCCAAACGAACCCTGAATAATTTCATATTTTAGCAAGACACTCCTATTGGTCTATGTTGCATCTAGAAAAATTTCAAGGCGAGAAGAGGCAGCGGATGTCGTTTCACCCACATAAGGTGACACGTTCCCTATCGGAACCACAAAGCTTCTTGTGAGAAGCTCCGGTTTGTAGGGGGCTTGTGCCAAAACTTGTCCCAAATTGGACAATTTTTTACCACGACCCATATGCGCCATGTCATGACAACATGCCAAGTTTCATGAATTTCTCACGAGTTTTGGATTTACAGTAATTTAAAAACCAAGTTTCTCAATGTTTGTGGCCGAGCCAAGACCCCGAGATGTTTGAAATTCATTCCCATTTCTTTCATGGGACCTAAAGATGCATACATGGACACTTATATGATTTTTCAACCCATTTTAATGCACCGGACCTTGTGATTGTAGTTCAAATTTGAATTATGCACATTAAATGCCTATAAAACTTAATCGATGTATAAAAAGGCCAAACAAACCCTGAATAATTCCATATTTTAGCACGACACTCCTATTGGTCTATATTTCCTCTAGAAAAAGTTGAAGGCGAAGAGACAGCGGATGTCGTTTCGCCCACACAAGGTGGCACGTTCCCTGTCGGAACCACAAAGCTTCCCGTGAGAAGCTCCAGTTTGTAAGGGGCTTGTGCTAAAACTTGTCCCAAATTGGACAACTTTTTTTACCATGGCCCATATGTGCCATGTCATGACAACATGCTGAATTTCATGATTTTCTGATGAGTTTTGGATTTACAGTAATTTAAAAACCAAGTTTCTCCATGTTCGTGGCCGAGCCAAGATGCCGAGATGTTTGAAATTCATTCCCATTTTCTTGCATGGGACCTAAAGATGCAGCCATGGACACGTATATGATTTTTAACCCATTTTGATGCACCGGACCTTGTGATTATAGTTCAAATTTGAATTATGCACATTAAATGCCTATAAAACTCAGTTGATGTATAAAAATGCCAAACGAACCCTGAATAATTCCATATTTTAGCACGACACTCCTATTGGTCTATGTTGTCTCTAGAAAAAGTTCAAGGCGAGAAGAGGAAGCGGATGTTGTTTCGCCCACGTAAGGTGACACGTTCCCTATCGGAACCACAAAGCTTCCCGCAAGAAGCTCCGGTTTGTAAGGGGCTTGTGCCAAAACTTGTCCCAAATTGGACAATTTTTTTAGCATGGCACATATGTGCCATGTCATGACAACATGCCAATTTTCATGTATTTCTGACGAGTATTGGATTTACACTAATATAAAACCAAGTTTCTCAATGTTTGTGGCCGAGCCAAGATGCCGAGATGTTTGAAATTCATTCTCATTTCTTGCATGGGACCTAAAGATGCATCCATGGACACTTATATGATTTTTCAACCCATTTTGATCACCGGACCTTGTGATTTTAGTTCAAATTTGAATTATACACATTAAATGCCTAGAAAACTCAATTAATGTATACAAAATGCCAAACGAACCCTGGATAATTCCATATTTTAGCACGACACTACTATTGGTCTCTGTTCACTGTAGATAAGTTTTATTGCAATCCAAACACCATACTTTGCTGAAGTAACCTCATTTTTTGTTTTAAAAACAATATGAAAATCAAGTATATCACAAATAGTTCATGATCATGAATCGTGTGCGATGTAGTACTAAATATCTTGGGCCAATCCTCATATATGGCATAGACCAGAAGCTTCATCGGCTATAGTTCACCCCCGGCGAGTCAACCGCACTAGCTCCCCAAGCCCATTTTACTATTCAATCGTCGCCGGTGAAAGATGGGGGCATGGATACCTATCATGAGGGCAACTTCGGCAAACCAGTCCGGCCCGAGCGTGGCCACATCAGCCATGAGCGCGACCGCTATCTCCAAAAGGGCGTAGCAGCCAAAAGGGCAGCTGTTGTAACACCCCAAAAAATATTTGGTTAAAACAAAATTTTCTTCTCATAAAAAGAATTATTTGGATTGTTGTCAAAACTTTCTTTAAAAATCTTATTTGGTTATGAGATCCTTCTAAAACCATTTCATATTTTTGGCTTTCCCCTTTCAATTTTAGATTGTGTCTCTCTCTCAAACATTTTTTTTGCAAAGATTTATTTTCATAATAGGAAGGGACCATTTTGGAATAAAATTCCTAAAACTTATCTCTTTGGATTCTTGCCATATCAAGCCACATTTCAAAAATTCATTCCCTAACATTGTTCTCTGCCCTAGGACAGAAATTAACATCTTCTCTAACCAAAATTTGCCCTCACCATATTTTTCTTTTATTCAAAATTGTTCTAGGTCAATTATTTCCTCTGTTTTTGATCTATTAGGATTTCCAAAGGAACCCCATTTTGTCTAGCCTTTCTGACTCCTAGTAAATTCCCACGGCAAGTCCACAACATCTACATTTCATTTCTCCAAAAACCTACTGGTTCACAGTTAAAATTTTCAAATTTCATTTGAATGAAATTTGGACCAGATTTGGAAATATTGCTCAAAACCTATTCTCCCCTGCTCCAAAAATTCTGAAAATTTTACTGGAGTTCAGAGATGCACCAGAGAGCCTCCACACCAAATTTAAACCTTAGCAAAATATTCTAAATGCCATTGGCATTGTGCCGAACACCTTGTGTGCACAAATCATTAGAAAAACCAAACTTGTGACAATCTCCATAGTGCTCGAGCTGACGTGGCTTGAGACTACGTCGGTATTTCCCCAAAGAGGAAGGGATGATGCAGCACAACGACAGTAAGTATTTCCCTCAGTTATGAAACAAAGGTATCGAACCAGTAGGAGGATCACCACCACTACGTAAACAACACCTGCACACAAAGAACAAATACTTGCAACCCGACGCGAAAGAGAGGTTGTCAATCTCTCTACGGTAAAAAGATAGATTAGGTAGTGATAGATTGGAGAGATAGATATCTCAAGAACACAAAATAAAAAGGGCAAATAAAAAGTGCAGCAAGGTATTTTTGGGTTTTTGGAACAATAGATCTGAAAACAAAAGCGGCAAAAAGATAGATCGGAAAGCAATATGTTGGAAAAGTAGACCCGGGGGCCCTAGGTTTCACTAGTGGCTTCTCTCATGAGTATAGCACACGATGGGTGAACAAATTACTGTTGGGCAATTGATAGAAGATCAAATAATCATGACGATATCCAAGGCGATGATCATTATATAGGCATCACTTCCAAGATTAGTAGACCGAAACGATTCTGCATCTACTACTATTACTCCACACATCGACCGCTATCCAGCATGCATCTAGTGTATTAAGTCCATGGAAAAACGGAGTAATGCAATAAGAACGGTGACATGATGTAGACAATATCTATTCATGTAGGAATAGACCCCATCTTGTTATCCTTAATAGCAACGATACATGCATGCCTCGCTGCCCCTTCTGTCACTGGGAGAGGACACGGCAAGATCGAACCCATCACAAAGCACCTCTTCCCATGGCAAGAAAAATCGATCTAGTTGGCCTAACTAAACCATGGATTCGAAGTAGAAATACGAGGCTATAAGTAATCATGCATATAAGAGATCAAAGAGGACTCGAATAATATTCTTGGATAGAAACTGATCATGAACTCAAAATTCATTGAATCCCAACAAACACACCGCAAAAGTTTACATCAAATAGATCTCCAAGAGACCATTGTATTGACAATCAAAAGAGAGAGAGGAAGCCATCTAGTTACTGCCTACGGACCTGTAGGTCTATGGTGGACTACTCACGCATCATCGGAGAGGCACCAATGAGGATGATGAACCCCTCCGTGATGGTGTTAGATTGGATCTCAAGGTTCTGGAACTTGCGGCGGCTGGATGTGTTTTTTGTCGACTCTTCTAGGGTTTCTGGAATATTTGCAAATTTATAGGCGTCAGAGGCAGTGGAGAGGGGTCCCGAGGAGGGCACAACCCATCAGGGCGCGCCCTGGTGGGTTGTGGTCTCCTCGACCCTCCCCTCTGGCACTTCTTTGGCCCACTGGATGTCTTATGGCCCAAAAAAATCTCAAAAAAGTTTCGTCGCGATTGGACTCCGTTTGGTATTGATATTCTGCGAAGTAAAAAACAAGCAAAAACAACAACTGGCACTTTGGCACTATGTCAATAGGTTAGTCCCAAAAAATGATAAAAAGTTGCTATAAAATGATTGTAAAAGATCCAAGATTGATAATATAACAACATGGAACAAGCAAAAATTATAGATACGTTGGAGACGTATCAGCATCCCCAAGCTTAATTCCTACTCGTCCTCGAGTAGGTAAATGATAAAAACAGAATTTTTGATGTGGAATACTGCCTAACATGTTCATCACATATTCTTTTCTTTTGTAGCATGGACATTTGGACTTTTAGATGGTTCAAGCAATAGTCTAGTTTTAACATAATGACTTCAATACTCAAGCATGCCAACAAGCAACCATGTCTTTCAAAATATCGACACTAAAGAAAGTTATCCCTAGCCCATCATGCTCAATCATTGATCCATTCATGAAACACACTCAAATATTAGCTACACCCAATGCTCAACTACGATCATAGTGCCCCCTAGTTGGTGCTTTATAAGAGAAGATGGAGACTCAAAATAAAAATAAAAATTGCATAAAGTAAATAGATAGGCCCTTCGCAGTGGGAAGTAGGGATTTGTAGAGGTGCCAGAGCTCAAAGTTTAAACTGAGAGAGAAAAATATTTTTGAGTGGCATGCCTTTCTTGTCAACGAAAACGACAAAGTAGTTCACAATACTTTCCTTGCTAGATATATCGTTGGCGGTTCCCAAATAAAAGATAAAGTTTATTCCTTTTTCCACCATTCCTTCACAATCCATGGCTGGCCGTATCCACGGTTGCCTTCCATACCAACACTTTCCAAGGAATTTATTATTTGACAACATAAAGTAATTTTTTTCCTTTTTCCTTTTTCATTTCGGGACTGGGCATCCCTATTACCGCCGTACTCTCGTGCAATCACAAGTGAATAAACACTCATCTTGAGAATAACACATCTAGCATGGAAAAATATTGGACACCCCCTACCGTTTCATGAGCGGTACGAGCACACAAAAAGGAAATTTATTTTGAAAAGTAGAGATGGCACATACAAATTTGCGTAGAACGGCATGGAAATACCGCATATAGGTAGGTATGGTGGACTCATATGGCAAAACTGGTTTTAAGGATGCACAAGTAGTATTTCTACTTAGTACAAGTGGAGGCTAGCAAATAGATTGAGAAGCAACCAACCAAGAAACGAAAATTCACATAAGCGAGCATTGAGCATAACTAACACTGAATAATGCACCATAAGTAGGATGTAATTTCATTGCATAACTATTGACTTTCGTTCTTGCATAGTGAATCACAAACCTTAACACCAATATTCTTACTAAAGCATAATTACTCACTAACATGACTCACGTATCGCTATCATCATGTCTCAAAACTATTACAAGGAATCAAGTTTAATTTGTCCAATGATCTTCATGAAAGTTTTTATTATATCCTCCTTGGATATCTATCACTTTGGGACTAGTTTCATATATTGCCATTGCTTTTTGACAAGCTCAAACAAATTTAAGTGAAGAACATGAGCATAGAGATTTTATCTCTCAAAATAGTATAAGTGAAGCATGAGAGGATTTCTTCAAAATTTACTAACTCTAAAATTAATCTAAGTGAAGCATGAGAGGGTTTCTACAAAAATTTCCAAGCACACCGTGCACAAAAAGATATAAGTGAAGCACTAGAGCAATTCTATAGCTCAAAAAGTTTAAGTGAAGCATATAGAGCAATTCTAACAAATCAAAGAATAATTTTGGCTCTCTCAAATAGGTGTGTCCAGCAAGGATACTAATGACAAACTAAAAAGCAAAGCAAGCAAAGACTCAAATGATACAAGACGCTCCAAGCAAATCTCATGATACGTGACGAATAAAAATATAGCTCCAAGTAAAATACCGATGGTCGTTAGAAGAAAGAGGGGATGCCACTTGGGGCATCCCCAAGCTTAGTTGCCTGTTTCTCTTTGGATATATCTTGGGTGTGTTGTAGCATCCCCAAGCTTAGGCTCTTTTCATTCCTTATTCCTTTGGATATACCGTGGAGGAAGATGGATGTGTCTAGTTTGGGGAGTATTAGTTGTAGAGTGCCCGTTCTCGATGGGGAGTACTATAGTCAATGGAAATATAAGATGCTTGAACTATTTGATGAATTTCACTTAGGAAAGTATGTTAAGAACCCCTATGTACGTTCCTATTGATCATTTACATCCCACACACGAAGAGGATATTGATATGCTATGCAATCTTAGAACTGTTAATCTTATCATTAGAGGATTGTCTAGAATTGTGCTTAATCAAATGAAGAATTTTGAATGTTCTTATACTTTGTGGATTGATTTGGAGAAACGATATCCAAATTATTCATTAAGTAATCTTGATGAAATTCTTCATAAAACTATTGCCTTTCACAAAATGATGCCTAGTGATCCTAAGTTTGATGATTATCTATTTGAGCTTAGAGACCTCATGTGTGCTAAAGAGGATGTCATAACTATCAACAATATCATTGTAGAAGCCATTTGCATTCATAATCTTTAACATTGTCATGATCAAAACTCTAACGAATCACTTGTTTCTTGTGACGAGGATTTCCCACTTGATGATGACAATGTGGAACATGGCTACTATGATGAAGATGAGTTGTTCGACATCGAGTATGAGAAGACAATGAAGAATCTAAGTCTCATGGCAAACTTCAAGGATTACATGTTCGGAGGAAAAGAGTGGATTCTCGATAGTGGATGCACCGATCATATGACCGGAGATAGAGACATGTTTCAAGAAATCACACCAAACCATGGACCGCGAAGGTATGTAACTTTTGGAGACAACTCCAAGGGTAAGGTACTTGGTCTTGGTAAGCTGGCCATATCCCATGATAGCTCTATTCAAAACATCATGCTTGTTGAATCCCTTGGCTGCAATCTTCTTTCCGTATCTAGACTTGCTGACTTCGGTTTAATGTGCTATTTCCCAAAGTAGATTGCCAAGTGTTTCGTCAAGATAATCATAACATGGTCTTTACCGGTTTCCGTAGAGGTGATCTATACATTGTCGGTTTCACTAAAAGATCCAAACCTCGTACTTGTCTTATTGCAAAATCTTCTAAAGGTTGGCTTTGGCATAGAAGACTAGGACATGTTGGTATGCGTAATCTAGACAAGCTTATCAAAGGTGATCATATACTTGGTGTTAAAGATGTTATCTTTGACAAAGATAGACTTTGTAGTGCTTGTCAAGCCGAAAAGGTGGAAGTCATCCTGTAAAGAATATAATGACTACTAGGAGACCACTCGAGTTGCTTCACATGGATCTTTTTGTTCCCAACGCTTACAAGAGCCTCGGTGGAAATTCCTTTGCTCTAGTTATAGTTGATGATTTTTCCAGATTCACGTGGGTATTCTTTCTTGATGATAAGTCGCAGGTACAAAAGATCTTCAAGAACTTCGCTCGCAAAGCCCAAAATCAGTTTGAAGTGAAGATCAAGAAAGTTCGGAGCGACAATGGATCGGAGTTCAAGAACACAAATGTAGACACCTTTCTTGACGAACAAGGGATTCTACATGAGTTCTCGGCTATGTACACGCCTCAACAAAATGGAGTTGTTGAGAGGAAGAACCGAACCCTTATTGAGATGGAAAGAACGATGCTCGATGAGTACAAGACGCCAAGACATTTTTGGGTGGAAGCCGTGGAAACAGCTTGTCATGCCACGAACCGACTCTATCTTCACAAGCTTCTCGGTAAAACGGCATACGAGCTACTCACCGGTAACAAGCCCCAAGTTGGATACTTTCGGGTATTCAGCTCCAAGTGTTACATTCTTGATAAGCATCGTCGTTCAAAGTTTGCTCCTAAATCTCATGAAGGTTTCCTACTTGGTTACGGGTCAAACTCTCACACTTACTGTGTCTACAACAACTTCACTCGAAAAGTTTAAGAGACGGTAGATGTGAAGTTTGATAAATCTAATGGTTCGCAATTCGAACAATTGCCAAATGATGTAGGAGATAAGGAACCTTCGGAAGCTATCCAAGACTTATCCGTTGACAAGATTCGTCCCATGGAGGTGAAGGAAAGTACTTCGTCAACTCAAGTGGAAGCACCTACTTCACGTCAAGGTGAACCTCAACATGACATGGAGGCATCCACAAGCGGTACACGACAAGATGAAGAGGTGGAAGAAGTTCATCATGATGATCCATCGCAACCACCTTCACCACCACCTCAAGGCAACGACACCTTCAACAACGATGAAGAAGATGATGATGAAGAAGATCCACCATCCAACAAGCAAAAGCTACCCCAAGTTCGAGCAAGAGTGGACAAAAACCATCCTATGAATCAAATCTTCGGTGACATACAAACCGGGAGGATAACTCGCTCTAAAACTCGACTAGCTAACTTTTGTGAGCATTATTCATTCATATATAGTATTGAGCCCTTGAAGGTAGAAGAAGCTCTTCAGGATCCGGATTGGGTGAACGCTATGCACGAGGAGCTACACAACTTCGAGAGGAACGAAGTGTGGACACTTGTGGAGAAGCCCAAGGACGAGCAAAACGTCATCGGAACCAAATGGGTGTTTCAGAACAAACAAGATGAAGACTGTCAAGTCGTACGCAACAAGGCGCGTCTCGTGGCTCAAGGCTACACCCAAGTCGAAGGTATGGACTACGGTGAGACCTATGCACCCGTTGCTAGACTTGAAGCTATCCGCATTCTTCCTGCTTATGCTAATCACCATGGTATCACGCTTTATCAAATTGATATTAAAAGTGCTTTTTTTAAATGGTGAGATTGAAGAAGAGGTCTATGTTAAACAACCCCTGGTTTTGTGAATCCTAAGAAACCTAATCATGTCTACAAGCTTCGTAAAGCTCTTTATGGTCTTAAGCAAGCCCCACGTGCTTGGTATAAATGCTTAATGAAGTTTCTCATTGAAAAGGGTTTTGAGATTGGTAAAATTGACGCAACCTTATTCACTAAAGGAGTTAATGGTGAACTATTTGTGTGCCAAATTTATGTGGATGATATTATCTTTGGATCTACTAACCCACAATTTAGTGAGAAATTTGGAAGGTTGATGTCCGAGAAGTATGAGATGTCCATGATGTGTGAGCTGAAATTTTTCCTTGGTTTGCAAATCAAGCAAACGAGAGAAGAAACTTTCATCCCTCAAACCAAGAATACCAAGGACTTGATCAAAAAGTTCAACATGCAAGAGTGTAAAGGTATGAAAAGTCCTATGCCTACCAGTGGACATGTTGATCTTACCAAGGAGGACGAACCGGTTGATCAAAAGATTTATTGATCTATGATTGGTTCATTGTTATATCTATGTCCCTCCCATCCCGATATCATGCTTAGTATTTGCATGTGTGCTAGATATCAAGCTGCTCCTAAATAGTGTCATCTTAAGGCCGTGAAAAGAATTGTGAGATACTTGATACATACACCAAACTTTGGCATATGGTATCCCAAGGGATCTTCTTTTAACCTTGTTGGCTATTCCGACTCGGACTATGCCGGAGACAAGGTTGATAGAAAATCCACCTCGGCTACTTGTCAATTTCTTGGTAGATCTCTTGTGTCTTGGTCCTCCAAGAAACAAAACTCGGTATCTCTATCTACTGCCGAGGCTGAATGCATTGCCGCTGGATCATGTTGTGCTCAATTGCTATGGATGACTCAAACTCTTAAGGACTATGGCACAAATGTGAGACATGTACCATTGTTATGTGACAATGAAAGTGCAATCAAAATTGCTCATAATCCCGTGCAACATTCTCGAACTAAGCATATTCAAGTTAGACATCATTTCATTCATGATCATGTTGCCAAAGGAGATATCAATCTCAAGCATGTTCGTACTGAAAAACAATTGGCTGATATCTTTACTAAGCCACTTGATGAGAAAGTGTTTTGTCACTTGAGGAGTGAGTTGAACATCCTTGATGCTTCAAACTTCAGCTAGACTCACTTGGTTGCATGCAAGGGCATGAGATTACATGTTACTTCCATGATACACTTGACATGCTATCTTATACCATGGAAATATATGTTCCCTTGTATTGCAACTAATCTTTTGTAGGTACTTGGAAGAACTTCATTCCACAAGATTGCCAACAACTCCAATCATAAGCAATCTTGTCATGACCAAGTATCCACAACCCTTCTTGTTGATGGAAGGAAGAAGACAACTCAACTATATCCTTGACATATATTTGATGTGATCACATTTGCTAATTCTCAATTGATACCATGTCAAATGGATATATCTTGTTCTTCCTTGCATGACTAACCCATGTAGGTGGAAAAGGAACCAAAACAAACAAGGATTGCTCCCAACTCAAGATGATCTTCATCAACATCGAGCATCCACAACAAGTTCTTCTACATGCTACGTCATCAACATCACTCAAAGGTATGTATTCATATCCTTGAAAATGCTTTACTCCAAGTCATGAGATAAAGCAACTCAAGTGATATGAAAACATTAAAATGCTTAATCAAAAAAGTGGTAACCCCATTTTGAGCTTAACGATGAGTATGACCTATGATCAAGTATTCTTGCTTGGCTCCTAAGTCAATATACTCTAATATAGGTGACCTAGTCACCAACCATCATCTAGTTGAAGCTTCTAGTGTGGTTCATCCTATATTTGCAAGATTTCTTCGAACCACTCAAATCTTCTCTAGTTGATATTTATTTGTAAATTCGTTTGAATTTCCTTTGCTAATCCTTTTAAAAATTTATTGCAAGTTTTCTAAAATCATTTGAGGTTTTCTAGAAGTTGCCAAGTTTCTGTTATGTCCTCGGAGTCTCCGACTCAAACCACTCGGTGTCACCGATTTCGCAGATAAGCTGCATGACCACAATTCGGTTCCACCGACTTGTTTGTCTCGGAGCCACCGACTTTCGTTTCTTCTATGGTCTGTGTTCATATTAGCAAATCTTTATTTCTTCAGTGATTCCTTTGATATATATAAAAGGGGGGGGGGAACTTTATTCAAGGATCCCTAACTCAAAGGAGGAGGAGTCTTACAAACTCTCAGATCAATGAAAGAGGGAGAAATTATTCTTCAGGCTCCCTCAGTTCTTAATACTCTCTATGATCCTTATTCTTTTCTGTGAACGCTACATTCTATGACCCTTGTTCTCAAGGATCCCTTCTGACTCCATGATCCCTGTGTCTGACCCTGTGTATGGACCTTTTTGGCAATTAATGCCAAAGGGGGAGAAATACCAAAGCTTCAAAATGCTAAAGGGGGAGATACATGCTTCAATGCAAAGGGTGAGATACAATCAAGGGGGAGAATATCAAAGCTTATGCTTACATAGACAAGGGGAGAATACCGAAGTAGGGGGAGAAGTTCCATTGTTTCCCAAAGGAGAGAGAGCATGCCAATATTTCTAATTTGATACTCTTATTTGTTATTCTCATGTTAGACTTGTCTCACCCTATCCAATCACAATATCTACATGCAAAGATTCAGGGGGAGAGGATGACCTACTGCTTCACATATAGGTGAGAAAGCTCTAAATGTTCTTGGAGACATATCAATCTTAAGGAATACTATCTTCTATATGTTCTCCACATCTTGGTACTGTTGAGTTCTATCGCTTTTTGATTTGTAGAATACTCTTGTGTTCCCTAACATTGTTTTCTCAAGTGTGTTTCTACTACTAGAATGCTCAAGAACTCAAGGTAAGTATATGCATCATATCTTTGATCAAGATGATCTCTTGCTTCTTGCACATGTTGTTTGCAAGAGTGAAATCTTGAACAAGGATACACCTCATTCACATATATTTGATGCATATAGCCAAGAGACACATGACCCATCATATCCCTTCTACTACGTGTGTGTCCATGAATTCCAAAGCAACTATCCTTTAAAATGGACTGTACATGTTTAGGGGGAGCAAGTTTTAGTCATGTGTCTCTCAAAGTCTTCATTATATCTTTGCATATATTTATTTGAAGCTTTGATTGTATGTTGTCATCAATTACCAAAAAGGGGGAGATTGAAAGCACATATGCTCCCTTGGTGGATTTTGATAATTCATGACAACACACATTGTCTCTTGGACTAACATTTTTACCTAGTGTATTTCAGATAAAAGTCCATAGAGGAAGATGGGTTGGCAAAGGATTGTGAGGAGATACCCCAAGATGCAAGGAATAGGATTGGCAAAGCTACAAGCATGAAGACTCTACATTTTTCTTTGTGAGAAATCACTTTGAGTCCATAGGAATGCCAATACTATTAAAAGGGGGTAAGGTATTGTTGGTGAACAAATTGCTCCACGTGCACAAGTGCTAGTCACCAAAAACACCCACAAGCTCTCCCAGAAAGATTCTGTCTAAATACCCTTTTACTCAAAATCGGTGCCACCAACTTCCATATCGGCTACATCGAGTTTAAACCCTAGACAAAAACCCTAGCCACAAACCATCTCGGTACTACCAAGTTTTGCATCGGTGCCACCGAATTTCAGTGACCAACTTTTTGTTAGCTGTTTCAGAAGAATTAGAATTTCCAAGAATTTTGAATCGGTCTCACCGAGTTTGGAAACTGCTCTCGGCCACTCATATCGGTACCACCGAGAATCATATATCGGTCTCACCGAGATTCCTAAAGTTGCCACAGTTTGAACACTTCGGTGCCACCGAGATTTCACTTCGGTTTCACCGAGTTGCTCAATAATGGTGTAACGGTTGGATTTTTGGGGATGCCTATATATACCGCTCCACCGCATCCCACTCGAAAGAGAAGCACTCAGAACTATTCCATACTTGCCCCATCCAATTTTCTGAGAGAGAGCCACCTACCCTTGTGTTGAGATCAAGATCATCCACTCCAACCATATGGATCTTGATTTCTAGCCTCCCCAAGTTGCTTTCCACCCAATCAATCCCTTCCACCAAGCCAAATCTGTGAGAGAGTGATTGAGTGTTGAGGAGTCTATCATCTTGAAGTACAAGAGCAAGGAGTTCATCATCATTATCAAGCCTATTACCTTTTGGTGGGTGGTGCCTCCTAGATTGCTTAGGTGTTGCTTGGGAGCCTCCTACTTCGTGTTGTGGAGTTGAACCAAGAAGTTTGTACGGGCAAGGAGATCGCCTACTTCGTGAAGATCTACCCATAGTGAGGCTAGTCCTTCGTGGACGGAAGCCGTTATGGAATAGTCAAGGTTGCTACTTCGTGGACCCTTATGGGTGGAGCCCTCCGTGTACTCTCGCGACCGTTACCCTCCGTGGGTTGAAGACTCCATAAACCTGGATGTACGATAGCGCCACCTATCGGAACCACGGGAAAAATCCTTGCGTCTCCAAATTGCGTTTGATATTCCTATCTCTACTCTCTATTACATGTGCTTGTCTTACTTTCCGCTGCCATACTTGTTGACTAGCATGTGTAGGGTGCATTAGACTTGTTATAATTGCTAATACTGCCCACCAATTAACTTGGGAAAAGGTTAGGTTTTAATTCTTGCAAGTAGTCTATTCACCCCCCTCTAGACGTCTCTTCTATTGATCCCTTCACCTCTCACCTAACCCGCACGTCAATTTGGCGAACGCAGGTCCCTCTGGTGAGCTCTGATGACACCCGACGCCGCCACCCGTCGGAGTTGAAGTTGCCGTCACTGTGGCACTCGCCGGCAACCAACTCCCCCACCCACCAACGTGGAAGGACGCTACAAACATGCCTGCACCATCCCCTCCTTCTGGTTCGCCGTCGATCACCGTCAGTAACCACCGCAATCCCTCTGTCCTCGTCGTGCGAATTCAAACCTGATTGGTGGGGCCCATCCGTCGGGGTTTTATTATTTTCAGCCTATTTAGGAAGGCGTATTCCCCCAAAGTGCGCCTTCTCTGTTAGATCCCGTTACTTTCCTGAACTGTTTTCTGCTTTAGCTAATTAGCCCCTGGAAACTGTTCTGTTTATTACAAAGAGGTCCTTGATCTTAAAACCATTATAACTTTTTAACCACAAATGATTTTCCAGTGATTCTTTTTCTGAATTTTTTTATTTTTCACTCTAGTTTATTATAGTAATTATTTGAAAATATTATGGGACAACTTTTTTGTACGGCCATAGAATTTACATAAACGTCGCGCTTTTTGGGTTATAGAGAACAAAGAGGAAAGCGCTGCCGGAGATATTGCGGGATCGTCTTCTGATTACGTTGATCCAAGCAAAGCATGTTTGAACCTTTGATATGGTGTTTGCTTAAGGAAAATTTATAGCATGTAGAGCATGGTAATAACAACATGGTTAAATATGTCGTATGCATGAATGTTGTCAAAATGGATAGTGTAAGAGTACATTTATCCATGTGAGGTTTTGGTAATTGATAACAATCCCTATGAACTAATGGTTGCCTTGAGTTATATTCAAAGGATTTGTCCGTAGGTACTTCTTGAAGTCCATCTGTTGGTTTCAAGGAGTTTATATGGTGACCAAGGTGGTATTCAAGGTTTTATCCAAAGATTGGTCATGTGAGAGTTGAGCTTATTGCAAACATGTCTTGAAGAAGAAGATTGTGTGAGCATTCATGTTTACCTTCAAGACACCATCTTTATGAAGAGAGAAGATAAGATACAAGGTTGATCAAGACTAAGTCAAAGAGTGAACCAAGTTGATCAACACACAAAGCATAAACGATATACAGAGAGGGATCAAGTGATCCCATGGTATGGTAAGCATTGTCCATTACGCTTTGTGTACTAACCCATGGTCTATGTGAGTGTTCTTTGTGGGGTTAGGTATATTTCCATGGGCTTGCATCAAGAGGAAGATCCCATACAACCCATGAAAGATGACATCAAGTGGTGATCGTCGTCAAGGTTGCGGTGTGCAAGTTCAAGTGAAGCATCACGGAGAGATCATGCTTGAAGCTTGCCGTCCATTGTGGTGACAATGGACTTGTGAAGATGTGCCGAAGAGTGGCTCACCCATAGTGGAGTATGGGGGAGCAATCTACTAGTCTTTATCGAGCCAACGCAATCAAGAAAGGTGGTCCATCTTGAGGAGGACAAGATAGTCATCATCTAGCTCAAGTGGACTATGCGCAAGGCAAAGGTTTGACCTTGATAGGGTTTTCTATTTTACCGGTCTCATGGTGGTAGTTGGGAGACCGGGTTATAGGATCGATAGCCGTACTATCAAGGGGGGCTCTCAAGTGAGTAGCTTAATCGTATAGTTCGTTGAGATCTCAAACCATTGCATTCTTGGCATCATCATATTTCTTGGTTCTTGGTTGGATTTTCTCTATGTGGGTTCTTGAGCTTATGGTCAGCTTCATGACAAGCTCAAGTTCATCGAAAACGGAGTCCATATGCATCTTCTATGATGTTTTCGATGTTGGAATTTTTGCCGGTTCTTCATTCATAGAGGTTTCAAACCTCTATATCACTGTTGGATTGCTCTTGTCGTCCTGAATCCAACAAGATTGAGTTTTCTCAATTCGGTGCTCATTTAAAGAAGTTATGGTAGTTCTGGTCTTACCTGGTTTCTTGATACGATTGTATCGCTGGTCCAATCGGTTGTACCGCTTGGCCGGTACGTCCGGTGCAACTACCGCCCCAGGGGTGATACCCTGGGGTCGCTACTCACAGGTTAATGCCAGCGGTTGTACCGCTGCCTTCGGGCGGTTGTACCGCCCAGGATCTGGCCAACCCTGGAGAGTGGCTTCAGGCGGTTGTACCGGCCCAGCACCGCCCCACCACCGGACGGGGTTCTGTTTTGGTGCGGTTCTTGGGCGGTGGTGGCCCGGTTGTTTCGGTCAAATCTTTTTGACCGGTACTACCGGTGTCCAGAGCGGTTGTACCGCTTGGGACTTTGCCATGCCACCGCCCGTGCTCGGTCCCAGCGGTTGTACCACGCCTGTGTTATTCTGCACATAACGGGCAGATTTGTGGGGAACTATTTAAGGGGGTCTTTTCCCCAATGGTTCCCAATCCTTTGAGCTCGTGTTTTCCCCCCATTGTTGACCTTCTTTGAGCTTGCTAACTTTCAATCCCTCCAATGATTCTTGCTAGTTCTTGAGGGAAAAGAGAGAGGAGATCTAGATCCACATTTCCACCAATCACTTTCTCCTCTATGTGAGGGGACCCCCTTGGATCTAGTTCTTGGAGTTCTTGGCGTTCTTCCTCTCATTTTCAACCATAGCATTCGTTGTTGTGGTGGGATTTGGGAGAGAAGGACTTGGGCACTCCATGTGCCCTTGCCATTGCATTTGGTGCATAGCTTTGAGTTCTCCACGGTGATACGTGGAAGTGAAGTTTGAGAAGCTTATTACTCTTGGGTGTTTGAGCATCCTAGAGCTTGTTCCTCTTGGGTGCCTTGGCACCCTAGACGGTTGGTGGTGTCTCAGAGCTCAATCATTGTGGTGTAAAGCTCCGGGCAAGCGTAGGGGTCTCCAATTAGGTTGTGGAGATTGCCCCGAGCAATTTGTACGGGTACCGGTGACCGCCCCCAAGGGTTGCCATTTGTATGGGTTCGATGACCTCCCTCAAGGGTCCCTTAGTGGAATCATGGCATCTTGCATTGTGCGAGGGCGTGAGGAGATTACGGTGGCCTTAGTGGCATCTTGGGGAGCATTGTGCCTCCACACGGCTCCGAACGGAGATTAGCATCCGCAAGGGTGTGAACTTCGGGATACATCGCCGTCTCTGCGTGCCTCGGTTATCTCTTACCCAAGCCCTTTACTTATGCGCTTTACTCTATGATAGCCATATTGTTTCATGTTATATATCTTGTTATCACTTAGTTGTTTATCTTGCTTAGCATAAGTTGTTGGTGCACATAGGTGAGACTAGTTGTTTTAGGTTTTGTGCTTGACATATTAAACGTTAGTTTTATTCCGCATTTGTTCAAGCCTAAACCGTAATTATTTTAAAGTGCCTATTCACCCCCCCCCCCTCTAGGCGACATCCACGTCCTTTCAAATAGAACTTGAGAAAAATTTACATGAAGTAATTCGACAACCAAATCACGTGGTGACGTGAGAGGTTGTGGCCTGGTCATGTGGAGCATGCCAGTATATTGATAAGTTAATCATCTCCAGTGTCGGCATAGATCAAGTCTTGTTCCAATAATACCTAACCTCTTCAGTGCTGCCACATGTTTCTCGCAAGGGAGTATAGTTTACTAAGTCGCAAACCCTTTTCCATGTACACACCAAATAGAGGGTCCGCGATGAAGGTTTTCGTGGCCCTGGAATAATGCCGGTCACCGGGTCAGGGGGCATGGGTGTTTCCGTCTGAGGCTGAGAGGGGGGCACCCCTTAGTTGCGCGCGGTATAAATTTGATCCCATGCTATTCGAGATGTTGGCCTCCCCATATTATAGTTTTTCTCGAACATTGCCTTGGGTGATTCCAGGCATCGAGAGGTTAAATGGGTGTGTATTGGTTAGGTGTGTTTACTTCCCAAACACCGTAAGCGGAATTAGCCAAGGTTTTGATGTTGACTAACAAAAATCCATTACTTGTGGGTGAGGGAGTCCTGGATTAAGGGGTCCTCGGATAGCCAGCCAGTTTCTCATGGGCCGGACTATACGGGCCACCGGATGAGCGTTAGAAGATCAGGGGCCCGGTCACCAAGGTGGAAGTTTCAAAGAGCCATGGCGTGTCCTCCAAGATGTCGACAGTAGATAGGCATGTATTTTCCCTTTGATGTGTAACCGACTATGTGTAAACCCTAGGTACCCTCGGCGTCTATATAAGCCGAAGGGTTTTAGGTTTTAGGCCAACAGAACTCATCTAGAGTTTTAGCTACTTGATCTCGAGGTAGATCAACTCTGTAATCCTCATACTATCAATATAATCAAGCAGGACGTAGGGTATTACCTCCATAGGAGGGCCCAAACCTGGGTAAAACCTTATCCCCTTCGTCTCTTGTTACCATCGATCCTAGTCTCACAGTTCGGGACCCCCTACCCGAGATCCGCCGGTTTTGACACCGACATTGGTGCTTTCATTGAGAGTTCCGATGTGAGCGCCAGAAGGAATCGATGGCTTGCCTAGTCACAAGTAATGAGATCTGCACCCAGGGGACTCTCGCCCCAGGTCAGATCCTTACAAGTGGCGACGTCTCGTCGCATGCTTGCCCGATCAGCCACCTAGGTCAGATCGAAAACTTTCCCCCCAATGAAGGAATCAGGTTCGGAACCTTAGAGTTCGTCGCTGATTCACGGGGAGAACTCTTCTTGGTGGAACCCTTGACCCTTATGGAGCAGCCCGCAGATCCCGACGCCTCGACGCCGAGGACATCGGGCCCCACCTCCTCTGGACCACCCAGTCCGGTCGTGGTGACCAGATCTACCATGGTGGAACGGAATCCGGGACCGCTTTCGCGCGACTCCGGAACTACAACGCCACATACTGACCCCACTCACTTTAGCGACGTGCATCCTACCATCGCCTCGTTTCTCAATGAGTTATTTGACCGGATGGAGACCATGCGTGTGGCCGATAACCAGATCCCGGTCTATGACCGGCTCGGACTCAATCCCGACAGCAGGGAAATTCGTGCCCCCACAGTCACCCACCTTGTCGCCACCGTCGAGTGTCCGGCCGGGGGCTCGTCCCCCCAGCGGCCGGAATTAAAAACAGTTTATACCCCAGTCTCCGGTCCTCGAGACCACGTCTACAACCCAGACTCAGGAGTTCGTTCCGAAGACAGACCGGAATTGGTCCCTGATCTCTCACACAGTTCAGAGTCCGTGACTCCGAACTCCCACCGGGGCGTGGAGTCGAATTTTGTCCCACCCACCTCCCAAGCCGATCATTCAAGCATCGCAGCAGATCCCAAGTCTTCGGACTTACGGGACATTAAACAGCTACCAGGAGAGTCAGTTCATCATTACTGGGCCAGACTCCTCCTCGCCAAAAACAAAGTACGGGGCCTCAGTGATCAAGAGAGAATGGAAACCTTCATTCGCAATTGCCATGACAAAGGAATTCTCAATGCCCTGGCGCGGCGGCACATTCGTGACTTCGCCGAGCTGACAGTTTTGGTACAGAAGTATTGTGCCATGGAAAGTGCTTGGCAAGCCGAGCGGCTATTTTCGTAACCAACCTTTACCGAATACCCTAGAGGAGATCGGCAAAAAAGGATACCTCCGAAGTGGCCAGCCGAACTCGAGCCCGCCAAAGAGAGAAACAGGCCCCTTCCAGGGGACAGTACTATCCTAGATGGACTACTGGATAGACCTTGCCCTATACATTCTGTATTGCTGAACACAGCCCCGACTCACAGCCTTAGAGCTCGCTAGGTCGTCAGGAAGATCGCGAAAAGCGGTGAATCCATTCTTGAGGCACCACCGCCGAACAGGCGCTCTATAGCGCCATCAGAATATAACGCCGAAGTCCTGACGATCTACGAAACGTTCCCTTCGAGGAACAGAAGGAAAAGAGCTCTTAAAGAACTCGAACAGGTATATCATGTGGCAGCAACAAGTGCATGGGCAGACATACCCATTACCTTCGGAGATGCTGACCGACCAGCCATTCTTCCCGGTCATTCACCGGCCGCACTAGTCCTGAACCCCATTATCGATGGCTTCAGATTACACAAGGTGCTAATGGACGGCGGCAGTGGTTTAAACCTAATCTACGAAGATACGCTAGAAAAAATGCAGTTTGACCGATCTCGCATCGAGCATAGCAACACAACTTTCTGAGGAATAATCCCAGGGAAGGAGGCGCGCTGTTCAGGACGAATCACCCTGGATGTAGTGTTCGGCACGCCCGACAACTACCGCTCCGAAGAACTCCTCTTCCATATCGTGCCCTTCCCCAGCGGCTACCACGCCTTGTTGGGACGCGACGCCTTCACAAAATTCCAGGCTATACCACATTATGGGTATATGAAACTTAAGATGCCAGGACCAAACGGAGTAATCACAACCAATAGTGATCCGAACATAGCCCTACGGGCCGAAAACAAAACAGCAGCGCTTGCCCTCGAGGTTCTAGCTGAGACCTTTGCTGCAGAAGAGCTGACCACACTTCGGTCAACGGTAGACAGGGATGACGTGATCCTTAGTAAAAGGCCCAAGCCCACGTCCTTCAAACTAGCAAAGGAAGTCGTCAAATTTCAGGTGCACCCGACGGACCCCAACAAGACAGCGTCCATCGGAGCTCAGCTCGATCCCATAGTGGACGAAGCGCTGCGAACATTCTTACGAGAAAACTGGGACATCTTCGCCTGGCACCCCTCTGATATGCCCGGAATCCCACGGCGGCTGGCCGAACATAGCCTAAACATCATCAAAGGCTTTAAGCCTGTCAAGCAAACCCTGCGCCGCTTTTTAGAACCCAAACGACAGGCTATGGGTGAAGAACTAGCTAAATTGCTAGAGGCCGGATTCATTCGGGAGATCAAACACCCCGAATGGTTGGCAAACCTGGTTATGGTACCGAAGAAAGATAAATCCTGGCGGCTATGTGTCAACTTTAAAGACCTCAACAAGGCCTGCCCTAAGGACCCTTTCCCCCTACCACACATAGACCAGATCATTGACGCCACAGCCGGACACGACTCGTTGTGTTTCCTCGACGCTTATTCCGGATACCATCAAATTAAAATGAAGGAATCCGATCAAGCGGCAACAGCATTCATCACCCCTTACAGGCCATTTTGCTTCAACACCATGCCCTTCGGGCTAAAAAACGCTGGGGCTACGTACCAGCGCATGATCCAGACTTGTCTCGAAAAACAAGTCGGTAAAACAGTCGAGGCATACATAGATGATGCGGTAATCAAAACCAAACACGTCAGCCATCTGATCGACGACCTAAGGCAAACCTTTGCCAGCCTACGCGAGTACGACATACGACTCAATCCGGAGAAATGCGTATTCGGAGCTCCCGCTGGTAAGCTGCTCGGATTCATCGTCTCCCATAGAGGAATAGAAGCGAATCCGGCTAAAATCCGTGCCTTATCAGAACTTGCAATTCCCACAGAGCTAAAGCACGTCCAGCGGTTGGCTGGTTGCGTGGTGGCGCTAAGCCGCTTTATTTCCCGTCTCGGTGAAAAAGCCTTACCGCTCTATAAATTGCTGAAACGGACCAATAATTTCGAATGGACCGATGAAGCAAAAGCCGCGTTAGAAGAAATTAAGATACTCTTGGCAAGTAACCCCATACTCACAGCACCAGGCGCGGGTGAGCCCATGTTATTACACATATCGGCCACGAACCAAGTCGTTAGCGCAGTGCTCGCCGTCGAAAGAGAGGAGGAGGGGCACAAATTCCGGATACAGAAACCGGTCTATTATGTGTCAGAAGTACTAACGCAGTGCAAGTCCAGATACCCGCACTACCAGAAGATAGCCTACACAGTATTTATGGCATCGCGGAAACTCAGGCACTACTTTCAAGAGTGCTCGGTTACGGTGGCATCTGAAGTACCCCTGAATGATATAATCAACAACAGGGATGCCACCGGCCGAATAGCGAAATGGGCTATTGAGCTCCTTCCCTTTGAAATCGCTTACAAGCCAAGACGAGCTATCAAGTCTCAAGTATTGGCAGATTTCCTCGCCGAATGGACAGAGGCCGAAGTCCCAAGGGAATATAGTACATACTCCCACTGGACAATGTACTTCGATGGTTCCAAAACTTTGGCCGGACTGGGGGCTGGGGTCATCCTTACATCCCCCACAGGCGAAAACGTTCGATACGTGTTGCAGATCATGTATGCCGACTCCAACAATGCAGCCGAATACGAAGCACTACTGCACGGTCTTCGGATGGCAGCATCAATGGGCATACGCCGGCTGGAGGTACGGGGAGATTCAAACTTGGCCATCTCCCAAATCAACGGCGAATTTGATGCCAAAAACCCGAAGATGGCAGCCTACAGAGACGTTGTCCTCAAGATATCCGCACGGTTCGAGGGGCTGGAATTTCACCACGTCGCTAGAGACAACAACCAAAGCCGCCGGCATATTGGCTCGCCTGGGGGCTAAACGCGACCCCGTCCCAAAAAACACTTTCCTGGAATGGCTCTTTAAGCCATCCGTGGTTTGGCAGGACGATGATAAGGGAGCCGATCTAACTAGTGCGGACGAAGTTGTTCCCCCTATAAATGAACCAGACGACCAAATCATTGGCGGCTCCATAATGAACGAAATACCTTCGGCTCACGAGGTCATGGCAGTAATCGCGCCTTGGACCGAGCCCTTCCTCGCCTACCTTCTCCGCAAAGAACTCCCCAATGATCAGACGGAGGCACGGCGCATAGTCCGGCGATCCAAAGCGTAAAAAGTACATGAGGGTGAGCTATATAAGAAAAGCACCACCGGAGTACTACAACGGTGCATATCTAAGGAAGAAGGTCGGCAGCTTCTGGCCGAAGTCCATGCAGGGATGGGCGGTCATCACGCCACAGCGAGAGCCTTAGTTAGCAAGGCATTCAGGGCTGGATTTTTCTGGCCCACAGCTCGGACGGACGCCCAGTCGCTTGTCAAACACTGCGGGGGGTGCCAACTTTTCGCAAATCAAAGCCACATGCCCCCGACAGCTCTTCGGACTATTCCGATTACCTGGCCCTTTGCGGTCTGGGGGCTGGATATGGTCGGACCACTTAAAGGGGGGACCAAGAAGAATAAATACCTACTGGTCATGGTGGACAAGTTCACCAAATGGATAGAGGCAAAACCTGTCAAGTCAGCCAAGTCCGGACCGGTAATAGATTTTATATCCGGTGTGGTACACCGTTATGGTGTTCCGCACAGTATAATAATGGACAATGGATCCAATTTCACGGCCCAGGAGGTCAAAGACTGGTGTGCAAATATGGGCATTAAGCTCGATTACGCATCGGTTTATCATCCACAGACCAATGGACAAGTCAAACGAGCAAACGGCCTCATTATGAGCGGCATTAAGCCACGTTTGGTCCGGTCTCTTCACGAGTCCGATTGTCATTGGGTTGAGGAGCTCGACTCCGTTCTATGGGGCCTGCGCACCACCCCGAACAAAACAACGGGATACACACCGTTCTTCATGGTTTATGGGGCAGAAACAGTCCTCCCCTGTGACATTATTCATGACGCGCCCAAGGGTGCGCATGTACGAGGAAAAGGAGGCAGAGTTGGATCGGCAGGACGACCTGGACGCCCTAGAAGGAGAGCGCGACATAGCTCGGGCTCACTCCACTTTTTACCAAGAGCAGGCTCGACGTTACCAAAGTAGGGAGGTCAGGGCAAAGGCGTACAACGTGGGTGAGCTCGTCTTACGACTTCCGGAGAAGCAGAAGCATAAACTCAACCCCAAATGGGAGGGCCCCTTCATAATCGACGAAGTACTCGCAGGAGGGGCCTACCGTCTCCGAGACCCGTCGGATAATCGCCTTGAACCACACCCATGGAACGTAGCTCGCCTTCGGCGCTTCTACGGATAAACCGGTGTCGTCACACTATTTCCCCTTTATTTTCCATTCCTTTTTTTCCTCTTCTTTATTTTCTACTTTCCCTCCCATCTTGATTTTTGGCAGGTTTGATTCTCTTCCTTCCCAACTCTATGTTCGGCTCAACCGATCTTGTACTAAGATTTTCGGCCTACACCTTTAAGTGTTAAAACCGAACACAACACCTGGGGGCTTCTTTTACGAAGCCAATGTTTTTATATTATAAAGCGCTTATTCACATTTATTATGTGCGCAAACTTTCCTTGTCGTTTTTTACGCCATCATATGCATCAATCCGAACTAAGAATTTGCCAAGCTGGGTTGCCTCGCTCCTGTGCTTACCCTCTACGTTCCCGATAGTTCGGCTAGAGGGTAAAGGGAGCACCTCTGCGATTGCTACGACCGGGTCATCCGGATACGTACCTCAGACGGGTGAAGCCAAAAGCTAGCTATCTTCAGTAGACAATTGATCGGCTGCGACGGATTCAACTAATAAAGATTATGGTCGTCATGACCATTAGTCGGGCTTCTTCTCTAGCATAAACCCTTAGCCGCATACTAACAGTATATGGCCTTTTTCCTACGATTTACGTAGTACCCCTGAATAAAGGTATCAATAGGGTTACTATTTTCTTCGGAAGATGTTTCTTACGCTAAGCAGTAATATAACATATCTCCCTGTGTGCTTTCTGTCTGTTCGTACCACATGGCCGGATTGCCTGGTTCCCGAAAATAGTTCCCTCCCCGTAGGGTGATAATTTACAAGGAACACTCCCAAGCTCTTAGCGCAGGAGGCTAAAGCCGATGGCCGGTTAAGACAAAGTTCACAACACAGACGGAGCAATTCTTCGATTATTAAGTACATAGCTACATATGATCATACATCTGGCTGCTGGTCGGGATTATCGATTATGGTGTCCAAGGAGCAATCTTCTTGTGAGAGACGGGCGGCAGGCATCAGCTGGTCATATACCAGGTGGAGCGGCACTTCTTGTCCATCTGACCCTACTGGCCCAACCTGAGCCATACGCTCGGGGTTAAGTCCGGTATAGCGGGTCTTGATCATCGCCCACGCCTCTCGTGCTCCCTCCCAACAAGCCGATGTCTTCCACAGCTCGAACCTAGCTCGGGCTCCCTTGAAGCGATCGATTAGTTCGGTCATCCTCTCCGGAGGTTGCTCGGCAGGCCACAGTGCCTTCACCATGCTCTTCATGGCCTTTCGAGCCCGCTCATGAAGGGCGGACAGCTCCTTCAGCAGATTCCCCTGATAGGATCCGATTTCCTCTTCGGGTCGCCCGGACAGTAGACCTGCACATGAGTCACGGCATGCGTATCACACCTCACTCATAAGAGATACCTTCCGATGTTAAAATCACACTTACCGAACATGCCTCTCTGTAAATTCTGGTTTTCTCCTTGGGCCTGGGCCAATTGAGCCTTTAAGCTCTCAATCTGTTCGGCTTGCTGTCTGTTCTCCTCCTTCAGGCGGTTCTTCTCTTCAAGATGCCGTTGTAAAACGCGATGGCCAGCTTCCTGCTGGGACTCGACATATTGCTGAGATTCTCGGGCTACATCCAAATCTTTTTGTAATTGCCCTATTGATTCAGCTGCTACATAGTACCCTTGCGTAAGCATGGGGATATACTAAAGATCAGCAGAATAGATATACTCACCGTGTGCCTCCCGAGTAAAGCTCTTCACTTGCTCCAACTCGGCCTTCACAGATTCAACCTGTGTTCGGCTGGCTTCCAGTTCCTTGGCCAGCTGCTCGCACTGTTGCTTAGAGGCCTACATTACGAGCAAATTAATACGGGGATCCTTAATTCGATCGTACCGACCAATTTAAGGCTCGGGGGCTACTGAGTCTACACGAGTGTTCGGACTTTAATAATCGACTACTTACCTGCAGGCTGGACGATATCAATTTCACGGCCTCCCCGAACCCAGCTCGGGCGGCTCCGAGGTGTGCATCCGTCGTGCGCAGAGCACCGAACTCTTGTTCGGAAAAGGCCGGATGACGCAGGGCTTCTCGTCGCCGCCGATGATGCATAGCACTCCCAACCTCTGATTTGGTGACAGATATGGCGTCACCAGAATCGGCTGGGGCGGGATTGACGGTGGGGGCTCCCGCAGCAGGATCAGCATGGGCGGAAGGCCTGGAATCTTGGGCACCGCTGGACGTCCTGGCGACGTCCTCGGCGGGTGACGGCTGAACCCTTTGCCTGAATATTTTGACAAAAAGGTCTCTTGTCAGACTTTATCAAATCATGATACTAAATCAAGCGATCGAGCGGAATACCTTTGGGATGAACTCATAGGCGCACTCGCCCCGCGACCGGCTCATTTGTCGGATCCTTGTTGCTTTCCAATCCAGGCGCTGCCGCCGCTGCCGGTGTATGTCGCGCGGATCTACGGCGCTTGGGTGTAGGAGCCGGCGCGTTGGGGCCAGTGGAGGACACTTGCCTCTTGCGGGATGTCTTCTTCTTGTTGCTTGTCGCAGGAGAAGGGAAGGATCCAGGGTAATCGGCAATAATGGCCACCTTGGAGCCGTCAAGGCCCTCTTGGTAGAAAACCCTGTCTTCGAGTTCGATTGACAGGTCTGGGTCTTCATGATAGCCCGGATCATCATCACGGGAATAGTCCTCGGGCTGAGGGGCCGTACAGTTGACTGTCTCGATAAAGCTCCTCCATTCCTGTTTACATAAAGATAAAAGACTTCGGTCAAGAAGGGACAAATCGAGAACCTGAATTGTGGTCACAGGATCGAAAGGCTCACCCATTCGATGGGATTATGGCTTGAGTATCCCTCCTTGGTCGATCACCGAATAAAATCTTCTTGCTCCCCTTTGTATAGGTCGGCAAGTGCGGCGGCCAATGCTGTTTGATCGGCAGGACCCAGTCTTCGGGAGCGAGTAGTGTCGCTTGTCCCGTTGTAACACCACAAAGGGTGTATCCTCTGTTGGAGGGGTTGGACGCACCTGGTGAGGGCAGCGGCCATGACGTCTATCATGGTTAGCTTATGGTGGGCTAGTATCCTCACACGGGCTGCTAAGCGCTGCACCTCAACGTTGTCCTCTTGGGACAGGCTCTTCGGGCGCCAGTTGTACCTTTTCTTCAAAGGGGCATCCGAGTATTCGGGCAGACCCCTCCGATTTGGATCGAATAAGGGGACGTCCTCAATATAAAACCATTCCGAAGTCCATAGTTCGGATTCCTTCGGTGTCCCCACGGGGTATCCCGTCCCCGCTATGCGGCATACTTCGGCTCCACCGACCTCAAAAATTGTCTTGTCTCGAGTGTGAGGGACGAGGCAAAAGTATTTTCTCCACAACTCGAAGTGTGCCTCGCAGCCCAGGAACATCTCGCAAAGGGCGACGAAACCCGAGATGTGTAGAATAGACCCTAGGGTGAGGTGGTGGAGCTTGATCCCATAAAACACCAGTAACCCCCTCAGTAACGGATGAATGGGGAACCCGAGACCTCGCAGGAGGAATGGCACAAAGCATACATGCTCCCCCTTTCGTGGATGGGGGAAGTTATCCGCAAGGGCCTCACCATTGAATGAAGACAAACCGGCACGGACGGCTGTCAGATCCGAGGAGGGAAGGTACCCTTGGGTCTCGAGGTCGCGAAGTCAAAGGAGCGACACGGAGTAGCTAGTCCAGTCCCCGGGACGGGATCCGTAAGGATTGGAGGAGGAGCTGGGGGCGCTCGCCATTTTTGGTGGAAACCTTTTCGCTGGAGGTTTTTTCCGATGGAGGAGAGGAAGATGCGGTTTGGATCACGATTCAGTTTGTTCAAATGGATGGTGCCTCCTTTGTGGGAGGGGTATTTTTGGAAAAGACTACTGAACCGCTCGTCTCCCCACGATGTGCGAAAACCAAGAAACACTATTACTGTGGACCCAGCAATCCCGCGACGTTTGGGATTTCGTCGATGATAGGATGGTTGCCGAACAAGAAGGGATGGAGGGACTCGCCTCGCAAGCCGAAGACATGCAAGATTATCCAAACATACCTCGGCGTTGGAGGCTAGTCCGGGGGCTACTGAGGGAGTCCTGGATTAAGGGGTCCTCGGATAGCCGACCAGTTTCTCATGGGCCAGACTATACGGGCCACCGGATGAGCGTTAGAAGATCAGGGGCCCGGTCGCCATGGTGGAAGTTTCAAAGAGCCATGGCGTGTCCTCCAAGATGTCGACAGTAGATAGGCATGTATTTTCCCTTTGATGTGTAACCGACTATGTGTAAACCCTAGGTACCCTCGGCGTCTATATAAGCCGAAGGGTTTTAGGTTTTAGGCCAACAGAACTCATCTAGGCTTTTAGCTACTTGATCTCGAGGTAGATCAACTCTGTAATCCTCATACTATCAATATAATCAAGCAGGATGTAGGGTATTACCTCCATAGGAGGGCCCGAACCTGGGTAAAACCTTGTCCCCTTCGTCTCTTGTTACCATCGATCCTAGTCTCACAGTTCGGGACCCCCTACCCGAGATCCGCCGGTTTTGACACCGACAGTGGGTAAAGAGTACAACCTCTGCAGAGTGTAACCTGTTCAAATAGCCGTGTTCACGGTCAAGGACGTTGGGTTGTCAGGTCAAGCATCAGTCTCAGTGTCGTTTCCTAGAGAATATAATTAAATTGCATGAAAGAAATTATGACCATCAGAAATATTATCATTGATTATGCACTAATCTTTTCTCTTATGTGATGCATTGAGTATCGCTTGGGATGGTTGTACCACCTGGATACTCACATATTTATTTTCCATATAAACCCTTTATGCGGTGTCGCTTAGACGCCCGATTGTGGCAAGTTCTGCAAGACCTTTCGAGGTGTCGCTTCATACACCCGGCTGGCACTTTTATTTTCTTGGAATTTTCGGGAGGACTACCGCCGGATATTCCATAAGTTCTTTTTTTTGGAATCCCCGGGAGGACTACCGCTTGATCATTCCATTTGATTGTTTATTTTCTTGGAATTTTCGGGAGGACTACCGCCTGATCATTTCATTTGGCACTTTATTTTTTCTTGGAAACCTCAGGAGGATTACCGTCTGACTTTCCATTTATGCATTCATTAAGATTCTTTTGGGAAGGTTCTACCTCCTAAGAATCCACTTTTGTAATTCACATTCTACGTCTTATTATGTTGTTACCTAATGGATTATTTATTGGGTTTAATCTAATCTAATCATATGCATCATGTCTGCATTCGGTATATCATATGTCCAAACTGTCTTGCGAGTACATTCAAAGTACTCACCTGGCTTGTTGATTTGGCCAGATGTTGATGAGGGCGATCTTATGGATGAAGAGTATGTTAGCGAGTATGATGCCTAGAGGAGTCCGAGTCAGTTGTCATGCGGTCATGGAGTCTACCACTTGTACCATCCACCGATGCTTCCGTCACACGAAGAAAATTACCAAGCCTCACCTCGACGCTTGACGTACCATATTGTACTAGACTCATGTCACCCCACTCCACTGTGATGCATAACCATCACCATAGTATATTTGCAAGTCAGTAGTACTACCACCACCCCACTATCATATATCCACCTTTATCCTGTATTGGTGTGCTTGTAATAAATTGTTGAACACTTTGTCTCAACCATGTAATATATTATGTACTACTGGATTTCTGTATCAAGGATTGTCTACAAGTTTTAATTTGATCTTAAGCTGGTGTGACATAAGGGCTATTTCCGATAAATGTTTTATTCAGAAACGGGTCCTGACTACCTTGGTACCAGAGCCAGGATGACTGTAGGAAGCCACTAGGTGCGATCGCTAGCAATAATGTCAGTCTAATTATTATTTTTACATCATCTTATGCATCGTAGCAAATTTTCTCTTAGTCATCATATATTTATGATATGACTATCTAGAATTTTGTCTACTGTTGTAGATGGCTGGCGGTAACTGTCCATCCTAGGTGTTCGCCAACGAGCCGGACTGATTTTCTCGACTGCTCGCCGTCATCGCCAGGGTCGCGATCGGATCTCCGACCTGCCCCGAGTACACCCTCTACCGTGACAGGATCACAGACTCTCTGACCATGTACCAGGCCGTGGTACAGATTCAGGGTGGACGTGGCGAGTCCCGTAACCTTCACTTTGTCGGGAGAGCCATGACTACAGAGAGGCATGTTGTGCAGATGCCTGCCCGGGAGGCCATTGCCCGCCTCCGGGACACTCTTCTAGTGATGCAAACTCATCGTTACCAGTACCTCCCATGCCATGTTCCATACACCAGCCACTATACATTTACTTGCACCGTGGGAGAGAGATGAGGCGATATAGCCTCTCGTTCAGTACATCATGGCACTAGAGTCAGTTTTCGTCGCACTGGTGGACGACTATGTTGTCGCACGGATGGACTTAGCCTGTGCCAGTGTACCCCATAGGAGGGGGAGCCACCTACCTGCACCATCTCAGTGATACTGCGCTCCAGCCCCATCATTTGATCCATCTATCCTTTCCACGGGTCGCTGCCCCTCCACTAGTGACGAGTTTAGCCGTGTGATTGCGCCTACTCCTGTTAGAGCCGCATCACCTATTAGCACCATCCCAGCACCAAGAGGCACGCTATCACCTGTTACTCGTTTGGAGACTATTCCCGAGGAGGTTGAGTCTTCCACACCTCGTCTGAGTCTTATCCTTGGCAGGACCCACGACTTTCCCGCTACTACAGGACAATAGGCGGTGCTGCAGTACGGTAGTTCCCCTATAAGAGAGTGTAGCAGTATGTAAAATATTTATTTTTTGTTTTTTCCCATTTAACCTTGGAGAGCAGTAGTTCGTGATCGCATCATATTAGGAGTAAGGAGAAGTGCACTAGCTTAAATAACATGTCATGAATGCGTACGTGCATCGCAGTCATGAGTGGTGTACTGTATAATTATGGCTTGCTTGTAATATATGAATCATGCGGTCCTTCTCCGTATGCGCTTACGTTTTTAAGGGAAAAATCATTTGTTCTTTTTGTTTTCTCAAAAAATTTATTTTTCTCCTGAGTTTTACTTATTTGTTTTTACACCAACACCCTAGAGGGAAAATGCATCGTCCCAGGATTCGCTCCATGCCTAGTCTGCCAGAGGACCATCACTTTACCTAGACAGGCAACAACTATACACAGGTATAGTCGAGCCAGCAAGACAGTGATTCAGCATTCTCACAAGTCCATCTCCTTTATGAGCAAAGGCAGCAACAACACCAAGAGATGATGAACCACCTGATCAACATAGGAAATCACCGTGAACCATATCACCCCAGGTCCAAGCTAGCTGAGTTGCAGAAGACTTGCCCTACTGTTTTCTCCCACACTGACAAACCACTTGAAGCAGATGATTGGCTACGTGACATTGAGAGGAAACTAATTACCGCTCAATGCACGGACCAGGAGAAGGTACTTTATGCACCACACTACTTATCTGGAGCAGCAACATTATGGTGGGAAATTTTTTGTCATATGCATCCCGCCAAAAAAGCGATCACTTGGGAAGAATTTAAGGAAAGTTTTCGTGGGGCACATATTCCCAACAGCATCATGAAAATAAAGAAGAGGGAATTTGAAGATCTCAAGCAGCAAAGCATGACAGTGACCGAGTTTCTCAGTCAATTCAACCAGCTAGCTCATTACGCCAATGATGAGTATATGACTGAGAGCAAAAGGATGGAAAAGTTTCTGGATGGACTCGCACCAACATTAAAATGCCAACTAGTTGTCCACACTTTTCCAGACTTCAAGATACTGGTGGACAAGGCTATTGTGTTGGAGAATGAGCCCCGCAACATGGATGACATCCGCAAGCGTCGCATGACTAACTCCAACCACTCTCGCAACAACAAGCCCAGGAATGACTTCCGGAAGAATATGGCACCTCGACCTCCAAACCCAGCACCATGCCCAAACAACAACTACGATGCCAGGACCAAGGAGTTCACCTATCTTCCCGATGTTACCTGTTTCGCTAGTGGAGAAGAAGGACACTATGCAGGCAATGCCCGAAGCATGGGAACACGGGTCCAAAGCCAAACAACAATGGCAATAACTCAGCCCCAAGGCGCAACAACTTCAATCCCAACCACAAGAAGAGTCACATGAACCATGTGGCCATTTAAGAGGCCCAGAATGCACCATACATCGTACTCAGTAGATTCCCTGTCAACACCATTCCTGCCACAGTTTTGTTCGATTCTGGAGCTTCTCACTCATGCATTTCCAAAAGATTTGCTTTAAAAAATCAATTTCCCATTCTCCCTTTGGAAAATTCGATGCTTATCAAGTCCCCGGGAGCAAAGCAAACCACTCAATGGTATTGTCAGGGTGTGATTATTGAGATTGAAGGAATGAAGTTTTGGGCAAACCTCATTGTGCTAGAAAATGTCGAAATAGACATTATTCTCATAATGGATTGGTTAACAACCAACAAGGGCTTTATTGACTGTTTCAATCGGACAGTGACTCTCACCCATCACCATGGAAAGACCATAAGGGTTGCGACCAAAGGAAGGCCATCGTCACAAGGAAGGTTAGATAAAGTTGATACTACATAATTGAGTAAAGTTCTGATCGTCTGTGAATTTCCAGATGTATTTCCTGAAGAGCTACCAGGCATGCCGCCTGGCCGGGGAATTGAATTCATTATTGAGTTAGCACCCGTCACCACTCCAATTTACAAGAAACCATACCGAATGGCTCCGATCGAGTTGGTTGAGTTGAAGAAGCAAATAAAGGAATTACTAGACAAGGGTTATATCAGACCAAGCTCGTCGCCATGGGGATCACCAGTATTATTCACCAAGAAGAAAGGCGGAAGTCTAAGGCTGTGTGTTGACTATCGAGGTCTCAACATGGTTACCATCAAAAACAAATATCCACTACCATGGATAAATGGTTTGTTTGACCAGCTTGCACAAGCCAAAGTTTTCTCCAAAATAGATTTGAGGTCGAGCTATCATCAGTTAATGATTCTGTAGTCAGACATACCCAAAACAGCTTTTACCTCAAGATATGGACTATATGAGTTCACAGTGATGCCCTTTGGACTGACCAATGCTCCAACATATTTTGTGCACCTAATGAACAAAGTCTTTATGAAATATTTGGACAAGTTCGTTGTGGTGTTCATTGATGACATGTTAGTCTACTCCATGACACCAGAAGAACATGCACAACATCTCTGAATCATATTGGGAGAATTACGGAAACATCAGTTATATGCCAAATTCAGCAAATGTGAATTTTGGCTGCGTGAAGTTGGTTTCTTAGGACATGTGTTAATACAAGATGGGATTGTCGTGGCTAGTAAAGTGAAAGGTGTACTTGGATGGAAGCAACCCGCCAACGTATCAGACGTTGGAAGTTTTCTGGGATTGGCCGGTTATTACCGAAGGTTTATTGAAGGCTTCTCTACTATAGCCAAACCCATGACCCAATTACTCAAGAAAGACAAGAAGTTTGAATGAACCGAGGCCTGCGAGAAGAGTTTCCAAGAACTGAAGAAGAGGTTGACAACATCACCAGTATTGATCGTGCCGGATGTGCACAATTTTTTTGAAGTATATTGTGATGCATCCAGAAAGGGCCTTGGATTTGTACTAATGCTAGATGGCAGAGTTGTAGCTTATGCATCAAGACAACTCCGATGGCACGAAGAGAATTATCCTACTCACGATCTGGAATTGGTAGCAGTAATACATTCACTCAAGGAATGGCGACATTTCCTTCTTGGCAGTCGTTGTGAAATATATACGAATCAAAAGAGCCTCAAGTATATTTTCACACAGCCCGAACTGAACCTACGACAACGTCGCTGGTTGGAATTAATCAAGGATTATGATGTGGGAATTCATTACCATCCTGGTAAGGCAAATGTTGTGGCAGATACTCTCAGCCAAAACCCATGTCCAGATAGTGGCCCTTTACAGTTCCTAAGACCTGAGTTCAACCGGGAATTTTCCAAACTCAACATGGTTTTTTTCATGAAAGGGACTATTGTACATCTGCAAATAAAACCAACCCTAGAAGAACAAATCAAGGAAGCTCAAAAGAGACACCCCAGCATCGAGGGTATAAAGAGAAAAGTAAGCCTAGACAATGCCTTAGAATTTACCATTCACGATCAAGGGATTCTCTGGTACAGAGAAAGGTTATGCGTACCTGATCAAGAAGAGCTTAAGCAACAAATCTTAGCAGAAGCTCATACAACCCCGTACTCCATCCACCCGGCAGGAACCAAGATGTACAAAGATATCCATGAAAGATTTTGGTGGCATGGAATGAAAAGAGATATAGCCTTATTCATTGCATGTTGTGATTCATGCCAACACATTAAAGCGGAACATCAGAAGCCAGCAGGGCTACTACAACTACTTAGAGTGCCTGAATGGAAGTGGGATGAGATAGGAATGGATTTTATTGTCAGAGTACCAAAGTCACGACATGGGAATAATGTTATATGGGTCATCACTGATTTACTAAGCAATGTGGCACATTTCATCCCAGTGAAGACAAATTATTCCACACCGAAGCTTGCTGAGATCTACCTCTCCCGCATTGTTTGCCTACATGGAGTTCCAAAGACCATAATCTCAGACCGAGGCACCCAGTTTGTCTCTAAGTTTTGGGACCATTTACAACAAGCCTTGGGAACCCAATTTGTATTCAGTACAACATATCATCCGCAAACTGGAGGACAGACTGAATGCGTCAATCAAATATTAGGAGACATGCTAAGGGCTTGCGTTCTTACTTATGGAGCCAGCTGGGAAGACCGTCTGCCATACACATAATTTTCCTATAATAACAGCTATCAGGCCAGTCTAAAGATGTCACCTTTTGAAGCACTTTATGGACGAAGATGTCGTACACCGCTTAACTGGTCTGAGACCGGAGACAACAGTATCTTTGGTCCAAAAATGCTCCAAGAGGCCGAGGCAAAAGTTAAACTTATCAGGGAACGAATCAAGGCAGCTCAGAGCTGTCAGAAGAGTTATTATAATTAGAAGCATTGTGATGTCATCTTCGAGAACGACGAGTATGTTTACCTTAGAGTATCCCCAATGAGGGGACTGCAGAGATTTATGGTCAAAGGGAAATTGGCACCATGATTTATTGGACCTTTTAGAGTGATTGCAAGGAGAGGCAAGGTTGCTTACCAACTGGTACCCACAAAGTTGTCAGGCGTCCATGACGTATTCCACGTGTCAGAACTGAAGAGATGTGTCAGTAACCCGGAGAAACAAGTTCAACATCAAGACCTGGACCTTCAACCAAACCTTACCTATAAAGAGAATCCCATAAAGATTTTGGATGAGTCTAAAAGGAGAACACGTCAGAATGTGATCAAGTTTTAGAAGGTTCAGTGGAGTAATCACACTGAGGATGAAGCAACATGGGAAAGCGAGGATTATTTAAGGACTGAATACCCGTACCTATTTGAGGAGCAGCAAAAATCTCGGGGATGAGATTTATCTTAAGGGGGGTAGGTGTTGTAACACCCCCAAAAAATATTTGGTTAATTTTTTTCTTCTCATAAAAAGAATTATTTTGATTGTTGTCAAAACTTTCTTTAAAAATCTTATTTGGTTATGAGATCCTTCTCAAAAACATTTCATATTTGTGGCTTTCCACTTTCAATTTCAGATTGTGTCTCTCTCTCATACAAATTTTTTGCAAAGATTTATTTTCATAATAGGAAGGGACCATCTTTGGAATAAAATTCCTAAAACTTCTCTCTTTGGAAAAATTATGGATTCTTGCCATATCAAGCCACATTTCAAAAATTCATTCCCTAACATTGTTCTCTGCCCTGGGACAGAAACTAACTTCTTCTCTAACCAAAATTTGCCCTTGCCATATTTTTATTTTATTCAAAATTGTTCTAGGTCAATTATTTCCTTTGTTTTTGACCTATTAGGATTTCCAAAGGAACCCAATTTTTCCTAGCCTTTCTGACTCCAAGAAAATGCACACAACAAGTCCACAACATCTACATTTCATTTCTCCAAAAACCTACTGGTCCATAGTTCAAAATTTTCAAATTTCATTCGAATGAAATTTGGACCAGATTTGGAAATCTTGCTCAAAACCGATTCTCCTCTGCTCCAAAAATTCTGAAATTTTTACTCGAGTTCAGAGATGCACCATAGAGCCTCCACACCAAATTTTAACCTTAGCAAAGTTTTCTAAATACCATTAGCATTGTGCCAAACACCTTGTGTGCACAGATCGTCAGAAAAACCAAACTTGTGACAATCTCCACAATGCTCGAGCCTATCCATCCCAGCTTCATCAATGCACCGTTGGGGCGACCCCACAAGTCAGCCGCACACCGCCATCTGGTCGGTGGCAAGCCGGTGCACCGGCCGCTGTCCACTACCGCTGGCGTAATGTTTAGCCGCTGCGGTCAGCAGGGCTCATTCACGAGCGCGGCACCGTCCAGCACCTCCACTGGCTCCTCGTGGCTCCACGCGTCCGTCCCCCACCTCCGGAGCAACCGACCTCACCGCTCGTGGCCCAGCTACCAGTGACCGAGCTCTCCATCGTCCGCCATGGCCGTACGAGCGTTTATTGTGGAGATCATTGTTAAACTCAAATTAGAGCTCACCGGCGCATCGAAGGTTAGGCACCGACCGTACCTAATCGCCGCCGTCCAAGCCACCGTCCAAAACCTACCTTCCTCGGCCAATTAACTCCGGTGTGATCCACACCCGCTGGACCACATCGGATCGCCTATAAATAGGACCACCGAGCCCGCTCTTGCACTCATACCACTCCTCCACACATCCAATCGCACACCTAGTTCATCTGGGGGCCTCGAGGAGGCCTTCTTCCTCGGCTCTGGCCGCCCAATCTGCCTCGGATCTCGAGAGCAATCTGACGATGGTAGCCCACCTCTCCTCCCCAAACTTCGTCCGTATCCTTTTATACTCCCTCTCACCTGACCCGCACGTCAATTTGACGAACGCAGGTCCCTCTGGTGAGCTCCGCCGCCACCTGCCAGAGTTGAAGCTGCCATCACCGTGGTGCTTGCCGGCGACCAACTCCACCACCCACCGACGTATAAGGACGCCACGAACACGCCTGCACCATCCCCTACTTCTGGTTCGTAATCAATCATTGTCGGTAACCACCGCAATCCCTCGGTCCTCGCCGTGCGAATTCAAACCTGACGGGTGGGGCCCATCTGTCAGGGTTTTATTATTTTCAGCCTATTTAGGAAGGCAAATTCCCCCAGAGTGCGTCTTCTCTGTTAGATCACGTAAATTTGCCGAACCGTTTTCTGTTTTAGCAAATTAGCCCCTGGAAACTGTTTTGTTTATTACACAGAGGTCCCTGATCTTAAAACCATTATAACTTTTAAACCACAAATGATTTCCAAGTAATTATTTTTCTAAAAATATATTTCCAATCTAGTTTATTATAGTTTTTATTTGAAAATATTTTGGGACAACTTTTTGCACGGCCATAAAATTTACGTAGACGTCGTGCTTTTTATGTTATAAAGAACAAAGAGGAAACCACTGTCGGAGATATTGCGGGATCGCCTTCTGACTACGTTGATCTAGGCAAGCATGTTTGAACCTTTGATACGGTGTTTGCTTGCATGTTTGCTTAAGGAAAATTTGTGGCATGTAGAGCATGGTAATAACAGCATGGTTAAATATGTCGTATGCATAATGTTGTCAATTTGGATAGAACTTGAGTGAAATTTACATGAAGTAACTTGACAACCAAATCACGTGGTGACGTGAGAGGTTGTGGCCTTGTCATGTGGAGCATGCCATTATATTGATAAGTTAATCATCTCTAGTGTCGACATAGATCGAGTCTTGTTCTAGTAATACCTAACTTTTTCAGTGTTGCCACATGTTTCCCACAAGGAAGTATGGTTTAGTAAGTCGCAAACCCATTTCCATGTACACACCAAATAGAGGGGCCGCGATGAAGTTTTCCACGGCCCTGGAATAATGCAGGTCATCGGGTCAGGGGGCATGGGTGTTTCTGGCTCAGGCCAAGAGGGGGGCACCCCTTAGTTGTGCACGGTATAAATTTGATCCCATGCTATTCAAGGTGTTGGCCTCCCCGTCTTGTAGTTTTTCTCAAACGTTGCCTTGGGTGATTGCAGGCATCGAGAGATTAGATGGGTGTGTACTAGTTAGGTGTATTTACTTCCCAAACATCGTAAGTGGAATTAGCCAATGTTTTGATGTTGACTAACAAAACTTGTTACTTGTGGGTAAAGAGTATAGCCTCTGCAGAGTCTAACATATTCGAATAGCCGTGTCCACGATCAAGGACGTTGGGTTGTCAGGTCAAGCGTTGGTCTCAGTATCGTTTCCTTGAGAATATAATTAAATTGCAGGAAATAAATTATGATCATCAGAAATATTATTATTGATTATGGACTAATCTTTTCTCTTATGTGATGCATTGAGTATCGCTTGGGATGATTGTACCACCTGGATACTCACTTATTTATTTTCCATATAAGACTTTTATGCGGTGTCGCTTAGATGCCCGACTGTGGCAAGTTCTGTAAGACCTTTCGAGGTATCGCTTCGGACACCCGAGTGGCACTTTTATTTTCTTGGAATTTTCAGGAGGACTACCGACTAATATTCCATAAGTTCTTTTTGTTTTGGAATCCTCGGGAGGTCTACCGCCTAATCATTCCATTTGATCTTTTATTTTCTTGGAATTTTCGGGAGGACTACCACCCGATCATTTCATTTGGCACTTTATTTTCCTTGGAAACTTCGGGAGGATTACCGCCCGACTTTCCATTGCATTCATTAAGATTCTTCTGCGAAGGTTCTACCTCCTAAGAATCCACTTTTATAATTCACGTTCTGCATCTTATTATGATGTTACCTAATGGATTATTTATTGGGTTTAATCAAACATGATCATATGCATCATGTCTGCATTCGGTGTATCATATATCCAAACTGTCTTGCGAGTACATTCAAAGTACTCACGTGGCTTGTTGATTTGGCCAGATGTTGATGAGGGAAATCTTATGGATGAAGAGTAAGCTAGCGAGTACGATACCTAGAGGAATCCCAGTCAGTTGTTATGCAGTCATGGAGTCTACCACTTATACCATCCACCGACGCTTCCACCACACGAATAAAATTGTCAAGCCTCACCTCGACGCTTGATGTACCGTATTGTAGTAGAGTCATGTCACCCCACTCCACTGTGACATAACCACCACCATAGTATATTTGCGAGTTAGTAGTACTACCAGCACCCCACTGTCATATATTCGCCTTTATCCTATATTGGCATGCTTGTAATAAATTGTTGAGCACTTCGTCTCAACCATGTAAAATATTATGTACTAATGGATTTCTGTATCAAGGATTGTCTACCAGTTTTAATTTGATCTTAAGCTGGTGTGACATAAGGGCTATTTCTGATAAATGTTTTATTCAGAAACCGGTCCTGACAGCTAGTGTAGCTGAGAGGGCGACAACAACAACCGCGACGGGGATATCAAATGGTGAGAATGGAACAACAACGGCCAGTTTCTCAGCGGTCGCCGTCGTCCTGATAGCAGCCGCCCACGCCCATCTCGGGGCCGCCCACGCCCAGCTCGCATCAGTCACTGCACAAGGCCTTCTGTGACACCGGTCGACAACCCATGTCCGATGAGTTGGTAATCGCCGAGTATGCTCGAGCAGGCGTCCGTTCGTTGGCAGCCTCCCTAGACAAGATGGTGGCCGTCCATACCCAGACCAAGGTCGTCCATGCCCGGCTCGTGGCGGCCTTATCCAAAGAGATGGCAGACGAGGACCGCGAGATGTTGATGGAGTATGTGGCGATGGATGCCATGGAGCCCCTTCCCCCGGAGGTCGTCGAGCGGGAGCTGCTCATGGAGGAGGCGGCGGAGATCGACGAGCTCTAGGCGGAATATTAGTCTTTGTTTACAACGCCGGTATTCTGTTAGAGTAATGTTTAGGTCAACTAATTCTATTTAATTGCTCGATTAAGTAAGTGTGGGCAGTGATGTAGGCTCTTTTGTGTAGTACTCAAATTTGCAAGTGATGTTAAATTAAGCAATGACGTGGATGACCACTGTAACAACGGAAATTCAGACCAAAATTTGCCGCAGTATCCCCATTTTGTCTTCCCAATGAAAATGAAATGCAAGTACCATGTGCAATGTTGTATCCAATATCTTACACGGGGTAAACTATAGGATTCATATGTGATGTTAGATATCGCACACTGTTTTGATAAAGGGACTGTGTCCGATGTGACTGTGTGCGCCAGTTTTTCGCTGCACCGAACGAAAATTTTGGGCTGCCGCGCAAATATCTACCTTCCCCATCCCTCATACGAACCAAAAGCCACATTTCCCCTGCTTCCCCCTTCCTTTCCTAAGTTCAAACCTTCACTGCTTGCCTGCAGCGCCTCCTCCTCGCCGGTGACGCTCCTTCGTGCTGCTCAGCCTCGCCCATCTAGTCAGGTAATCCACACCTTCCCCATATCCCCTCCCCCTCCACCCCTCCTCCTCCATCCCACATGCCCCGACCGTCGACGCGACACCTTCCACAAAAATCATCGCCCCATTCCCCAAATAATCGAAGCCGAAAGACATGGTGCATGCAGTATAGCCAGGATCTCAAGGAGCATCTGGCAGCGGAGAAGCAAATCGCGGCCGCACGCGCGGAAGAGGCTGCGATGGCTGCCATGCGTGCTAACCCCCGGATCATGGAGCAGCACCTCGCCATCCAGGCCACCGTCAACGCCTCATGGACGGACGCCGCCACGCGGTTGGCTGCTTTAAACAACAGCTCGTGGTGTTTTCTCGAGGGCTCTGCTGGTGCCTTCAATGAAAACTAGAAGTTGTTTTCTCAGCGTGCATGTGCTTTCCTAAGCTCCAGAGCTGGCAGGTTGGTGCCCGAACAGGCTCAGGCCACTCACCACTACGAGGAGGGCACCCATGATGTGTAGGCCTTGCCCTCTTCCAAGCCCGTCATTATCGATATCTCCGACAACGAGGAATATCTTGTTTTTTAGCTTAATTACTAAGGAGCTATGTTTAGATAGCTACGCGAGTTAAGCATGTTTGGTTTACGTATTGCATGTGCTGCTCCTGCCTTTCCTTAAGAAATTCTAGTGAAATGTCCAATGTAGTGCTAATATGCAATCTGACCTTCTAGTATGTTCTATTGTGCAATGTGATGCTCAGTTAACCGTTTGGTTCATTTGTTGTGGTGATCACTTAACCGTTTGGTTCAATTCTGCAATGTGATGTTCGATTGTTGTTGGTACAATTTTGTATTGTTATGCATGTGACAAGTAAATCAAATTTGGATGTACTAAATACATGTGAAACATATACAATATTTCATAGTTCTTAGCATGCTTGGCTTTTCCATGTGGCTCGAATTAATATGTTGGATCTGCCGTGTGTTTATTTTTCATTAACATATTTTACTGATAGTACGCCAAATCTCACTTATAACCTGATCAATATCTATCTTAAATACATTGCAAGGGTAACAATGGGAGACAACGAAGTTTACCATCGAGGTTTGCACATTCATGATCCTTTGGCTAATATCACATTATTGTGCACTTGTAGGAACCATTCTAATATTTAGGCTTCTAATAATTTGGTCTTGCACATGTAGGTCCTGCTGTAAGAGGTTTAGACTCATTGTTCGACCCATTTTGCATGCGGGGAAATGAGGTGTTCATGAATATCAGTCAAATCAAGAAACTCAGAAAGATTGTTAAGATAAAGAAACTAGCAATGAAAAACAACAAGATGTTTTTCTGCACAATGAAGAAGACATCAGTCAACTATAGGATGGTACTATCTCTTTTACCTTGTCTTTTTCCCTTTGTGCCATTTCAAATTTTAGAAAAGATATTTATGCATATCTTTGCTTCCAGTCCTTTCCAAAGCAGTTCATCGATGATTGCATCTCAAACCATCTATGTGGTCAAGAGGCGAGGAAGGTATTCATACAACACCCACGCTATAATCTTGAAGTCTTCCTCAAGAGGATGAAGGATGGGCGGGTAACCATCCATAGGCAATGGCCTAAAGTTGCAAGGACCTTCGACATCAGTGAAGGCTCAATATTCGTCTTCCGTTTCAACAATTTTCTAGACAAGATTCATCAGTCTATTTACCGTCTATGATGCTACTTTCCAAAGGTTTTAGATGTTGCATGTGAAACTTTGGTCATGTTGTTGTTATTGGGTAAATAGGTATATGCCCATATTGTGTAACTCAGTGCTGAAGCTATATGATGTTGTACTCTGATATGATGTCAATTATGAAATCCTGGTTGCCGTAAAACGAATATGAAATATATTGTGTGCTTGATATGAAATGTCAATTTGATTACTAAATGGATTATAAATAATAGGGCAATTAGGGTGCTTATTGTGTTTTTCTATTGCAGACGGTTTCTCAGACAACACCATGGGCGATGACCTCAACAAACCCACACGATTTCTAGAAAGTTGGTGTGTTGGATCAGTGAACAATCACACATGACTTCCGGCCATGAACTATGTGCGTTAGGCCACCTATCACAAATGTTTCTTCTAGGCACCATGGGTGATGTATCGAGCAACACAATCGACATAATTATAACAATCGTGTGTGATGGGCACACGTACCACAAATGGTGTTCTGCAGAAAATTGTGTGTGATGTACCATATGAACGGAAATGTATCTTTGGGATTCACTGTGTGGGATGCCAAGTGCATCTCACACGACTTCTACAATATGTCTGTTTGCGATGGGCCTCCCAATCGCACACGAGCTCCTTTTGCCCAGCGTGTGTGACCGGAGGAGGCATCAAATTATCTGTGTCATGTTGGATAGCCCCCCCCCCCCCCTATCGCACACACATGCAATGTGACGGATTAAAACTACGTCACGGGAAGGGGGTAAAAACTGTTTGTATAGGAGCTTCCTGCGCTAGTGGGTTGTCCTAGAGTCGTGCATCCATTAGGCATGGAGGAGGGTGCAATATGGGCATTCCGCTTTACCTTCTCCAGCAACCAAAATACATATCGGCTCTCTCATTATCGTCTTTAATACAACTATGGTTCATCATTCTTTATTTGATGCTTCTGTAGTTTTTTTTGCGAATTGGTGCTTTGGTAGTTTTGAATATATGTACCTGTGAATCGAATTATGCATTCGTTCTTGAACCTATATTTGTAAACATGATTCGAGATGAAATAAGTGATTGCCTACTTTCAAATTTAAAATTTGTTAATTTTAAATGCAGGGGTTAAATTAGGGATAAATTATGCTCTGCAGGCCATTATAATGTACACAGTTTGAGAAAGCAAAACGTATGTGATCAACTTCAAGATCAGACACGTTTCTCCACTCATGATGTGTGCGATGAATCTCTACTGCACACACGATCTGCCGAGAAATAATGTGTGAGATTAACAACAACAACAACAACAACAACAATGCACACAGTTCCTTCTTATCAAGTGTTTGTTATAGTCTCCTTATCACACGCGCTTTGGAATCACGAACTGTTATGATGTCATGCCCACATAAACTTTGGTCATAGAAGAACGTGTGCGATAGGTCTTAATCCGACACGGGAACTACAGATGAAACGTTTGGGACATTTTATATATCACAAACATTTATCAACAACGCAACATGTGGGGTAGATTTAACCTTCACATACGGTTTTATACGGACAGCCGTATGCACTCGTAGGTCCTGTGAAAACTACTCACACATCATCATGGAGGCAACAAAGTTGATGAAGACGGCCTCTGTGATCGATCCCCCTCCAACAAAGTAACGGCGGAGGCCTCCAGATGGGATCGCGAAAGAATAGAGGCTTGTTGTGGCGACAAAATTGATTTGGGCTTCGCTTTGACGATTTTGGAATATTGGTGAACTTAGGTCAGGGGGGCCTTCCAGGGGCCCACAAGCTCAGGTGGCGCGCCCTACCCCTTGGGGCACGCCGTCTGAGCTTGTGGCCCTCTCGTAACTCATATGTCCACCTCTCGACGCTTCTAGGGGTCCCTCTTTGTCCAGAAAAAATACTGTAAAATTTCATGTTTGGAATTTGTTTGGTATGGTTTTTGTGCGAAACAATAAACAAGCAGAAAACAGGAACTACCACATGGCACTGAGTTAATAGGTTAGTTCCCAAAAATGTTATAAAATTGCTATAAATCATACAAGATTGATAAAATAATAGCATAAAACAATCAAAAATTATAGATACCTTGGAGACGTATTGATACGTATCCAACGTATCTATAATTTTGCTTGTTCCATGTTGGTATATTATCATTCTTGGATGTTTTACAATCATTTTATAACAACTTTATATCATTTTTTGGGACTAACCTATTGACATAGTGCCAAAGTGCCAGTTGATGTTTTTGCTTGTTTTTTACTTCGCAGAATGTCAGTACCAAACGGAGTCCAATCGCAACGAAACTTTTTGGAGATTTTTTCTGGACCAGAAGACACCTAGTGGGCCAAAGAAGAGCTAGGAAGGTGGGTTGTGGAGAGCACAACCCACCAGGGCGCGCCAGGGGGGCCCGACGCACCCTGATGGGTTGTGCCCTCCACGGGGCCCCCCTCCACCGCCTCTGATGCCTATAAATTCCCAAATATTCATAAAACCCTAGGGGAGTCAACGAAACACAATTCCAGCCGCCACAAGTTCCAGAACCTCGAGATCCAATCTAAACACCATCACGGAGGGGTTCATCTTCTTCATAGGTGCCTCTCCGATGATGCGTGAGTAGTCCACCATAGACCTACGGGTCCGTAGGCAGTAGCTAGATGGCTTCCTCTCACTCTCTTATGATTCTCAATACAATGGTCTCTTGGAGATCTATTTGATGTAAACTTTTGCGGTGTGTTTGTTGGGATCCGATGAATTTTGAGTTCATGATCAGTTTCTATCCATGAATATTATTTGAGTCTTCTTTGATCTCTTATATGCATGATTACTTATAGCCTCGTATTTCTTCTTCGAATCTTTGGTTTAGTTAGGCCGACTAGATCGATTTTTCTTGCCATGGGAAGAGGTGCTTTGTGATGGGTTCGATCTTGTGGTGTCCTTTCCCAGTGACAGAAGGGGCAGCAAGGCACGCATGTATCATTGCCATTAAGGATAACAAGATGGGGTCTATTCCTACATGAATAGATCTTGTCTACATCATGTCATCATTCTTATTGCATTACTCCATTTTTCCATGAACTTAATACACTAGATGCATGCTGGATAGCGGTCGATGTGTGGAGTAATAGTGGTAGATGCAGGCAGGAGTCGGTCTACTTATCTTGGACGTGATGCCTATATAATGATCATCGCCTTGGATATCGTCATGATTATTTGATCTTTCATCAATTGCCCAACAGTAATTTGTTCACCCACCGTGCGCTATACTCATGAGAAAAGCCACTAGTGAATCATACGGCCCCCGGGTCTACTTTTCCAACATATTGCTTTCCGATCTATCTTTTTGCCTCTTTGTTTTCAGATCTACAAAACCAAAAACCCAAAAATATATTGCTGCACTTTTTATTTGCTCTTTTTATTTTGTGTTCTTGAGAGATCTATCTCTCCTATCTATCACTACCTAATCTATCTTTTTACCGTAGAGAGATTGACAACCTCTCTTTCGCGTCGGGTTGCAAGCATTTGTTATTTGTGTGTAGGTGCTGCTTATTGGGTGGTATTGATCCTGCTACTGGTTCGATAACCTTCGTTTCATAACTGAGGAAAATACTTAACGTCGATGTGCTGTATCATCCCTTCCTCTTTGGGGAAATACCGACACAGTCTCAAGCCACGTCAAAGGAATTTCTGGCGCCGTTGCCAGGGAGGAAGCAGTCTCTTCTACGTGCCTATCTCAGGCGCCGAGGACACTCCATCATCATCTACCAGGTTCCTAATCAAAAATCACATCTCCTTGCAATTACATTCTTTGCCATTTGCCTCTCATTTTCCTCTCCCCCACTTCACAAAATTTTTCCATTTTATTCGCCCTCTTTTCCGTTTGCCTTTTTGCTTGTTTGCTATCTTTGCTTGTGTTGCCATGTGCCTTCTATTTACTTGCATCTTCGCTTGCTTAAAATCTATTGATATGGATCCTCATCCACTTGCTAATATTTTCAAAAGTCCAAATTATGATGATCCAATTGCTAGTGAGTTGAGTGCACTTGATTATCTCTATGAAGTTTTGTTTGAAAATCATGAATCTGAAAATTTTGATGAAGTGTTGAAAGAAGAAATTTATAAGGTGATTCATGATAGTTCCTTGAATGATGAGCATGATTGCAATGTTGCTAGTATGAATTCTCTAAATATCCATGATGCTAATGATATGCAAAGCAACAAGCTTGGGGATGCTATGTTTGATGAATATGATATTTCTAGTCCCCCAAGTTTTGATGAGCAAATTTATTATGATGATTGCATGCCTCCTATTTATGATGATGGTGATGACATGTATGCTATAATGAGTAATGATAACCATGAAACTTATCCTCATGGTTTTAATTTGCAATGTGGTTATGTCAATCAAGTGTCTCATGATAGTTATTTTGTTGAGTTTGCTCCCACTACCATGGATGATAAGGAATTTGCTTATGTGGAGAATAATGAAAATTCTATGCTTGTGCATCATGAAAAGAATGATTTATGTGATAGTTATATTGTTGAATTCCTTCATGATGCTACTGAAATTTTTTATGAGGTAGGAACATATGCTTGTAGGAATTTCAATAATATCAAGTTTCCTCTCTATGTGTTCAAAGTTTTGAAGTTATGCTTGTTTTGCCTTCCTATGCTAGTTGATTCTTGTTCCCATAAATTGTTTGCTCAAAAAATCCCTATGCATAGGAAGTGGGTTAGACTTAAATGTGTTTGTCATGCTATTCATGATGCTCTTTTGCAAATTTCAATTACTACTTTTAATGTGAGCATCATTGAAATCATCATGCCTAGCTAGGGGCGTAAAACGATAGCGCTTGTTGGGAGGCAACCCAATGAATAAATTTATTTTTGTATTTTCCTTTCTGTTTTTGAGTGTTGACACAATTATGCCTCTGTTATGATTGTGTTATTATGTTTTATTTAGTGTTTGTGCCAAGTAGAGCCTTTAGGATGATTCATAAGATGAGTAGAAGCGATGCTGAATCTGAGACAGAAACTTTGCGTCCAGTATATGAATTTTCATTTTTTACTGGAACATGATCTTGAGATGAAATTTTAACACAGTGCTTCTATACAAATTCTATACGTTTTCCTAATTTTTCAGAATTTTGAGAGTTAAAGAAGTATGGTTAGAGTACAGATTACTACAGACTATTCTGTTTAAGACAGATTCTGTTTTCGTTGCATTGTGTGCTTGTTTTGATGAATCTATGGGTTATATTGAAGGGTATGAGCCATGGTAAAGTTAAAATACAGTAGGTATAATGCAATAATAAAATAAGAATGGGTTTGTAACAGCACCTAAAGTAGTGATTTGCTTTATTATACTAACGGATCTCACGAAGATTTTGTTGAGTTTTGTGTGATTGAAGTTTTCAAGTTTTGGGTGAGATCACGATGGATGAAGGAATAAGGAGTGAAAAGAGCCTAAGCTTGGGGATGCTACATCACCCCCAAGATATATCCAAAGAGAAACAAGCAACTAAGCTTGGGGATGCCCCCGAGTGGCATCCCCTCTTTCTTCTAACAACCATCGGTATTTTACTTGGAGCTATATTTTTATTCGTCACATAACATGAGTTTTGCTTAGAGCGTCTTGTATCATTTGAGTCTTTGCTTGCTTTGCTTGTTAGTTTGTCACGTGTATCCTTGCTGGACACACCTATTTTAGAGAGCCAAAAATATGCTATGATTTGTTAGAATTGCTCTATGTGCTTCACTTAAACTTTTTGAGCTATAGAATTGCTCTAGTGCTTCACTTATATCTTTTTGAGCACGGTGTGCTTGGAAATTTTTGTAGAAATATTGTCATGCTTCACTTAGATTAATTTGAGAGCTAGGAAATTTTGAAGAAATCCTCGCATGCTTCACTTATACCTTTTTGAGAGATGAAATCTTTATGCTCATGTGCTTCACTTAGATTTGTTTGAGCTTGTCAAAAAGCAATGGCAATATATGAAACTAGTCCCAAAGTGATAGATATCCAAGGAGGATATAATAAAAACTTTCATGAAGATCATTGGACAAATTAAACTTGATGCCATGTAATAGTTTTGAAACATGATGATAGTAATATGTGAGTCATGTTAGTGAGTAATTATGCTTTAGTAAGAATATTCGTGTTAAGGTTTGTGATTCCCTATGCATGCACGAAAGTCAATAGTTATGCAATGAAGTTACATCCTACTTATGGTGCATTATTCGGTGTTAGTTATGCTCAATGCTCGCTTATGTGAATTTCCGTTTCTTGGTTTGGTTGCTTCCCAATCTATTTGATAGCCGCCATTTGTACTAAGTAGAAATACTACTTGTGCATCCAAAATCCTTAAACCAAGTTTTGCCTTATGAGTCCACCATACCTACCTATATGCGGTATTTCCATGCTGTTCCAAGCAAATTTGTATGTGCCATCTCTAAATTTTCAAAATAAATTTTCTCTTTTGTGTGCTCGTACCGCTCATGAAACGGTGGGGAGTGTCCAATATTTTTCCATGCTAGATGTGTTATTCTCAAGATGAGTGTTTATTCACTTGTCATTGCACGAGAGTGCGGCGGTAATAGGGATGCCCATTCCCGAAATGAAAAAGAAAAAATATTTACTTTATGTTGTCAAATAATAAATTCCTTGGAAAGTGTTGGTATGGAAGGAAATCGTGGATACGGCCCGCCATGGAAAGTGAAAGTTTGGTGGAAAAAGGAATAAACTTCATTTTCTGTTTGGGAACCGCCTATGATATATCTAGCATGGAAAGTATTGTGAGCTACTTTGTCGTTTTCGTTGACAGGAAAGGCATGCCACCCAAAATATTTTTCTCTCTCAATTTAAAACCTTGAGCTCTGGCACCTCTACAAATCCCTACTTCCCTCTGCGAAGGGCCTATCTATTTACTTTATGCAATTTTTTATTTTTTACTTTGAGTCTCCATCTTCTCTTATAAAGCACCAACTAGGGGGCACTATGATCGTACTTGAGCATTGGGCATAGCTAATATTTGAGTGTGTTTCATGAAAGGATCAATGATTGAGCATGATGGGCTAGAGATAACTTTCTTTAGTGTTGATATTTTGTAAGACATGGTTGCTTGTTGGCATGCTTGAGTATTGAAGTCATTATGTGAAAACTAGACTATTGCTTTGAATCATCTACAAGTCCAAATGTCCATGTTATACAAAAGAAAAGAATATGAGATGAACATGTTAGGCAGCATACCACATCAAAAATTCTGTTTTTATCATTTACCTACTCGAGGACGAGTAGGAATTAAGCTTAGGGATGTTGATACGTCTCCAACGTATCTATAATTTTTGCTTGTTCCATGCTGTTATATTATCATTCTTGGATGTTTTACAATCATTTTATAACAACTTTATATCATTTTTTGGGACTAACCTATTGACATAGTGCCAAAGTGCCAGTTGTTGTTTTTGCTTGTTTTTTACTTCACAAAATATTAGTACCAAACGGAGTCCAATCGCGACGAAACTTTTTGGAGATTTTTTCTGGACCAGAAGACACCCAGTGGGCCAAAGAAGAGCCAGGAAGGTGGGCTGTGGAGAGCAGAACCCACCAGGGCGCGCCCTTATGGGTTGTGTCCTCCACGGGGCCCCCCTCCACCGCCTCTGATGCCTATAAATTTCCAAATATTCAGAAAACCCTAGGGGAGTCGACGAAACACAATTCCAGCCGCCGCAAGTTCCAGAACCTTGAGATCCAATCTAAACACCATCACGGAGGGGTTCATCTTCTTCATAGGTGCCTCTCCGATGATGCGTGAGTAGTCCACCATAGACCTACGGGTCCGTAGGCAGTAGCTAGATGGCTTCCTCTCTCTCTCTTATGATTCTCAATACAATGGTCTCTTGGAGATCTATTTGATGTAAACTTTTGCGGTGTGTTTGTTGGGATCCGATGAATTTTGAGTTCATGATCAGTTTCTATCCATGAATATTATTTGAGTCTTCTTTGATCTCTTATATGCATGATTACATATAGTCTCGTATTTCTTCTTCGAATCTTTGGTTTAGTTAGGCTGACTAGATCGATTTTTCTTGCCATGGGAAGAGGTGCTTTGTGATGGGTTCGATCTTGTGGTGTTCTTTCCCAGTGACAGAAGGGGCAGGAAGGCACACATGTATCGTTGCCATTAAGGATAACAAGATGGGGTCTATTCCTACATGAATAGATCTTGTCTACATCATGTCATCATTCTTATTGCATTACTCCGTTTTTCCATGAACTTAATACACTAGATGCATGCTGGATAGCGGTCGATGTGTGGAGTAATAGTGGTAGATGTAGGCAGGAGTCGGTCCACTTATCTTGGACGTGATGCCTATATAATGATCATCGCCTTGGATATCGTCATGATTATTTGATCTTCCATCAATTGCCCAACAGTAATTTGTTCACCCACCGTGCGCTATACTCATGAGACAAGCCACTAGTGAATCATACGGCCCCCGGGTCTACTTTTCCAACATATTGCTTTCCGATCTATCTTTTTGCCTCTTTGTTTTCAGATCCACAAAACCAAAAACCCAAAAATATATTGCTGCACTTTTTATTTGCTCTTTTTATTTTGTGTTCTTGAGAGATCTATCTATCCTATCTATCACTACCTAATCTATCTTTTTACCATAGAGAGATTGACAACCTCTCTTTCGCGTCGAGTTGCAAGTATTTGTTATTTGTGTGCAGGTGCTGCTTATTGGGTGGTGGTGATCCTCCTACTGGTTCGATAACCTTGGTTTCATAACTGAGGGAAATACTTACCGTCGATGTGCTGCATCATCCCTTCCTCTTTGGGGAAATACCGACGCAGTCTCAAGCCACGTCACCTATCAATAGCCCTCATACTGAGGTTGCACGCGACAACAACGTGTGATGGAAAAACTTTAAGTAGTGAATTTTCCTCGAAATGTTGAGTGGTGATGTAAACTTTTTAAGTTTGAGCTCAGGGTTCAAAAATTTGGTTGTTATTTTACTTGCGACTTTAGAATCTATCTGAATTTGATCTTTCAACTTGATTTCCTTTGGCTATCTTAATAAGTCTAGTGTTCGAGTGAAATATTTTTTGTTTTCCCTCTTTAATCACTTAGGCAGATAGGCAGCGACTAAGGTTTTGAGAAAAAAAATATGATTTGCTCGGCTTGACTAAAACCCTTGGCGAAAATAGAAAGGATTAGGTCATTCACCCATTGGGTGTATCTTTGGGAGCACACCCAGACTTGAGTAAGGTAGATATAAAACTAAATAAACCTTAGTAACGAAATGCAACATAGCCCTCGAGTGAAGCATAGTATCCAAATGGAGTGTTCCCGAGTGTGGTGTAGCATCCGAGTAGAAGGTAGCCCCCAAGTGTAGCGTAGCATCCGAGTGGAGGGTAGCCCCCAAGTGTGGCATAGAATCTGAATGTGATACATTATTTTACTAATGAATACTCATAATAATCAGTAAACTTTTATTCTTCGAGATTTAATCAGAACAATCACTGCTTAGGTACAATTTTGTGAAAAGTTGAAATAAAAACCTGCGGAGGAGATCGACATTTCATGCCCGCGGTTCTTCGACATTCTTGTGAAGATTATATAACATGTAGGCACCATTGTTGAGTACCTTTGACACAACAAAGGGACCTTCCCATGGAGGGACTAACTTGTGCGGCTTCTATTGATCCACCCGACTATGATAACATCAAGGATTTTGTTGGTACACAACAGACCTGGTTAAGGCAAGCTCACGTTCCTCCTCGAGCATATCAAGCCCGTCTTGATGGGCAATTTCAGTTTCCTCTTTTGAATAAAATTCCACTCGGGGTGGGGTGGGGGTGGGTTGTGAAGATCTCTCGAAAGAACAACTTTAGCTCCATAAACCATAAAGAAAGGAGTAAAGTTAGTGGATGATTAGTGGTTGTTCTAAGTCCCCATTGGACATATGGAAATTCAGTGACCCAACCGCATACTGCATGAGTCAGGTCTCGCATTAGGTGTGGTTTTAATTGTTGGAGAAGCATGCCATTTTATCTTGTAACTTGACCAATGGATGTGCTACGGTAGTAAAATGCACTCGAGTATCTTGTGATCAACAGAAGGATTTGAACTCGTCCGAATCAGAATTGGATCCATTATCAGTGATGATGCTATGAGGTACTCCAAATCTACAAACGATCTCCTTCACAAACTTGATGGATGTTTTAGAGTCTAGTTTTTTATGGCCCTTTCTTCTATCCATTTAGTGAACTTGTCAAAACTACTAATAAATGAGTGAAGACGCTAGCACCTGTGTGGAATGGTCCAACCATATCTAAACCCCAAGCTGTGAACGACAAGTAAGTAGGATGGTTTTCAACTCGGATGTTGGCTTGTGAGGTTTGTTGGTGTAAAATTGACAACGCGTACATTTATCGACTAATTCCTTGGCATCATCATCGGCATTAAGATAGAAAAAACAACTCGGAATGCTTTGGCAACTAGTTCTCGGGAGGACGCATGATGAACGCATGTACCCAAGTGAATTTCTTGCAGGATCTGACGACCTTCTTTTGGAGAAATGAAACATTGGTGTACCCCATTGACGCTTTCCTTGTAAAGGTTCCCTCCCATGTTGGTATATGCCTTTGATCATCAGATGATCTATTTGGCTTCGAATTCATCATCTGGAAGCTCTTGCCATAAAAGATAGGCAAGGCACGGTAAAGTCCACTCGAGAGTAACAATTAGTACCTCTTGGACAAAATCAATTATTGATGGGATCTCAACTCCTACAGGAACTGATGTTTCGACTGGTGGTGGGGGGCTCTTCTTTGAACGGATTCTCCTTGATAGTTGGGGAGTGGAGGTGATAAAGAAAAATATCCTTAGGAACAATCTTTCGAGTGGAAAACATCTTTGCAAGGTCATCAACTGCTTGATTCTAAGTTCTCGGCACGTAGTGAAATTCTAGCCCTTCAAAGTTTTTCTCAAGATTCTTACTGAGTTGCAATACACAGTCATTGCTGGACAACATATGTCCCATTCCCTCATGACCTGATTAAGTACTAAGTCAGAATCTCCATCAACCATGAGATGCTAAAAGTTGAGTGAAATGTCCATATGCAAACCGTACAACAGAGCCTCATACTCGGGCTCATTGTTAGAGGTGGTTGCTACTTGTGAGCTGCGTTGAGATTTTCCCCGGAGAGGAGAGGAGATGCAGTACTGTAGAGATAAGTATTACCCTCAGTGAGAACCAAGGTTATCGAACCAATAAGAGAACCAAGCAAATTCCTTTCAACGAGACTTACACACACAAAACCAAACACTTCCACCCAACGCGGGCAAGAGGGTTGTCAAGCCCCATGAAGTCATTACTTGCAAGGATTAAATCTTGATAGAATAGATATTGCAAATAATAAAAAGACAGTGAGGTAATTTAAGAGTTTTTGTATTTATGTTTAGATAGACCTGGGGGCCATAGTGTTCGCTAGAGGATTCTCTCTTGAAAATAGCATACGGTGGGTAGACAAATTACTATTGGGCAATTGATAGAATTACGCATAGTTATGACATGTTATTCAAGGCAATGATCATGTATATAGGCATCACGTCCATAAACAAGTAGACCGAAATGATTCCGCATCTACTACTATTACTCTACTTCGAGAGCGCTTCTCTGGTTGCCTCTCTAGGTATAAAGTTCATAACAAACAGAATTATGCTTGGAGCAAGATGACATGATGTAGACAAAATAAGACAAGCAATATTTTCAGATCTCGTCATTTTATCCTTAATGGCAACAATACAAATACATGTCATGTCCTCTTCTGTTACGAGGATGTAGAGCATCGCAAGATTGAACCAACTACAAAACCACCACTCCCACTGAAGATAAATCAATCTAGTTGGCCAAACCAAACCAATAGATCGGAGAGAAATACGAAGCTATAATAATCATGCATAATAGAATTCAGAGGAGACTCAATTACTTTCAATGAATAATCTGATCATAAACCCACAATTCATCGCATCCCAACAAACACACCGCAAAAGAAGATTACATTAGATATATCATCGCGGGAATCGCGGTGAACTTTCTATTGAACATCAAAGAGAGAGAGAAGAAGTCATCTAGGTACTAGATATGGACCTGTACGTTTGTGGTGGACTACTCACGCATCATCATGGAGGCAGCAAGGTTGATGTAGATGGCCTCCATGGTCGATTCCCCCTCCGGCAGAGTACCAGAAAAGGTCTTGAGATGACCTCCCGTCGGAACAGAGGCTTGCGGCAACGAAAAAAGTGTTTTGGGTGGCTCTCTGTTGGTTTCCTGATTTTAGAGAATTTATGGAGGTGGAATTAGGTCAGACGGAGCCACGAGGGGCCCACAAGGCATCAGAGCGCGCCAACCCCCTTGGGTGTGCCCTGTTGCCTTGCCATCTCCTCGTCTAGATTCTGGACTACTTTCAAAGCTCCCTGGGTCTATTTTGTCTAGAAAAAAATTGTCAAAAAGTTGTATAGCATTTGGACTTCGTTTGGTACAAATTTCCTGGAAAACCAAAAACACGAAAAAAACAGCAACAGACACTTGGCACTGGGTTAATAGGTTAGTTCCCAAAAATGATATAAAATAGCATATAATTGCATATAAAGTATCCAAGATTGATAATATAATAGCATGAAACAATAAAAAATTATAGATACGTTGGAGACGTATCAGCATCCCCAAGCTAAACAAACACAAAAACACGACATAGGTCATCCCAACCGTAAATACTGCTAAGGCAACTGTTTGACCATGCCTGAGCAAATCCTTCCAACAACAAGGGGAGGTGTTTCATAGCCACATCTTCACTACCTCCTTCAATCTTTACCACCACTTTGTAGTCATCCAACCAAGTCTCTAGTCTGGAATGACGACTAATTGTATGTAACGTCTGGTACAGATTGGGCCCGAGGAACTGGAACCACTCGGGAAATCTCTATCGTGATCATTGATATGTCTCCAACGTATTGATAATTTATCAAGTATTCATGCCAATATTCTACAACTTTCATATACTTTTGGCAACATTTTATATTATTTTTTGGGACTAACTTACTTACCCAGTGCCTAGTGTCAGTTCCTGTTTTTTGTGTTTTTTTGTTTCATAGAAATTCCATACCAAACGAAGTCCAAACGCGATAATACGGAGATTTTTTTGTAATGTATGTGAATTTAGGGAAGAAGAATCAACGCAACACGGTGCCCGAGGGAGGCACAAGCCAATAGGGCGCGACCAGGGGGTGGTCGCGCCCTGATAGCTTGTGCCTCCCCCTTAAGTCGGTTGGGGCCCTTCGTTCGCCGCGAGAAAGATAGTTTTCCAATAAAAATCCCCTCAAAATTTCAGCCCGATTGGAGTTACAGATCTATGGATATTTAAGAAACGGTGAAGGGCCAGAAAACAGCAGTGAAACAGGAGAGAAACACAGAGAGATCCAATCTCGGAGGGGCTCTCGCCCCTTTGGGAGCCATGGTGGCCAAGGACAAGAGGGGAGAACCTCTCCCCATCTAGGGAGAGGCCATGTAGGAGCAAGCCTAAGGGGGGAGACTCTCTCCCCATCTCTCTCGGTGGCGTCGGAGTGCCGCCGGGGGAACCATCGCCGCGGTGATTGTATTCATCACCTTCCTCATCTCTTTTCAATGGTCCACTCTCCCACACCCCGCTGTAATACCCTACTTGAACATGGTTTTTCATGCCACATATTATTAACCAATGATGTGTTGCCATCCTATGATGTTTGAGTAGATTTATGTTGTCCTTTGGGTTGATTGATGATCTTGATTGGTTTGAGTGTATGTTTTATTTTGGTGCTGTCCTATGGTGCCCTCCGTGCCACGCACACGTGAGGGACTTTTATTTGTAGGGTGTTGCAATACATTCATGATTTGCTTACATTGGGGGGGGGGGCTAGAGTGAGAGAAGCTTACAACCGAGTAAGGGGATTGTTGCATATGAGAGTAAAGGGGACTTGATGTTTAATGCTATGGTTGGGTTTACCTTAATGATTTCTAGTAGTTGCGGATGCTTGCAAGATATCCAATCATAATTTCATATGATCCAAGTACGGAAAGTATGTTAGCTCATGCCTCTCCCTCATATAAAATTGCAAGAATGATTACCGATCTTGTTATCAATTGCTTCGGACGATTCTGTACACCATACCATCATTATTCCACACTCGCTATTTGTAATATATTGTGATATATTCTAACTCTATTTAGTGCAGCAACTATTTTTCATATTTTAGTTCTCCAATATCATGCAAAGCTGTCCTTTTTGTACCCACAACGCAGTTTTATTTCTCGTTACTAGATAGAAGCAAACGTTCGGTGTATGTAGAGTCATATCGGTGGCAGATAGGACTTGAGAGAATATTGAACTTAACTTTAGGTCCTTGTGGGTTCGACACTCCATACTTATCACTTCCATCTTTAGAAAGTGCTACGATGCACTTGGGGATTATCAAGCTCTTTTCTGGCGCCGTTGTCGGGGAGCAATAGCGTGGGGTTAATATTTTCGTGTATGCTTGTTTGCTTTTATCTCTATGTAGATTTTGTTTTTCTTTTGTTTCTATTTTGTTGCTTTCTTTCTTTAGTTGTGGGTGAAACAAACAAAAAAATTGAAAAATTAAAAACACAACAAATTTACTTGCCTCTTAAAAGAGAAGCGATTGGAAAGTTATGCATTGAAGAAGTGAGGGTCGACCTTGAACACTTGTGTTCATGCTCACGGAAACAATGTAGAATTTTTCATGGAAGTTTCTCATAAAAATAATTATTCCCTTACATATACCACTGTACCATAAAAATAATGTGCTTTTCATAATATTCATGATGCTCTTTTGCATGTTTCTTCTACTATTCTTATGTGAGCATCATTGAAATCTTCATGTCTAGCTAAAAGGCTTTAAAGAAAAGCGCTTGTTGGGAGACAACCCAACACTTATCCTTTCTGTTTTTGAGTGTTCACATAATTAATCTACTGTACTAATCATGTTTTGTGTCTTTTATTTCAATAAAGTGCCAAGTAAAGCCTTTAGGATGATTTGGATGATAGTAGATTTGATCATGTGCAAAAACAGAAACTTTTGTGTCCAGTGCAGAATTTCTCTGATTTTACTGGAACGTTTTTTTTATCTGATTTTTTTACACAGTATTTCTATAAAATTCTTCAGGTTTTCCTAAATTTTCAGAAATTTTAGAGTTACAGAATTATAGGTTCTTTACAGATTGTTCTGTTTTAGACAGATTCTGTTTTTCCTTGCATAGTTTGCTTGTTTTGATGATGCTATGGATTGTATCGGGGGTATAAGCCATGGAGAAGTTAGAATACAGTACCTTATGCAATAATAAAATAATAATAAGCTTATAACAGTACCTAAAGTATTTGATATGTTTACTATTCTAACGGATCTCACGAAGGTTTTGTTGAGTTTTGTGTGATTGAAGTTTTCAAGTTTTGGGTGAGATACCAATATGAGGAAAATAACGAGCGTCAAGACCCTAAGCGTGGGGATTCCCAAGGCACCCCCAAGGTAATGTCCAAGGAAGACTCAAGCGTCCAAGCTTGGGGATGGCCCGTAAGGCATCCCCTCTTTCGTCTTCAACACTATCGGTATACCATACTTGGAGCTATATTTTTATTCGTCACATAATATGTGTTTTTCTTGGATGGTAAGTTTATTTTGTTTTTCTCTATTAGATGTTATCAATAATCATGTTTTTCAATAAAAGGTTCCAAGAATTGACTTAAGATATCTCAATTGCATGTTTGATGTGTGATTGTGTAAAAACAGAAACTTTTGCTGTAGTGTTTGAATTTTCATATTTTATTGGAACTTGGAAAGTTTCTGAAATTTTTACACAGTACTTTAATACAAATTATTTAGCTTGTACTAAATTTTCAGATTTGTTTTATTTACATAATTATACTTTATAAATGAATTTCTATAGACTGTTCTGTTTGGACAGATTGCTGTCATAGTTTTATTATCTACTTATTCTAGAGTTTTCCTGGCTTATATTGGTGGATATAAATGTGGAAATGATAGTATACAGTACCTAATAGTTGAAAATTATTATGCAACTTGTCTTGGAAGTACATGAAGTGTTGATTTATTCTTAAGTGTACTAACCTATCTCACGAGTTCTTTTCAAGTTTTATGTGGATGAAGTTTTTGAGACTTAGGTGAAACCGGGATATGAGAGGATTGAACGAGATACAAAAGCTCAAGTTTGGGGATGCCCAAGGTTACCCAAGTCAATATTACAAGAAGTCTCAAGCATCTAAGCTTGGGGATGCTACGCATCCCACCTCTCTTCATCAACAATTACCGGTTAACCTATGATGATCATAAGTTTTTATTCGTTCACTTGTGCTATTCTTGGAGCATATTTTGTGTTTATTATTCCATTTTATTTTATGCACCATGCTGGTATGATATAATTCATGGATTTATATAATGCTTCATGCGCTTCACTTAAATCTTTTGAGTATGGCTTTATAGAATGCTTCGTGTGCTTCACTTATATACTTTGAGGTTGGATATTGGTCTCTCTATATTCATTGTAGAATGCTCTATGAACTTCACTTATATCTTTTTGAGAATAGTTTGATGATCACTCTTGTGCTTCACTTATATCCTAAGATAAAATGTTGAATGAATTGAATGTCATAAAACGTGAAATTATATATGCTTCATATGCTTGTCCCATGGGGAGTAGTGACTTCACATACTAAGAGTATAAGCAATAAAATTTATTGAAGGTTAGCAAACATAGCATTGGTCACTTGAACAATTCATGAAAAATATTGAACAATAAATATACTATCTTGGACATCTTCTATGATTGTGAGCCCCCATTAATTATTTACAAACTTGATCAAGTAGTTGATGTTGGACAAAGAAGACAACATAATGTTTATGTTTGTTTATATTCACATAGAAGTTATATTGCAATGGATCCTCTAACATGTGGTGCTTGCTTAGGATCTTTTGCTAGCCAAAAATTTGTACTAAGTAGAGATACTACTTGTGCAACCAAAAACCCTTAAACCTAGTTTCTTGCCATGAGAGTCCACCATACCTACCTATGGATTGAATAAGATCCTTGAAGTAAGTTGTCATCGGTGCATAAAGCAATAAAAAGTGCTCCTAAACATGTATGATCTTTTATTGTAAGGGAAAATAAGCTTTGTACGATCTTGTGATGGCAAAGAAATAAAAGCGACAAACTGCATAATAAAGTTTGCTATCGCAAGGGGCAATATAAAGTGACGTTCCTCCTTTTCATTAAGAGGTTGCACATCCAAAAATATAAAGTGACAACCTGTTCTTCCCTCTGCGAAGGGCCTATCTTTTACTTTTATGAATTTCTACATTTAATTTTCTGCTATAGTCAATAATGTTCATCCCTATTCCTATCTATTAATTCTTTAGTTGGCAAGCATCATGTGGTGGGGAAAGATCCAGGCACATATATCCAGTTGGATATAGGTGATCATGATTCATTATTGTTGACATTATCCCTAAGATAAATAAGTTGGGAGGTGGAAAATTAAGCCCCTATCTTCCTATGTGTTTGATTGAAACTGCTTGTTCTAAAAATATGCCTTGAGTGTCAGCAATCATGGAAGACTAAATGATTGTTGAGTATGTGGAATTTGCTAAATCAAAGCTCTTACATAAACCCTTCCTGAAAACAAGATGAATTGTAATTGTTTGATGACTGAAAACATAGTTTGCTAGTTTTCAAGAAAGTTTATGGTCTATACGTTGACATGTGAATAGCTTGTTACTTGATCATGAGAAGTTCTATGAGAAAAGAGTTGTTGTTTTATGATGCTTGAAAAAGTGATTGGAAGTAACATTGATCAAACTTATATACTATGCTAGCATTCACACTTCATAAATTACTTCTTTTATGATTTACCTACTCGAGGACGAGCAGGAATTAAGCTTGGGGATGCTGATACGTCTCCAATGTATCGATAATTTATCAAGTATTCATGTCAATATTCTACAACTTTCATATACTTTTGGCAAAATTTTATATTGTTTTTGGGACTAACTTACTTACCCAGTACCTAGTGGCAGTTCCTCTTTTTTGTGTGTTTTTTGTTTCATAGAAATTCCATATCAAACGAAGTCCAAATGCGATAAAAATTTATAGAGATTTTTTGGGATATATGTGAATTTTGGGAAGAAGAATCAACGCAACACGGTGCCCGAGGGAGGCACAAGCCAACAGGGCGCGACCATCCCCTCAAAATTTCAGCCCGGTCGGAGTTACGGATCTCCGGATATTTAAGAAATGGTGAAGGGCCACAAAACAACAGCGAAAAGAGGAGAGAAACACAGAGAGAGATCCAATCTCCGAGGGGCTCTCACCCCTCCGGGAGCCATGGCGGCCAAGGACTAGAGGAAAGAACCTCTCCCCATCTAGGGAGAGGCCATGGAGGAGGAAGCCTAAGGGGGGAGACTCTCTCCCCCTCTCTCTTGGTGGCGCCGGAGTGCCGCTGGGGGAACCATCTCCGCGGTGATCGTCTTCATCACCTTCCTCATCTCTTTTCAACGGTCCACTCTCCCGCACCCTGCTGTAATCCCCTACCTGAACATGGTGTTTCATGCCACATATTATTAATCAATGATGTGTTGCCATCCTATGATGTTTGAGGAGATTTATGTTGTCCTTTGGGTTGATTGATGATCTTGATTGGTTTGAGTTAGACCTGATCATTGGTCGGGCCGGGTTGGGTTCGGGCCGGGCTTTGCAAAGCCCGGAAAAAAATCCCAAGCCCGAGCCCGGCCCGAAGCCCGAAATGCACTTTTTTTTCAAGCCCAAGCCCGGCCCGAAGCCTGACCCGAAGCCCGAAAGCCCGGCCCGGATGCTATTTTTTATTGTTTGCACGTGTAAGCCCGGCCCGAAGCCCGAAACCCGGCCCGAAATCCTTAAAAAGAGAAGCTCGAACCCGGCCCGGACTATCTTTCGGGCTGGAAAATGAAGCCCGAGCCCGGCCCGAATGCCAAGCCCGAAGCCCGAAGCCCGGTTTTTTCGGGCTGGGCTCGGGCCGGGTTGTCCATGCCCAGGTTTAGTTTGAGTGTATGTTTTATTTTGGTGATGTCCTATGGTGCCCTCCATGCCGCGCACACCTGAGGGAATTCTCGTTGTATGGTGTTGCAATACGTTCATGATTCGCTTACAGTGGGGGGTTAGAGTGACACAATCTTACAACCGAGTAAGGGGATTGTTGCGTATGGGAGTAAAGGGGACTTGATGTTTAATGCTATGGTTGGGTTTACCTTAATGATTTCTAGTAGTTGCGGATGCTTGCTAGAGATCCAATCATAAGTTCATACGATCCAAGTACGGAAAGTATGTTAGCTCATGCCTCTCCTTAATATAAAATTGCAAGAATGATTAATGATCTTGTTATCAATTGCCTAGGATGATTCTGCACACCATACCATCATTATTCCACACTCGCTATTTGTAATATATTGTGATATATTCTAACTTTATTTAGTGCAGCAACTATTTTTCATATTTTAGTTCTCCAATATCATGCAAAGCTATCCTCTTTATACCCACAATGGAGTTTTATTTCTTGTTACTAGATAGAATCAAACGTTCGGTGTATGTAGAGTCGTATCGGTGGCAGATAGGACTTGAGAGAATATTGATCTTACCTTCAGCTCCTTGTGGGTTCGACACTCCATACTTATCACTTCCATCTTTGGAAAGTGCTACGATGATTCCTTGCACTTGTGGATTATCAATCATCTCTCTCTCTCTATGCGGGCCCTATTCACTCAGTTCTGGACTATGTGTGACCGAGCGTTAAACAAAGGGTCATTGTATCCATGTGGCAGATCTCCATGTCACGGGGATAATATCTGTCTGGCAAACGTGGTGGGCTGCACCATCAATCATCACCAAGACGATATTTGTCATCATACTGTCAGGGCGAGTATGGAGAATAGTGGGGTGGACTCACTCGGTCACGATATCGGTCCTCGTGTTCGAGATGACGTTGGGACGACGAGGAGGAGCCATTCCTCCTGGGGGAGAGATGCTCTTGGTATGTGCGCGCCATGAGGGCTGCAAGCCGGCTCAGTGGTTTCTACTCGGATGGAATCTTTATGAATTTGATTGTGTGCCGGAGTAAATGTTGAGTTTTGTGCCATTGCTGCCTTCAATAGGGCTTGGACATGTTGAATTCCTTCTACCGCTCACCCGGAGGGCTGGAGTGCATCTGCGATTGAAAGTGCAACTAATCCCCTGGTGGTTTTGGTAGTTCATAAAAAACATATAAATCATTGAACTAATACCTACTCAAAGAATATTTCAGGAAAAGTTCAATATAGGTATGCAATGGGATGTGGATGTGGATTCCTCAAAATACAAAGGACGTGTGTTGGCAAAGCTTCAAGACTCTACATTTTTTTATTAAGTGATCCAAGATCACATTGAGTCCATAGGAAAGCCAATACTATTAAAAAGGGGTGAGGTTTTGATAATGGACTAACTGCTCAAGTGCTTAGAGATATTGCTCCAAAACCCTCAACCACATTTTCACATTCATCTATGTCCAAAACTCCAAAGTCTATCTTGGTCCCGCCAAAACTCATCTATCCACACCAACCGAGAAACACTTGACATAGCCATTGCCTAAACCCTAACAAATCGGTCTCACCGAGATGATCCTTCAGTTCCACCGAAGAGCACATGCCAACCTTCTATTACCTATTGATTTTGTTTCGGAATCACCAAATAGTTTTTATCGGTCTCATCGAAGTGTGGAAAGTGATTAGGTCATTACCCATCGGTCTCACCGATCTGTTTCATCCAGTCTCATCGAAAGATTAAAGTTCAAACCTTTTGTATTAGTCGGTCTCACCGAGTGGTTTCACCCAGTCCCACCGAGTAGTGCATAAAGGTGTGTAACGGTTAGATTTTTGCTGCTGCCTATATACACCCCCGTCTATTCCACTAACTCTCAAAGAGCAACCAGGACGAAACTACCACTTCCCATATCCAATTTCTGAGAGAGAACCACCTACCCTTGTGTTGAGATCAAGAGTATTCCACTCCAACCATTGATCCTTGATCTCTAGCCTCCCCAAGTTTCTTTCCACTCCAATCCCTCTCCTACCACATTGCCAAATCTATGAGAGAGTGTTTGAGTGTTGAGGAGACTATCTTTTGAAGCACAAGAGCAAGGAGTTCATAAAAAACATCTATTACCTTGTGGAGACCGGTGTATCCTAGATTGGTTAGTTGTCACTTGGGAGCCTCCAAAGCTTGTGGAGTTAAACCAAGGAGTTTCTAATGGGAAGGAGATCGCCTACTTCATGAAGTCTACCCTGAGTGTGGCTAGTCCTTCATGGATATAAGCCATGATGGCATAGACAAGGTTGCTTCTTCGTGGACCCTTTGTGGGTGGAGCCCTCCGTGGACGTACGATAGCACCACCTATCGAAGCCACGCCAAAAATCATTATGTCTTGATTGTGTTTGATTTTCTTCGAACCCTCCTTTACGTTCATGTGCAAAGTCTTTACTTTCCGCTACCAGTATATTGGACTTGCATGTGTAGGGTGTTACTAGACTTGCTACAATTGCTAAAATCTGCAAAGAACTAAAATTGGGAAAAGGCTAGGTTTTTATTGGTCAAGTAGTCTAATCACCCCTCCCCCCTCTAGACCTACTTACGATCCTACAGTGATCCACGTGGTTGCGGCTAAATTCTGCGCCGGAGTGTGCAATACTTGAAAATGTCCCTTATTTTGCCAGAGTTGTCTCCCTGGCCGACTAGAACTAGGAATCAATCTTGCCTCGAGAGCATGATATTTTGCTCTCAAACACTCTCCCTCAGCCAAAGTGACCAATCGGGAAGCTTCAAGTGTCGCTCCTCCTTGTATATCGATTGCGACCGGGGTCTGCAACGTTTGTTTTGCCACTTGGTTGAGTTGCGCAATTTTCTCCCGAGTGGGGCATTGACACTAGCCGCGACATGGGCTTCGCCGCCACCGCGGTCGTCGGCCATTCCAACGATGGTATTCCTGTTGTCATCTCCTTCGCCATCGCAAGCGGCAGTCAACTCGCCCATGCTAGGCGGCCCATTGGCGACGAAAACTTATTCCATAGGCGAAAGGCTCCCGTTACTCTCTTCATTCTCGTGGATGGATGCAAATAGATCATGAAATGACTCATCAGGTTGGAGCATGGCTACCTATTGAAATAAAACTTGACGTGAAGCAGCGTGCTGAATCAGCGCGACTTGGCCGAGCGCTTGCAGCGACGTTGGGTCAGAGCCTGCTGCAGCGTATGGTACGGGGAGAACGATTTCATGAAGAAGAACACCGTGACCGTCCACTCGAAAGTATATCGCGCACCCACACATTTAATGACCTGACATCTAGTGGGGACTCCTAGAGCCATGCCAAGTCATCGGCGATGAAGCGGATCGAGCCAAAGAAGATCTTGTCGTCGGTAACCAACTCCATGCGAGAAACTGAAGATTCCACCTACGCCATTGATTTCGAGATGCGCAGCCCCACGACACATTGATGGAGATCATGGTGTCATGCCGGTGACGATGGAGATCATGCCGGTGCTTTGGAGATGGAGATCAAAAGCACAAGTTCATGGCCATATCATGTCACTTATGATTTGCATGTGATGTTAATCCTTTTATGCATCTTATTTTGCTTAGGACGACGGTAGCATTATAAGGTGATCCCTCACTAAAATTTCAAGATAAAATTGTGTTCTCCCCGAGTGTGCACCGTTGCGAAAGTTCGTCATTTCGAGACACCACGTGATGATCGGGTGTGATAGACTCTACGTTCACATACAACGGGTGCAAGCCAGTGTTGCACGTGCGGAACACTCGGGTTAAACTTGACGAGCCTAGCATATACAGACATGGCCTCGGAACACAAGAGACCGAAAGGTCGAACATGAGTCATATAGTAGATATGATCAACATGAAGATGTTCACCATTGAAACCACCTCATCTCACGTGATGATCGGACTTGAGTTGGTGAATTTGGATCATGTGACACTCGAATGACCAGAGGAATGTCAATTTGAGTGGGAGTTTTTAAGTAATATGATTAACTAAACTCATTATCATGAACATAGTCAAAATGTCTTTGCAAATTATGTTGTAGATTACTAGCTCGCGTTTTAGCTCCCTTGAATTTTTATATGTTCCTAGAGAAATAGAGTTGAAAGATGATGGTAGCAATAATGCGGACTGGGTCCGTGATCTGAGGATTGTACTCATTGCTGCACAGAAGGCTTATGTCCTTAATGCACCGTTCGGTGCGCCACCCCCCTCAAGCATCGTTTGTAGATGTTGTGAACATCTGACAGGCACGTTCTGATGACTACTTGATAGTTCAGTGCGTCATGCATTACGGCTTAGAATTGAGGCTCCAAAACGTTTTGAACGTCACAGAACATATGAGATGTTCTAAGAGCTGAAAATTGGGATCTCAGGCTCGTGCCCGTGTTGAGAGGTATGAGACCTCCAACAAGATTCTTTGCCTGCAAGATGAAGGGGAATAGCTCAATCGGTGAGCATGTTCTCAGATTGTCTGGGTGCTACAATCGCTTGAATCGAGTGGGAGTTGATCTTCCAGATAAGATAGTGATTGATATAGTTCTCCAAGACACTGCCACTAAGCTACTAGAAGCTTCGTGATGAACTATAAAATGCCAGGGATGGAAGTAATGATCCCCGAGCTATTCACAATGTTTGACACCGCGAAGGTAGAAATCAAGAAGGAGCATCAAGTGTTGATGGTTAGTAAAACCACTAGTTTCGAGAAGGGCAAGGGCAAGGAGGGAAAATTCAAGCATGGCAAGCCAGTTGCCGCTCCAGTGAAGAAACCCAAGGTTGAACCCAAACCCGAGACTGAGTGCTTCTGTTATGAGGAGAACGATCACTGAAGCGGAACTGCCCTAGATACTTGGTAGATAAGAAGGCTGGCAACGTCAACAGAAGTATATTTGATATACATGTTATTGATGTGTACCTTACTAGTACTCCTAGTAGCACTTGGGTATTAGATACCGGTTCAGTTGCTAAATGTTAGTAACTCGAAATAATAGCTACAGAATAAACGGAGACTAGCTAAGGGCGAGGTGACGATGTGTGTTGGAAGTGTTTCCAAGGTTGATGTGATCACCATTGCACGCTCTCTCTACCTTCGGGATTAGTGATGAACCTAAATAAATGTTATTTGGTGTTTGCGTTGAGCATGAACGTGATTAGATCGTGTTTATTGCAATACGGTTATTCTTTTAAGTTAGAGAATAATGGTTATTCTGTTTACATGAATAATACCTTCAATGGTCATGCACCCAATGAGAATGGTTTATTGAATCTTGATCGTAGTAATACACATGTTCATAATATTGATGCCAAAAGATGCAAAGTTAATAATGATAGTACCACATACTTGTGGCACTGCCGCTAAATGTCATATTGGTGTAAAGCGCATGAAGAAACTCCATGCTGATGGATCTTTGGACTCATTCGATTTCGAATCGGTTGAGACATGCGGACCATGCCTCATGGGCAAGATGACCAAGACCCCGTTTTCCGGTATGAAGGAGCGGGCAAGTGACTTATTGGAAATGATACATGTTGATGTATACGGTCCAATGAGTGTTGTAGCGTGTGGTGGATATCGTTATTTTCTTACCTTCACTGATGATTTGAGTAGATATGGGTATATTTACTTAATGAAACACAAGTCTGAATCGTTTGAAAAGTTCAAGCAAATTCAGAGTGAAGTTTGAGATCATCGTGACAAGAAGATAAAATGTCTACGATATGATCGTGGAGGTGAATATCTGAGTTACGAGTTTGGTATACAACTTAAGACAATGTGGAAGTTGTTTCACAACTCACGCCACCTGGAACACCATAGTGTGATGGTGTGTCCGAACGTCGTAGTCGTGCTCTATTGGATATGGTGCGTACTATGATATCTCTTATCGTTTTGCCACTATCGTTTTGAGGTTATGCGTTAGAGATAACTACATTCACTTTAAATAGGGCACCATCTAAATCCATTGAGATGACACCGTATGAATTATGGTTTGGCAGAAACCTAAGCTGTCATTTCTCAGAGTTTGGGAATGCGACGCTTATGTCTGATAAGCTCGAACCCAAAGCGGAAAGGTGCATCTTCATAGGATACCCTAAGGAAACAGTTGGGTATACCTTCTATCTCAGATCCGAGGGCAAAGTGTTTGTTGCTAAAACGGGTCCTTTCTCGAGAAAGAGTTTCTCTCGAAAGAATTGAGTGGGAGGAAAGTAGAACTTGATGAGGTTGTTGAACCGTCACTTTAGTTGGAAACTAGCACGACGCAGAAAGATGTTTCTGCGACGCCTACACCAAGTGAAGAGGAAGCAAATGATGATGATCATGAAGCTTCGGATCAAGTTACTACCGAACCTCGTAGGTCAACAAGGACTCGTACCGCCCCTGGGTGATACGTCAATCCTGTCTTGGAGGTCATGTTGTTAGACAACAGTGAACCTATGAGCTATGAAGAAGCGATGGTGGGCCTGGATTCCAACAAATGGCTAGGAGCCATGAAATCCGAGAAAGGATCCATGTATGAAAATCGAGTATGGACTTTGGTAGACTTGCCCGTTGAACCGCAGGTCGTTGAGTACAGATGGACCTTTAAGAAGAAGACAGACGCTGATGGTGAATGTCACCATTTATGAAGATCGACTTGTCGCAAAGAAGTTTCCGACAAGTTCAAGGAGTTGACTACGATGAGACTTTCTCACCCATAGCGATGCTAAAGTCTGTTGGAATTATATTAGCAGTTGCTGCATTTTTCGATTATGAAATCTGGCAGATGGATGTCAAAACATCGTTTCCTTAACGGTTTCCTTGAGGAAAGGTTGTATGTGATACAACCAGAAGGTTTTGTCAGTCCTAAGGATGCTAAAAGGTGTGCAAGCTCCAGCAATCCTTCTATGGGCTGGAGCAAGCATCTCGGAGTTGGAATATACGCTTTGATGAGGTGATCAAAGTTTTTGGGTTTATACAAAGTTTATGAGAAACTTGTATTTACAAGAAAGTGAGTGGGAGCACTATAGAATTTCTGATAAGTATATGTGGTTGACATATTGTTGATCGGAAATGATGTAGAATTTCTGGAAAGCATAAACGGTTGTTTGAAAAGAATTTTTCAAAGGAAGACCTGGATAAAGCTACTTAAATGTTGTGCATCAAGATCTATAAAGATAGATCAAGACGCTTGATGAGACTTTCAATGAGTACATACCTTGACAAGATTTTGAAAGAGTTCAAAATGGATCAGTCAAAGAAGGAGTTCTTGCCTGATTTGTAATGTGTGAAATTGAGTAAGACTCAAAGCTCAACCACGGTAGAAGAAAGAGAAAGGATGAAGGTCGTCCCCTATGCCTTAGCTATAGGATATATATAGTATGCCATGCTGTGTACCGCACCTGTGTGTGCCTTGCCATGAGTCTGTCAAGGGGTACAAGAGTGATCTAGGAGTGGATCACTGAACAGCGGTCAAGATTATCCTTAGTAACTAGAGGACTAAGGAAATGATTCTCGATTATGGAGGTGACAAAGAATTCGTCGTAAAGGGTTACGTCGATGCAAGCTTTGGCACCAATCCGGATGACTCTGAATAGCAATCCGGATACGTATAGTGGGGCAACCATTTGGAATAGCTCCAAGTGGAGCGTGGTAGCATCTGCCGTATGACATATAGATTTGCAAAGAACACACGGATCTGAATGTTGCAGACCGTTGACTAAAAATCTCTCTCACATGCAAAACATGATCGAACCCCAGAACTCATTGGGTGTGAGATTCATAACAATGTAAATCACATAGCGATGTGAGCTAGATTATTGACTCTAGTGCAAGTGGGAGACTGTTGGAAATATGCCCTAGAGGCAATAATAAATTAGTTATTATCATATTTCCTTGTTCATGATAATCGTATATTATCCATGCTAGAATTGTATTGATCGGAAACTCAGATACATGTGTGGATACATAGACAACACCATGTCCCTAGTATGCCTCTAATAGACTAGCTCATTGATCAAAGATGGTCAAGGTTTCCTAGCCATGGACATGAGATGTCATTTGATAACGGGATCACATCATTAGGAGAATGATGTGATGGACAAGACCCAAACTATAAACATAGCATATGATCGTGTCAGTTTATTGCTATAGTTTTCTGCATGTCAAGTATCTGTTCCTATGACCATGAGATCATGCAACTCGCTGACACCGGAGGAGTACCTTGTGTGTATCAAACGTCGCAACGTAACTGGGTGACTATAAAGATGCTCTACAGGTATCTTCGAAGGTGTCTGTTGAGCTGGCATGGATCGAGACTGGGATTTGTTATTCCGTATGACGGAGAGGTATCTCAGGGCCCACTCGGTAATACAACATCACAATAAGCCTTGCAAGTAATGTGACTAAAGAGTTAGCCACGGGATCTTGTATTACGGAACGAGTAAAGAGACTTGCCGGTAACGAGATTGAACTAGGTATACAGATACCGACGATCGAATCTCGGGCAAGTAACATACCGAAGAACAAAGGGAACAGCGTACGGGATTAACTGAATCCTTGACATAGAGGTTCAACCGATAAAGATCTTCGTAGAATATGTAGGAGCCAATATGGACATCCAGGTCCTGCTATTGGTTATTGACCGTAGAGGTGTCTCGGTCATGTCTACATAGTTCTCGAACCCGCAGGGTCTGCACACTTAACGTTCGGTGACGTTTCGGTAGTATTAAGTTATGTATGTTGGTGACCGAAGGTTGTTCGGAGTCCCGGATGAGATCCCGGACGTCACGAGGAGATCCGGAATGGTCCGGAGGTAAAGATTGATATATAGGAAAGTGGTATTTGGGTTCCGGAAAAGTTTCGGGTACTTTCGGTAGTGTACCGGGAGTGACGAATGGGTTCCGAGGGTCCACCGAGTGGGGCCCACCCACCCCGGGAGGGGCACATGGGCCCAAGAGGTGGCGCACCAGACCCTGGTGGGCTGGGCAGCCGACCGCATGGGGGCCCATGCGCCCAAGTGGAAAAAGGTGGAGGTTGGAAGGAGTAGGACACCTTCCTAAAACGAGTCCACCTCCTAGTAGGAGGTGGATTCCACCTCCTTGAGGTGGTTCGGCCGAATCCTCCTTGTGGAGGGTTTGAGGCTGCCTCCTCCCCTCCCTTCCTCCTATATATACTAGAGGATTTGAGGGCAGCCCTAACCCTAATTGCCACGTGCTGCCCACTTCTTCCTCTAGATCGTTTCTCCTCTAGATTAGTTCGGCGGAGCTCGGCGAAGCCCTGCCGGATTAGTTCACCACCGCCACCACCACGCCGTTGTGCTGCCGGAGAACTCATCTACCTCTCCGCTCCTTCTTGCTGGATCAAGAAGGCGGAGATCGTCATCGAGCTGTACGTGTGCTGAACGCGGAGGTGCCATCCGTTCGGCGCTAGATCGGAAGGACCGTGATCAGGATCGCGGGACGGTTCGTGATTGGATCGCGGGACGGATCATGATCGGATCGCGGGACGGCTAGCGATTTGGATCGCGAAGACGTTCGACTACATCAACCGCGTTTCTTAACGCTTCCCGCTTAGCGATCTACAAGGGTATGTAGATCCACTCTCCCTCTCGTAGATGCTCATCACCATGGATAGATCTTGCGTGTGCGTAGGAAATTTTTTGTTTCCCATGCAACGTTCCCCAACAAACACGACATTTCAGATGCCTTCCTTACCTGTTCCGCTTCGTGTTCCCGAGTAGTTTGTACATCCGAGAATTTGTGAATTTCTTCGATGATCTGGCATACTAACTCGTCCGAGTGAATTGGTGTTGTTCGAGTGGCTTGTTTTGAAGGCCGTGTTTGATAGATGGCACCCTGTATTAGGGTCCCTAAGGATTGTAGTTCCTCAAGTATTCTTAAGTCTAACCCTTAGTAGGTGAACTGATCAACGACCTTGTCAAATCTCAAGGTAATGTGCCGGCTCGGTCCCTTAGAGAAGCTCATGGAGGTAGGGACTATGTGTGTTCATAGCGATGAGTGTAAACGCTCGTAGAGGTAGGGACTGCATGTGTGCGTTCATAGATATTAGTGTATATTAGAAGGGTTTTGCACGCTTTGTTGCGCCGTTGGTGTCGTTGGATTTCTTAAAAAGATAATCACTTTATTTCAAAATATAAGGCGTATTGCTTTTTTGAAAAGGTAAACCTTTTAAATTTGATCAATTTTGTAGATAAATATATCAAAATCCATAATATCAAATCGGTATTTTTAGATTCATCATGAAATGAATTTCCATACTTTTTTTGTTTAATATTAAGATGTTTATATTTTTCTCTCATCTTGAGAGAATTAAGGAACGTAGTGAATTAAAAGAAATGAATGGAAGAGTTTGAGAAATTGTTGACCCGATAAAAACCGAATGACCCATTTCTAAATTGACACCTCAATTTACTGTGATGCCTTAAAAATTAGGAAGCATATTATATAATATAAAAAATTGAATGAGGGAGCTTTAAAAAATTGTTGATCCGATCAAAATCAGTGATTCAGTTGTAATTGAAGACCTCAATTGAATGTGAACTCTTTAAAACTAGGAAATTTAGTGTTATAAAGGATGTGTATATAAGAGCATCTACGTCCGTATTATGTTGAAAAAAAGCGACCACAAACCATGATACTTGTGCTCGAAAATGAGAAGAAAAACCAGCCAGATTGAGATATGAGAAATGTGTTGGGTGTGCATCAATCGGCGAGACAGCGTAGTAGCCCGCGTTATTGCCACTTGACGATTAAGCGGGAATGGCAGGTGTGAGAGTGGGCTCGGGTTAATTAAATTGCTAACCTTTCGGTTCGGCCATGTAGATCGACACCGACTTGTTTTTTTTTCGAGGAACCAGCAGAAGCTCTGCCTTTGCATTAAGAAGAAGAGAATTGGACAGTTTATAAGGAAAACTGGCCGAAAACCGATACATCGACACACACCAGCCCCGGGGCTGTGTACCTAACGAGCCGACTTCCCTGTCGCCCAAACAACCAGAGTTGCCACTCCACCACACGACCCGGAGCCGCCGCTCCGGCTTACAAACCACAGAAACGCACACACGTCGGCCCCGAGGCCGCACTCCACACGAGCCGACGACTCTGCCGCCCACGCGACCAGAACCGACACTCCACAGCACAGAGGTGCTCTTCGGAGCCGCCGCTCCGACCTCCCCGCCGACCCCGAGGCCGCGCTCCAACTGAGCTGTCAACGCTGCCGCCCACACGACCAGATCCGACACTCCACAACATTGCTCTCCGGAGCCGCCGCTCCGACTCCCTCACCGGCCCCAAGGCCGCGCACACGCCTGGCCGACGACGAACCGGCAAAGCCACCCGAGCCACCGTGGACTGACGAAGGACCAGACCTCCAAGGCGTCGCCCCCAAGAGGGAAGCGACAAGTACGCCATCGACGCCCGCTCCGACCAAGGTCGAAACTTGGGTTTTCACCCGGAGAGCCCGAGACCGAGGCAACAATGGTGGTGAAGGGGCTTCACGACGACGCCTCCAAGGAGGGAAACGACATCCAAGGACGCCGTCGACGCCGGCAACGACCGAGGTCGAGCAAGGCTTTCGCCCAGAGCTCACCAAATCCATCCTCGCCGCAGCCTGCCCAGCAAACCGCCTCCGGCAACATGCCGACCGTCCACGCCCAAGCCACATGACCAAGCACGCAAGGCAGCACGCCGCCGCCAACCACCACCGGCTGCAGAAACCACTGCAGCCCACCTTGCTCCACAACGGCGCCGACGAGACCGCACAGGCCAGATCCTGCTGGATCTGGGCCAACCGCACAGCAACTCGCCAAGCCGCGCGGGCACGCAGGGCAGCACCCTCCTGCCCTGACCCCATGCACCTCCCCGCCACCCCCGTGGACCTGAGCAGGCACGGCTCTGCCGGACCGCCGCCCCAGGCCGACGGCCCGCCTCACCACCAGATCCGAGCGCGTGGGGCCCAGATCCGCCACCTCGCAGCCGCCGGACGACCTCCGCGAGGGAAGATCACGTCGACACCGCCGCGTCCTGGGGCCGCCGCCCCAGCGTTCCATCGCCGGCGCACCTGGCCGCCGCCCGCCCGTAGCGCGCCTCGCCGAGCACCCGCCGCGCCCCTCGCCGCATCTGGCCGTCGCGCCCCTCGCCGTGCGCCCGCGCCGCATCTGGCCACTGCGCCCCTGGCCGTGCGCCCGAGCCGCACCTGGCCGCCGCGAGCCCGCGCCGCACCTGGCCGCCGCGCGCCGCCCCCATCCCCGGACCAAACCGCGCCTCCACGCCAGATCCGCCCGAGCGCCATCCAGAGGGATGCCCCGCCGCCACCCTCCCTGGATCCAGACCGGGCTTCGCCGGCGGTCTCCTCAGGCGGCGGCGAGGTGGGGGGGAGGAGGGGGGACTGGCGGCGGCGCCGGAGGGGTTGCCCCCGTGACGCCCGAGAGAGGCGACGCGGGGGGGGGGAATAAAAGCTAATATATTGACAGATATAGATAGCGTAACCCTAAAAAAAAGAATAGCGTAAGTGCTACCATGGTATGCAAACGCGTGTAAATATTCAGACAGTGCAACCTGGACACTGAGTTACCAAGTATCGTTTCTTTACGTAAAATGTATTATTTTTGACACGATGACCAAGACATATAATTATAAACATTTTATAGAACAAAATTACCCTAGGCAAATTCGTTGATGAGTGGCAAGTAAATTAATTAGTCCAGGAGGAGATACACACAATCGAGAAAAATACTTTTCTTCTTTTGCTACAAATGGAGATATGTACGTGCAATCAGAAAAGAGATACTTTTTAATTTTCTAGAGGGCTAGAAATGAAATTATGAGAAATTAGAAGAAATGCACATTTTATAAAAAAACAAATACATCTTATATAAAGGAGCGGAGGTAGTAATTGTGTGTGGTGCACGTTAATATTTGACAATATTTTTGAGGGGATGTTGTATCACACACTAATATCTGGCAAGATCTTGACCACATGTTGATATTAGGTAATACATGATTAATTGGTTGACACTGACATTATATTATGTATACTATTAATTAGAGGATGATGCTAAGTTTGTTTAGTGCTAAACATTGGGGCAATATAGATTACTGGATAGACATGATTGGACGGATGAGATATTTTGGATCCCTGTAGCTTGTTCTTTTTATATTAATATAGATATAGATTCAACGATGGGCATTAAACGTCGGTGGACTGGTTTGGACGTCTGAATTCTCGTAAACTGAAAGCAAAGTTGGAGGACGTATGTAGGCATTCAGACCTCTGCCACTTAGGCGTTTGACACCCTCGGCCCACACAAAACCCTATCTTTCTTTCCGCTCCAACCGCTACTCCGCTCTTCGCGCTGCATTCATGTCAATCTAGAGCGGGTGTGACCGTTCACTGGCGCATGCTGAACGCTGCGGCATTCAAGCTGCTCGCTCTCCGGCGGCGTTAATGTCGGTTCAAAGTGGATTTCCTTGGACGGGGCGGCGTGCGGCTTCCTACCGCATTCAAGCGGACTAATCGTCCGTCCGCCTGTTCGGCATTCATGTCGGTGCGGTGAACGAGAAATCATTGTTCATACTGCCTGGGCGTTCGGTATTTAAAGGCCGCAATCACCACACAAACCCGTACCACCTCCGGCCTCATCTCCCTCAGTCCGAGCCGCTGGTATACCACATCTCCCTTGTTCCTTCTTCAACCTCTGCGAACAATGGCCAGAATCGCTGCCGACGTGGATATATGGTGTGGCAGGTGTGCGACCCGCATTACGACGGGAGAGTCTCCAAGCTCTCCTCCTCCCGCATTACGGTGGGAGAGACTGAACTCTCCAGAGCAGGAAAGACTCTGAACTCTCCGGAGGAGGAGAGCTCGGACGTGGTGAACATGGTGGAGGCGGAGGAGGATGAGGAGGCGCCCATGCTAGATGTTGGCTTCACTCTGTAGCAGGCGGAGACGCATTACAATGTCGCCATGGCGGAGGCGCAAGCGCCGCTGGTCTCCGCGTTCCAGATGTTGCAAGATGAGCAACGGTACAACCTGGAGCTCCTTGAGCACCACCGTCTCGCGGAGTGTCAAATCACTGGCGATGAAGACGCCATCACGATCATGCTTGTGGAGAATTCGGGCTTCGTCTATGAGCAGCGGGCATTGTACGAGTCTGTGTGCAATGCCCGTACCACTGTCGACCTCACCTCCACCTCCCCATCGACGTCCACGGCTAGACGACGGACACTGGCGAGGAGTAGGACGTGGGAGACAGATGCGCCCATGTTTGACAAAGATCATAACGTGGTACATGGATGTGATCACGGCCAACGAAGAGTAGACTAGGCTCGGTTAACTTTTGCTTGTAAAATAAATCCTAAATATTAATGGCAATGTCATGTCCGATTTTATAACTTATGCTTGCAAAAAAAACTAAATATTAAAAATCGTGTCCGATTTTATTTGGTGGACCAAGTTGGATGCACGCTTCCCTAAAGCTATACATGGACACGTCTGGACGTGTCCGTACATTTTTGTGTGTCTCCGGACGCTATAATAATAATAATGTGGAGCTAATTGTATTAGCTCTTCCCTAAAAGTACTGACTCGTTGCTTTGTTTTGTCACTAAAAGACGACGACCATGAGAATGAAGAAACTAAGGTATATTTAAATCTTCCCTGAAAAGACTAACGTATTAGTCCAGTTTCTTCGTTTTCCCACTAAAAGTACATGTATCTGAAATTGTGAAGGAAGAAACTAGTGTATTCTTCAACCCAGTTGCTTTGCAAACCATGGCATCGGGAGGCGTTCGCCCAAAGAAATCCACCTCATACGTTCAGTCCTGTTATTATTGTAAAAATCCAGTTAGGTACAAGTGGTTCGAAAAATACAGCACTCCGTGGAGTGACTAGAAACCCATTAGCCTGTAATTGATACCCCTTTGTTCTATAATATAAGAGTGTTTTTAACATTACACTATTATTAAAAACGTTTTATATTATGGAACAGAGAAAGTAATAAGAAATAAGAAAGCAAGTCAAAGATTAACCCTCAAAGTAGTAGGTCAATGTTGTACTAGTGATTAAATACCGCACGAGCACAAGGAATATGCATTGCAAAGGAGAAGGAGGAGATCATTTGGTCGTGTCAAATTCAGCAACAGTAGGTGGTACTCCACCGTTTGTTTATCACGCTGTCATCCTCGGGAGACAGTGATATCAAAGTAGCAAACCTTTCAACTGTCATCAGTCCAACTGGGGTGGCACAACGTTTTCGCTCGAAGGGCACCAACCACGTGCTGCTCACGCACAAATATATACTACCTCCGTAACTAAATATAAAACGTTTTTATTTATAGCTTAAAAGAGTTAGATATTTAAGTGAGTTAATTGCATAAAACATCGACATTGAAGGCTAGGGTTGCAGAAACCACACTTGTATAGTTTTGTGCCAAAAAACATTAATTCCAAGGTTAATTTTTTGCAAAAAACACTAGTCACCCGTTTCGTTCGTTTTAATCACGTTTATGACACCTGGGACCCGCAGGACAGGGTAACGTGGCACGACATAACAGATCACAAATAGATAGAGTATCATGGACTAAACTGTAAAAGGGCCTAAGAAGATAAGGTCATCTTTTCAGATTTTTTTTCAAAACTAGGTCGTTTTCTGTAGCAAATTTGAAAAGTAGCAGTGCGAACACGTTATTTTCAAAAGTAGCACCCCGTGGGTCGTTCGTTGGCCGAAAAGGGGGTTTTCGGTCTACCGATGACCGAAGAGACCTCTTCGGCGTCCCGTGGGCCGAAGACATTGTTAGGTGGGCCGAAGACTGGGCTGTCGGTGCGCTGTCGACCGAAGACTGTCTTCGGTCAGCCCGCGACCGAAGATCTCTTCGGCCAACCGTTGGCCGAAAACGGTGGATAAGGCCGCCCGACCTCTTTCTTCTTCCTTTCTCTCTGTTCTTTCTCAGTTCGAGCTCTCTCTCTCTCGTTTTCTCTCTGTACATCGCCCCCCCTCGCCGATCTCTTCGTTTCTCCAGCTATATTCAAATCCAAACCACAGAAACGGTAGATCATAGCCATCTCCAGCAGCCTACGGTCATTTTTTTTCTATGGGATAGGCATTTGTGTGTACAAGTGAGTTGTAGTCATGGTGGTGTGAGGAGGAGAAGCCATGGTCGGTTGAGGAGGAGGAGGTGGTTTGGCTGGGCAGGAGGAGGTGGCCGCCGAGGGGGTGGCGTTGGTGTTGTCCGTTGGTGCAATTTCTCCGTGAGGTGGCCACACGCGTCGAAGGTATAATCACGCGTCACATTTTTTTTAGTGTTAATTGGTTTGTGATGTCATTTTAGCGGTTAGTTAGTGTAGCGGGTAATAATTTTGTTCCTTGTGATTAATGAGATGGAAGTGTCTAACAGGTTAAAATGTCTGAATCAGTAAATTTGACTGTTTACTATGGCCCTGGCAATGTTCGATATAATGAGCTGGGGGTCGATCTTAGCGAGTATAAAAAATGTGTCATGACACTTCCAGACCCGGACAGACTGGACATTAGACAGTTGAAGTACTGGTTGACAACTAGTTTTGGGCTGGATCCTGGGGTATGTTCCGTCAGTATTCAAGCATTGTGGACCAAATCGTGTAAAAATATGAAGTGGGAGTTGATGCTGATAGATAGGAGCCAGAAGTGGTTGACCCTGTTAAGGCGTTGCAGAGACCGAAAAATCCACCCATATGCCCTAGTTCAACCTGTGGCGAAGGAGGAGAATACCGGACAACCAGAGGGGGGTATGAACCCGGGCAGGGCAGTCAAGTGGCTAACGAGATTTATTTATCCGGGTCACAGCCAATGGATGTGGATGCTAGCCGACCCAAGGAAGATCCAGATTACATGCCACACAATTTGTGTGGTAACGATACTGGGCAGAGTAGTCGGTCGCTAATATTAGATGGTTCAGGTTTTGCTGATGGCGATGAGGAAGGGGAGGAAATGCAGAGGGTGATGGAGGAAGAGGACGAGGATGGACTGGCTGAGGATCTGGATTCTGAAAATTCCAAGGATGAAGTGGAGGTACCGATTCCTGCCGCATGGGATCAGGACCTATCGACCGGTCTCACGGTCAACAATGGCCATGAGACTCCATGGCAGTATCATCTGAACCAAGTCCAGATAGGTTCTATGTATGATACAAAGAAGAAATTGAAATATGCGGTGGTAAAGTGGGCTATGTCCACGCAGAGGGTTTTCCGGACACACATATCAAATCGAACAGACTATACCGTGAAATGTGATGAAACAGGTTGTCCTGGGAAGGTGCACGGGCACGTGCCGAAGTATAACATCCATTGGGTTGTCACCGATGTTGTTCCACATACTTGTGTGAGGAAAAACCTTCTGGTGAATCATCCGAACCTGTCTTCAACTCTCATTGCGCAACTCATGTATACTGAGATAGTGCAAAAGAAAGATATGGAAGCAAAACACATCCAGACAGCAGTGAAGGTCAGATGGAATTATGTCATTCCTTACGGGAAGGCTTGGAGGGCTAAGCAGAAGGCTATGGAGGAAAGGTTTGGGACGTTCTTTGACTCATATGATAATGTTGTGCGGCTCCTTCAAGTATTGAAGGAGAGGAATCCCGGCACTTATGTTAACGTACAACACACAAGATTGGCGAGTATACCAGATTTTAAGGTGTTGAAGAGAGTATTCTTTTCTTTTGCTATTTGCATCGAAGCTTTCCGACATTGTCCTCCTGTGATGTTTGTGGATGGCACATTCCTGACTAGTCAGTACAGAGGGCAAATCCTTACTGCTATTGGTGTTGATGGGAACAATCAAATCATCCCACTTGCCATGGCATTCGTGGAGGGTGAGAACTTTCCAAGCTGGATATGGTTCTTGAGGCAAGTGAAAATTGCCATCGTGAAGGACTGACCGAACGTGTGTGTCATTCATGACAGACATGCTGGTATATTGAAGGCCGTGAAGACACTGAGGGATCCAACTGAGAACGAATCAACACCATGGAAGGACCTGCAGAGCCGGTGGTGCATGCGCCATCTTGGGGCAAAAAATTTCTCACAGTTCAAGAACAAGCGGTTGATGAACTTGTTCAAAAAATTATGCAAGCAGAATCAGCCACGGAAATACAATTTTATTTGGTCAAAACTAGATGAGTTTACTAAGAAGTAGGTTAAAGCCAAACAGAAAATGGAACAAGATCAGGTTAAATTAGCAATAATCATCGCGGAGCTAGAGCAGCCTGTAGCTCTTTGTGACTTGCCAACAATTGACCCTCCTGGCACTAAGAGGCCGAATGGCAGGGCAATAAAGAATTTTACTCAGTGGATAGAGAAAGAGCCTCCCGTGAATTGGTCTCTCCTGCATGACACCCATGGAGCTAGGTATGGCCACATGACAACCAACCTTGTTGAGGTGTATAACTTTGTACTTAGAGGGAATAGAGCATTGCCACTCACAGCTATTGTGGAGGCTGTATTCCATGGCACTTTGAGATATTTCAGAGAAAGGCTCGAGTTAGCAAAGAAGCATATTGCAGATCATCCGAAGACACCTTATTGTAGCCGTGTCATGGAGTACATGGCAAAGAAGATAGAGAAAGCAAAGAAGCACACTGTCAGACTCATAGGTAATCAGGAAAGGAGGTATGAGGTTCAGCTACCTACCGATGGTTTTGGTACATCAAATGAGGTGAAGACGCATGAGGTAAAAATTGGAACGGAATTTTATCCAACGTGTGAGTGTACATGCAACAAACCGAAGTTGATGCACCTTCCTTGCTCACATGTGTTGGCTACGTGCGGCCAGATTCAGTTGGATGCCAGCTCCTTCGTGTCCCCATACTATTTGAAAGAGTCAGTACTCAACACATGGACCGGTGAGATGACAGGGTTTAGAGTCGTCGGCAATTTCAACAAGGTAAACGATGATGAGAGAGTATACATCCCGGATCCTGATCTTCGGCGAACCAGTAGGGGTAGACGTAAGGTGCGTCGCATCCGTAATGATATGGACCAATCTGAAGCTGGAGGAGCAACCAGACAGTGTTTGCTATGCGCGAATTATGGGCATAGGATGAAATATTGTCCCGACCTTAACAAAGACGGTGCGTCCACATCGACGAGTGCGACAACAGCAGCAAGAGGCGGACGTGGTCGAGGCAGTAGAGGCCGAAGGGGATGACGAGGAAGAAATAACTCAGAAGCTATATAATGAGTCAGACTATGTTTTAATTTGTAATATGTCGGACTATGTTTTAATTTATAAAATGTCGGACTATGTTTTAATTTGTAATATGTCGGACTATGTTTTAATTTATAAAATGTCGGACTATGTTTTAATTTGTAATATGTCGGACTATGTTTTAATTTGTAATATGTCGAACTATGTTTTAATTTCAGATATGTCTTCGTATGCGTTGCTTAATGATACGATCGATAGAAAACACCGGGCCGCACTTATGCAAGCGGGCAAGAACTTAGATGTGTTGGTCCCTCGCACCCCAAAGTCTAACTGGATGATACACCCTGAATGGGTTGATAGGTATGTTTGCATATAATGTTTTACTTTGTAATATTTGATGCCCGCTAACTGTTAGCTGTACATTCTCTTTATTTTGTAGGTTAATGTGGGCTGGACTGCTACCCTTGGCACGGCTGGTTGAGGGTACATTGGATGAGTGGGTTGATCATCCGGAGTTGGATGAAGCTGGTGAACCAATGCAGCTACGCAAGAGGCAAATGAAACGCTTCTCTTACGACAGGTCACTCCTTACCTGCTTAGTAGATAGATGGAGACCGGAGACACATACGTTTCACTTTCCCTGGGGAGAGATGGCGCCTACTCTACAGGATGTGTCTTACTTGTTGGGATTACCGTTGGCCGGTGCTGCCATAGGTCCTTTACAGGCAGAACCTGGCTGGGCAGCTACGTTGCAGGCCCGTTTTTTAGCTACGGTGCCGACTGTTGTGGCCTTAGACAACGATCCTCACGGGCCTCATTTTAAGTGGTTGAGCCAGTTTCAGGTAACCTTCTCGGTCAGCTAAATGAATGTTGTTTTTATAGTTGTCCTCACTACATAGAATAATACAGTCGTTTGGGTTATATGTAGATTGTCTCGTTAGGATACCCCGGACTTCAGTTGTCCGAGGCACAGGTTGATCGGTCCCTAGAGGCATATATTCTTTGGTTGTTCGGGAAGACGATGTTCACGGAGAACCACGTGACCACTGTCGATGCGTGCCTCATCAGCATTGCACGAGAGATAGCTGACGCTCGTTGCCCAGGGGACATTATGCAGAGGAGTTTTGGTTCTGCTGTGTTGGCAGCTACGTACAGAGGCCTGTGCAAAGGTTGCATGTTGAGCTCCCATAGATCAGGTTTGGTTGGATGTCCACTATTGTTGCAGCTCTGGTCATATGAGAGGTTCCCTATTGGACGACCCTATGTCTGTGTTGATAAACCGTTTGGGTTGGTAGACATAGCAGGGGCTTATGTGCAACATATCGGCGACTTGCCTACTGTGGGATCTGTTTGGGCGCGAAGAGAGGTAATTTTGTATTACGTAACATTTCATTAGATTATTTCTTGCCATGCAATACTATTACTAATGTTTATTTGTTGTCATGCACAGAGACAGTATGCGGGTATGCAGGTGAAGAGCTGCTACCCGTCCTTCACGGCGCAGTTTGATGCTTTGCACGAGGATGTTGTTATCCGGGAGCCCTACTCGCATCAGGCTATAACATCTAGGTATCCAGTTGGGATATCTGCCGTGTGCACTAGAGATCAGCACTACTGGATGACCAAGGCGAGATTTGTGTTCGACGTGACGGTGGAGGAGATGGCTCTGTTGGAAATATGCCCTAGAGGCAATAATAAATTGGTTATTATTATATTTCCTTGTTAATGATAATCGTTTATTATCCATGCTATAATTGTATTGATTGGAAACTCAAATACATGTGTGGGTACATAGACAACACTGTGTCCCTAGTGAGCCTCTAGTTGACTAGCTCGTTGATCAAAGATGGTTAAGGTTTCCTGGCCATTGACATGAGATGTCATTTGATAACGGGATCACATCATTAGGAGAATGATGTGATGGACAAGACCCAAACTGTAAACGTAGCATTTGATCGTGTCAGTTTATTGCTATTGTTTTCTGCATGTCAAGTATCTGTTCCTTTGACCATGAGATCATGCAACTCACTGACACCGGAAGAATACCTTGTGTGTATCAAACGTCGCAACGTAACTGGGTGACTATAAAGGTGCTCTACAGGTATCTCCGAGGGTTTCTGTTGGGTTGGCATGGATCAAGACTGGGATTTGTTGCTCCGTGTGACGGAGAGGTATCTCAGGGCCCACTCGGTAATACAACATCACATTGAGCCTTGCAAGCAAAGTGACTAAAGAGTTAGCCACAGGATCTTGTATTACGGAACGAGTAAAGAGACTTGCCGGTAACGAGATTGAACTAGGTATAGAGATACCGACGATCGAATCTCGGGCAAGTAACATACCGAAGAACAAAGGGAACAGCATACGGGATTAACTGAATCCTTGACATAGAGGTTCGACCGATAAAGATCTTCGTAGAATATGTAGGAGCCAATATGGGCATCCAGGTCCCGCTATTGGTTATTGATCGTAGAGGTGTCTCGGTCATGTCTACATAGTTCTCGAACCCGCAGGGTCTACACACTTAACGTTTGGTGACGATTAGTATAATTGAGTTATTATGTTGGTGACCGAAAGTTGTTCGGAAGTCTCGGATAAAATCCCGGACATGACGAGGATCTCCGGAAGAGTCCGGAGGTAAAGATTGATATATGTGATAATAGTGTTTCGATCTCCGGAAGAGTTCCAGAGTTCACCGGAAGGGGTTCCGGATGTTTACCAAAGTGTTCGGGTGCAACAACACTTTATATGGGCCAAGGGATAAAAGCCCACAAGGTATTGGAAAGTGCAAAAAGTAGTTTTGCTGCCGCGTAAGCGGTACTACCGCTTGTGTGAAGCGGTACTACCGCCCGAGCGGTACTACCGCTTGTGTGAAGCGGTACTACCGCCCAAGCGGTACTACCGCTTGTGTGAAGCGGTACTACCGCTTGTGCGCGGCTGTGCACGGTTCGGCAGGGATCCGAGTTGGACTCTTTCCCTGCGGGCCAAACCGACCTTGTGCGGGCAAAACCGACCTGGAGGAGGCTTTTACTCCAAGTTTAGACCCCAAGGCTCAACATATAAATAGAGGGGCAGGGCTAGCACACGGGACACATCAAGATTTCCCAAGCCGTGTGCGGCAACCCTAACCCTCTAGTTCCTCCGTCATAATCTCCGTAGCGCTTGGCGAAGCCCTGCAGAGATTGTTCCTCACCACCATCACCACGCCGTCGTGCTGCTGGAACTCAACCACTACTTCACCATCGCTCGCTGGATCGAGGAGGTGAAGGCGTCATCAAGCCGTACGTGTGTTGAACGCGGAGGTGCCGTCCGTTCGGCACTAGATCGGAAGGATCGTGATTGGATCGCGGGACGCTCGGCGATTTGGATCGCGAAGACGTTCGACTACATCAACCGCGTTTCTTAAACGCTTCCGCTTAGCGATCTACAAGGGTATGTAGATTTACTCTCTCTCTCGTAGATGCTCATCACCATGGATAGATCTTGTGTGTGCGTAGGAAAATTTTTGTTTCCCATGCAACGTTCCCCAACAGTGGCATCATGAGCCAGGTCTATGCGTAGATGAGATCTCGAGTAGAACACAAACGAGTTGTGGGCGTGGGTGTATACATATTGCTTGCCGTTACTAGTTGATATTTGATTCGGCGGTACTGTGAGATGAAGCGGCCCGGACTGACATTACGCGTACACTTACGCGAGACAGGTTCCTTCAACTGACATGTAACTTCGTTGCATAAAGATGGCTAGCGGGTGTCTGTCTCTCTCACTTTAGTTGAATCGATTTCAATGAAGAGGGTTCTTTTAGAAGATCAAAAAGCAATCACTACACCACGTTGTGGTTTTGCGTAGGTAAGAACGGTTCTTGCAAACCCGTAGCAGCCACGTAAAATTTGCAACAACAATTAGAGGACGTCTAACTTGTTTTTGCAGGGTATGTTGTGATGTGATATGGCCAATTACATGATGAGATATATGTGATGTATGAGATGATCATGTGTTGTATAGAATATCATGACTTGCATGTCGATGAGTACGGCAACTGGCAGGAGCCATAGAGTTGTCTTTAATTATTGTATGACCTGCGTGTCAATCATTAAGCGCTATGTAATGCTTTACTTTATCGCTAAACGTTAGCAATAGTCGTGGAAGCAACAGTCGGCGCGACAACCTTATGGCGACACGTTGATGGAGATCAAGATGATGGAGATCATGGTGTCATGCCGGTGACGATGGAGATCATGCCGGTGCTTTGGAGATGGAGATCAAAAGCACAAGTTCATGGCCATATCATGTCACTTATGATTTGCATGTGATGTTAATCCTTTTATGCATCTTATTTTGCTTAGGACGACGGTAGCATTATAAGGTGATCCCTCACTTAAATTTCAAGATAAATTGTGTTCTCCCCGAGTGTGCACCGTTGCGAAAGTTCGTCGTTTCGAGACACGCCGTGATGATCGGGTGTGATAGACTCCACGTTCACATACAACGGGTGCAAGCCATGTTGCACACGCGGAACACTCGGGTTAAACTTGACGAGCCTAGCATGTACAGACATGGCCTCGGAACACAAGAGACCGAAAGGTCGAACATGAGTCATATAGTAGATATGATCAACATGAAGATGTTCACCATTGAAACCACCTCGACTCACGTGATGATCGGACTTGAGTTGGTGGATTTGGATCATGTTACACTCGAATGACCGGAGGGATGTCAATTTGAGTGGGAGTTTTAAGTAATATGATTAATTAAACTCATTATCTTGAACAATAGTCTAAACTGTCTTTGCTATATTTATGTTGTAGATCATGGCTCGCGCAGTAGCACCCCTGAATTTTAATGCGTTCCTAGAGAAAGCTAAGTTGAAAGATGATGGAAGTAACTTTGTGGACTGGGCCCGTAATCTAAGGATTATCCTTACGGCTTCCCAGAAGGCTTATGTCCTTGATGCACCGCTTGGTGATCCACCCGCTCCAGTTGAATCTCTAGACGTTGTGAACGCCTGGCAGGCTCGTTCTGATGATTACTCAATAGTTCAATGTGCAATGTTGTATGGCTTAGAACCGGGACTTCAAAGACGTTTTGAACGTCATGGAGCATATGAGATGTTCCAGGAGTTGAAGTTTATCTTTCAGAAGAATGCCCGGATCGAGAGATATGAGATCTCCGATAAGTTCTATACTTGCAAGATGGAGGAGAACGGGTCTATCAGTGATCACGTGCTCAGAATGTCTGGGTACTCCACCCGTCTGGCTGAATTGGGGATGCCCCTTCCGCCAGAGGCTATCACTGACAGAGTTCTTCAATCATTGCCACCTAGCTACAAGAGCTTCGTGTTGAACTATAACATGCACGGGATGAACAAGTCAGTCGCCGAGCTGTTTGCGATGCTGAAAGCCGCTGAGTCTGAAATTCAGAAGGAGCATCAAGTGTTGATGGTCAATAAAACCACTAGTTTCAAGAAAAATGGCAAGGGTAAGAAGGGTAAATCTAAGAAGGGTGGCAAAGCAGTTGCTGCTCCTGTGAAGAAACCCAAGGCTGGACCCAAACCAGAAACTGAGTGCTTTCATTGCAAGGGAACTGGACACTGGAAGCGGAACTGCCCCAAGTATTTGGCTGACAAGAAGGCGGCCAACAACAAACAAGGTATATATGATATACATGTTATTGATATGTTCCTTACCAACCCTCGTTGTAGTGCCTGGGTATTTGATACCGGTGCGGTTGCTCATATTTGCAACTCTAAACAGGAACTGCGGAATAGACGGAGGCTGGCAAAGGACGAAGTGACGATGCGCGTGGGAAATGGTTCCAAGGTTGATGTGATCGCCGTCGGCGCGCTCGCTCTTCGATTACCGTCGGGATTAGTGATGAACCTAAATAAGTGTTATTTGGTGCCTGCGTTAAGCATGAACATTATATCTGGATCTTGTTTATTGCGAGACGGTTACTCATTTAAATCAGAGAATAATGGTTGTTCTATTTATATGAGTAATATCTTTTATGGTCATGCACCCAATGTGAGGGGTTTATTCTTATTGAATCTCGATAGTAATGATACACATGTTTATAACATTGATGCCAAAAGATGTAGAATTGATAATGATAATACCACTTTCTTGTGGCACTGCCGTTTAGGTCATATTGGCGTAAAACGCATGAGGAAGCTCCATGCTGATGGACTTTTGGAGTCACTTGATTTTGAATCACTTGACACATGTGAGCCATGCCTCATGGGCAAGATGACTAAAACGCCGTTCTCTGGAATAATGGAACGGGCAAGTGACTTATTGGAAATCATACATACTGATGTGTGCGGTCCGATGAGCATTGAGGCGCGCGGTGGTTATCGTTACTTTCTCACCTTCACTGATGACTTAAGTAGATATGGGTATATTTACTTAATGAAACACAAGTCTGAAACATTTGAAAAGTTCAAACAATTTCAGAGTGAAGTTGAGAATCATCGTAACAAGAAGATTAAATTCCTACGATCTGATCGAGGAGGAGAATATCTGAGTTATGAGTTTGGCAGTCACTTAAGACAATGTGGAATTGTTTCACAACTAACACCGCCTGGAACACCACAGCGTAATGGTGTGTCCGAACGTCGTAATCGAACCTTATTAGATATGGTGCGATCTATGATGTCTCTTGCCGATTTGCCACTATCGTTTTGGGGTTATGCATTAGAGACAGCAGCATTCACTTTAAATAGGGCACCATCGAAATCCGTTGAGACGACGCCTTATGAACTTTGGTTTGACAAGAAGCCAAAGCTGTCGTTTCTTAAAGTTTGGGGATGTGATGCTTATGTCAAAAAGCTTCAGCCTGAAAAGCTGGAACCCAAAGCGGAGAAATGCGTCTTCATAGGATACCCAAAAGAGACAGTTGGGTATACCTTCTATCTCAGATCCGAAGGCAAAGTGTTTGTCGCTAAAAACGGAACATTTCTTGAGAAAGAGTTTCTCTCGAAAGAATTGAGTGGGAGGAAGATAGAACTTGATGAGGTTATTGAACCTTTACTTCAACCTAAGAGTAGCGCAACGCAGAAAGTTGTTTCTGTCGAGCCTACATTAGCTGAAGAGGAAGTTAATGATGATGATCATGAAGCTTTGGATCAAGTTGCTATCGAACCTCGTAGGTCGACAAGGACGCGTACTGCTCCTGAGTGGTACGGCAACCCTGTCTTAGAGGTCATGTTGTTAGACAACGATGAACCTACGAGCTATGGAGAAGCGATGATGGGCCCGGATTCCGAGAAGTGGTTAGAGGCCATGAAATCCGAGATGGGATCCATGTATGAAAACAAAGTCTGGACTTTGGAAGTATTACCTGAAGGGCGTAAGGCCATTCAGAACAAATGGATCTTTAAGAGGAAGACGGACGCGGACGGTAATGTCACCGTCTATAAAGCTCGACTTGTGGCAAAGGGTTTTTCACAAGTTCAAGGAGTTGACTACGATGAGACCTTCTCACCCGTAGCGATGCTTAAGTCCGTCAGAATCATGTTAGCAATAGCTGCCTTTTTCGATTATGAAATTTGGCAGATGGATGTCAAAACAGCGTTCCTTAACGGTTACCTTAAGGAAGAGTTGTATATGATGCAACCAGAAGGTTTTGTCGATCCAGAGAATGCTGACAAAATTTGCAAACTCCAGCGATCCATTTATGGACTGGTGCAAGCATCTCGGAGTTGGAATCTTCGTTTTGATGAGGTGATCAAAGCGTTCGAGTTTATACAAGTTTACGGAGAAGCTTGTATTTACAAGAAAGTGAGTGGGAGCTCTATAGCGTTTCTAATATTATATGTGGATGACATATTACTGATTGGAAACAATATAGAAATGCTGGAAAGCGTAAAGGAATATTTGAACAAGAGTTTTTCAATGAAGGACCTAGGAGAAGCTGCTTTCATATTAGGCATCAAGATCTATAGAGATAGATCAAGACGCTTAATAGGACTTTCACAAAGCACATACCTTGACAAAGTTTTGAAGAAGTTCAAAATGGATCAGTCCAAGAAGGGGTTCTTGCCTGTATTGCAAGGTGTGAAGTTGAGTAAGACTCAATGCCCAGTGACTGCAGAAGATAGAGAAAAGATGAGTGTCATCCCCTATGCTTCGGCCATAGGCTCTATCATGTATGCAATGCTGTGCACAAGACCCGATGTCAGCCTTGCCATAAGTATGGTCGGAAGGTTTCAAAGTGATCCAGGAATGGAACACTGGACGGCGGTCAAGAATATCCTGAAGTACCTGAAAAGGACTAAGGACATGTTTCTCGTTTATGGAGGTGATCAAGAGCTCGTCGTAAAGGGTTACGTCGATGCAAGCTTTGACACTGATCCGGATGACTCTAAGTCGCAAACCGGATACGTATTTATTCTTAATGGGGGTGCGGTTAGCTGGTGCAGTTCCAAGCAAAGCGTGGTAGCAGATTCTACATGTGAAGCGGAGTACATCGCTGCCTCGGAGGCGGCGAAGGAAGGTGTCTGGATGAAGGAGTTCATGACAGATCTTGGAGTAGTGCCAAGTGCACTTAACCCAATGACTCTGTTTTGTGATAATACTGGTGCCATTGCTCTAGCCAAGGAACCAAGATTTCACAAGAGGACCAGACACATAAAGCGACGTTTCAATTCCATCCGCGATTACATCAAGGAGGACGACATAAATATTTGCAAAGTACACACGGATCTGAATGTTGCAGATCCGATGACTAAACCTCTTCCAAGGGCTAAACATGAACAACACCAGAACTGCATGGGTGTTCGATTCATTACAATGTAAATCACATAGTGATGTGAACTAGATTATTGACTCTAGTGCAAGTGGGAGACTGTTGGAAATATGCCCTAGAGGCAATAATAAATTGGTTATTATTATATTTCCTTGTTAATGATAATCGTTTATTATCCATGCTATAATTGTATTGATTGGAAACTCAAATACATGTGTGGGTACATAGACAACACTGTGTCCCTAGTGAGCCTCTAGTTGACTAGCTCGTTGATCAAAGATGGTTAAGGTTTCCTGGCCATTGACATGAGATGTCATTTGATAACGGGATCACATCATTAGGAGAATGATGTGATGGACAAGACCCAAACTGTAAACGTAGCATTTGATCGTGTCAGTTTATTGCTATTGTTTTCTGCATGTCAAGTATCTGTTCCTTTGACCATGAGATCATGCAACTCACTGACACCGGAAGAATACCTTGTGTGTATCAAACGTCGCAACGTAACTGGGTGACTATAAAGGTGCTCTACAGGTATCTCCGAGGGTTTCTGTTGGGTTGGCATGGATCAAGACTGGGATTTGTTGCTCCGTGTGACGGAGAGGTATCTCAGGGCCCACTCGGTAATACAACATCACATTGAGCCTTGCAAGCAAAGTGACTAAAGAGTTAGCCACAGGATCTTGTATTACGGAACGAGTAAAGAGACTTGCCGGTAACGAGATTGAACTAGGTATAGAGATACCGACGATCGAATCTCGGGCAAGTAACATACCGAAGAACAAAGGGAACAGCATACGGGATTAACTGAATCCTTGACATAGAGGTTCGACCGATAAAGATCTTCGTAGAATATGTAGGAGCCAATATGGGCATCCAGGTCCCGCTATTGGTTATTGATCGTAGAGGTGTCTCGGTCATGTCTACATAGTTCTCGAACCCGCAGGGTCTACACACTTAACGTTTGGTGACGATTAGTATAATTGAGTTATTATGTTGGTGACCGAAAGTTGTTCGGAAGTCTCGGATAAAATCCCGGACATGACGAGGATCTCCGGAAGAGTCCGGAGGTAAAGATTGATATATGTGATAATAGTGTTTCGATCTCCGGAAGAGTTCCAGAGTTCACCGGAAGGGGTTCCGGATGTTTACCAAAGTGTTCGGGTGCAACAACACTTTATATGGGCCAAGGGATAAAAGCCCACAAGGTATTGGAAAGTGCAAAAAGTAGTTTTGCTGCCGCGTAAGCGGTACTACCGCTTGTGTGAAGCGGTACTACCGCCCGAGCGGTACTACCGCTTGTGTGAAGCGGTACTACCGCCCGAGCGGTACTACCGCTTGTGTGAAGCGGTACTACCGCTTGTGCGCGGCTGTGCACGGTTCGGCAGGGATCCGAGTTGGACTCTTTCCCTGCGGGCCAAACCGACCTTGTGCGGGCAAAACCGACCTGGAGGAGGCTTTTACTCCAAGTTTAGACCCCAAGGCTCAACATATAAATAGAGGGGCAGGGCTAGCACACGGGACACATCAAGATTTCCCAAGCCGTGTGCGGCAACCCTAACCCTCTAGTTCCTCCGTCATAATCTCCGTAGCGCTTGGCGAAGCCCTGCAGAGATTGTTCCTCACCACCATCACCACGCCGTCGTGCTGCTGGAACTCAACCACTACTTCACCATCGCTCGCTGGATCGAGGAGGTGAAGGCGTCATCAAGCCGTACGTGTGTTGAACGCGGAGGTGCCGTCCGTTCGGCACTAGATCGGAAGGATCGTGATTGGATCGCGGGACGCTCGGCGATTTGGATCGCGAAGACGTTCGACTACATCAACCGCGTTTCTTAAACGCTTCCGCTTAGCGATCTACAAGGGTATGTAGATTTACTCTCTCTCTCGTAGATGCTCATCACCATGGATAGATCTTGTGTGTGCGTAGGAAAATTTTTGTTTCCCATGCAACGTTCCCCAACAGGCTCTTCATAGGGTGATGAGACAGTTCGGTCGATGTCAAGAGGATGAAATTCCAGTTATTCCACACATACCGGCACATGTGCACAAGTAAGTAATTCTAATTTAGTTGTCAGCACTGCTTTCAGAATTTTGCTTACCACGTTACCCGGATGTTAATGTCAGGTTGAGCCGCGTAGGAGGGAACAAGTCCATGGATTTCTGGCTTCAGAACATTGGCCCTTATGTTCTAGAATGGACGACCGCGCCAACACATATCTGGGATGAGGTTCGACCCTTTGACTGGGACAAGTTCGGGTTGTATCTGTAGCGTTACAGGCATTCAACGAGGATCTACTTGGTTCCTCGTGCTGCTCCTGATCAGATTGAAGAGCCTCTGACCAGCGATATGTACCCAACTTCCTCTATTATGGGAACCAGACACCACGCGGTACGTACCCAACTTCCTCTATTATGGTTCTAATATGTGTACTCACGTCATAACGTGAACATTTACAATTGGCTAACTCTTCAATGTACAGAGTGACTTGACAGTCGAGGCGCGAGAGGAGGTTTCCGCTTTAATGCAGCGGGTTGAGAGGGGGGATACTATCCCACAGCCAGAGCACCTCTCGTGGTTGAAGCGTTTTGATGACAAGCTACGAGGGATTTACGCAGCAGTGACATGTAGAAGATCTTCGGACGTTGCGGTTCCTCGTCCAGCACTTCGTCCGCCACGTCCATCTGTGCATCGTTCAGAGTCACGGCGCATGGCTTCACCGGCGCCACCTCCTTCACAACCAGGAAGGTCGTCATGGCATCAGCCACCTCCTTCACATCCAGGGAGCTCGGCATGGCAAGAGCCATCTCCTTCACATCCTGGGAACTCGGCATGGCAAGAGCCATCTCCTTCACAGCCAGGGAGCTCGTCCTGGCATGAGCCACATCCTTCACAACCAGGGGGTCGGCCTGGCATGAGCCACATCCTTCACAACCAGGGGGGTCGGCATGGCATCAACAAATGGGGCCAGGTAACTTTACTTTTGGTTTTTCTTTTAAGCAGTGTACGTTCGCAATTCAATTTGACATGTGCTTCACTACTACAGTCAGCAACCAGCTGCATCCGTTCACGCATGTCGTGCAGTCGCCGATGCTTAGTGGTGATGGTTCGTTCTTAGACGGCTACGGCGATGACGATGACCAAACAGCAAACACGTATGACTTCTCTCAGCCGTTGTATCATACTCCACCACCACCACCGACGCAGGAGACACAGACCGTGACAGGCAAGGTTATGTACGGTCGTGGTTTTCGTGACCCTCGCCCACCGCGTCAGCGCTTATCGCCTTCCGGTCCTCGTCAGAGGAAGGTCCAGACTCGTCGCCGTCCCCAGCAGTGATATGATTATATATGTATGAGACACCCATGCTAGTTTCAGACTATTCTCATGTGTGAGGACTTATCTATGTATCAGACATCCTTCATGTATGTGTTACTATCTATGTATGAGTCATTATCTATGTAAGAGACTGATTTGTTTTCAAGACACTTGTCTACTTCATATTAGTAGTATATCTGAATTAAACGGTACGACTCAACTAAACGGTACGAGATACATTTCCAAACAGACTACAACAGATAATTAAGATAGAAGTACATCTGAATTAAACGGTACGACTTAACTAGAAAAATACATCCCACAAACTACATGAAGTCATCGTCGTCATCCTCCGTTGATGCAACACTCTTCCCCTTCAACGGTGCGGTAGTCTTGGACTTCAACGATGTGGGTCTCTTGGCCTTGGTGCTCGGCATGAAGTCATCGTCGTCATCCTCTGTTGATGCAGCACTCTTCCCCTTCGACGGTGCGGTACTCTTGCACTTCGACGATGCAGGTATCTTGCCCTTGGTGCTCGGCATGAAGAGGTCGTCTTCGTCCTCACTGTCTGCTGACCATAAATCTGAATTATTTACGGCAAGCCTGAGGTAAGATTCACCTTTATGCAGTTGCTTCTGCCATCTGCCATGCAACCTGAGAAGTTCTTTCCGTATCTCCTCAAATGTCCTGGGAGGCCACCCACTCCTAGCTAATGAGTGAGCCAACTCATTCAATATGGTGTCACTACTGATGAGTTCCTCCCATGGAACTACTCTATCGTCGATCTTGAAATTGGCGGCTAGACGGAGAAGACGATCGGACATAGCAGAGTGAAAACTACGATCAAAAGGATAATGGGACATCTCCACGAAACTACACTTGCGTGCTCACCCACCTTACTGCGGAGGGGGTTATATAGGTTCAGAAGAGAAGATGGCGAGAAGATGGCGGGAAAGAATGGCGGGAGAGAAAGGCGGGAAAGAAACTGGCGGGAGAGAATGGCGGGAAAGAATATGGCGGGAGAGAAAGGCGGGAAAGAAAATGGCGGGAGAGAATGGCGGGAAAGAAAATGGCGGGATAGTAGGGCGGGAAAAGAAAATGACGATCACTGTGGCAGAGGGCTGAAAATAACAGCAAGCTCCTGATCACGCTCTTTGAAGGTTATGAGCACCAAATTGTTTACTTCAATAGACGATGCCCGAAGAAAATTACCGAAACCTTCCTTGTTGAACACCATTCTACCACCCAAGCCAATAAAGTAGGAACAAGGAATGCTCACAGATATATCATCATCTTCAGAATCCAAAGTAATTTCAAGAGTTAAAGAACCAGTCCTAGGAATTGACAAAAAATCCTTCAAACTCCTCACAACCATGGTCGGAATAACCTGACAAAAAACATCAAGTTATATGATGTTCAGCTTACAAATTTAAAACAGTATACTATAGCAAAGAACAAATAAATAAACAGTAGCCAAAAACAAAACTCACCATATGTTGACCATTAACATTCATGGAATCAATCCTATGAACAAAAGGAGTACACAATATGTAGTTGTCATCAAAGAGCTGTCGCGACATGAAATACATTTGCTGATAATTCAGACTGACACCACGACTATAAAAACAACTATCAACAAGTTCCCTCTGAGTTTCACTCAGATCCTCAAGAGCTACAAAATAATAATTTCACAAATTGAGCAGAACAGCAAAACGTATAAGCTGAAACAAAACTTTAAATCACTCAAAAAAAAACTTACCAACACAGGGTAAAGGGAACAACATAACACCATCCCGATGAAAATCAACACCAATCATAGTTCCATAGTGCTCAAGCCTAACAGTCATCATGTCACGATGACGGAGACCATAATCATTCACAAGTTCCTCCCAAGAAGGACCATGGAATTTACTGTTCACCCGACCATGTCTAAACAGAACACCATATAAGTTACCCTCACTGTTGTGAAGAGCAAGATCAATATCTGTGTCACCCCTCCGAATAGCTAAAGCTCTGCACTCCTCAATGTACCGAGCAAGATGTGATCTAACACTGCACGGAACATACTACAAAAAGAATGGAAGCAAACATCATAATCATATAAACAAAGGCATTAGAATACATTCCAACCTAAACAACATCAACCATATGCCACAATCAGATAAACAAGATATAGAATCTTACAACACGCCTTGAACAGCGACGATCCAGCACCACAGTGAAGACAGACGCACAAGAATCAAAGGAAGAACAAGGGCCACCTGGAGCTCGGCAAAAGGGGCAAGCCATTACCTGCAAAGAAACGGTGACAAAAAAAATCACTACACTTGCCTGCTCACCCACCTTGCCGCGGAGGAGGTTTTATAGGGTCAGAAGAGAAGATGGCGGGAGAGAATGGCGGGAAAGAAGGGCGGGAAAGAAACTGGCGGGAAAGAAGGGCGGGAAAGAAAATGCACTCTTCGGCCAAGGAAATACCGAAAAGGACTCTTCGGCCAACGAAAGACCGAAATGTGTCACATGCAACTTCGGCCAGGCACTGACGTAAAGTGCATGAACTCTTCGGCCAACCAAAGACCAAAGAGTACTCTTCGGCCATGCGCTGACCGAAGACAGGTCTTCGGCCCAGCACAGCAGGTCTTCGGCCAACGCCTGACCGAAGAGTCCTTCTTCGGCCAACGGCTGACCGACGGGGTGCTATTTTTGCAAAAAAGGGGTTCGCACTGCTACTTTTCAAATTTGCTACAGAAAACGACCTAGTTTTGAAAAAAAATCCATCTTTTCATCAAAAAAAAAAGGAATGAAAGGGGAGGGAATCGTGAGTTCTGCGGCAGCAGCAGCGCACTCGAGCTCGAGCTCGCCGGCGTGCGGGCCGAGGCCACCGGGGCAGTCGGCACCGGCGACCTCCGTACCCGCAGAGAAACCCACCACCGTCGCCGTGCACCCTGTCTCCGCCGGCGCACTCCAATCGTGCTCGTCGCCCTGCCTCCCCCGTCTTTGACCGGAGCTAGCGCGCTCAAGCTCGACGGCGTGCCGGCCAAGGCCACCGGGGCAGCTGGAACCTGCGCCCTCCGTCGCCGCAGAGCCAACCACCGCCGTCGCCATGCACCCTGGCTCAACCGGCGCACTCCAGTCGTGCTCGTCGTCGTGCCTCTCCCGTAGTTGACCGGAGCCGGCGCCGCCAACCCAGCCACCTTCGCGCCCAAACCAGACGCTCCCACCCTGTGCTCGTCACCTTGGCGTCCTCCTGTTGACCCGCACCTGTTCTGATGAGGTCCGACCGAGAATCCAGCCACCGCCGCCGTTGACGGTTCGCCCAGCAAACCCGACCACTGCCTCGCCCCCGTCATCCAGGGAATCGAACCGTCTTGCCCGTCCCCGACGACGCCGGACTGTGCCCCGCCGTCGGAGGAAGCAACAGATGCGCCGGCCGCGCACAGGGAGGCAGTGGTCTCCGGCGTCCACGACCGAACCGGTGGAAGATGAAACACAGGGAGGACCCGATTGCTTTTTTTTCAGGGGTGTTTTTGCGAAACAAAATTGTATCGGGATGTAATTATATTTTTTATTTACCACGTCACCCTGTCCGGCGGGCCCCAGCTGTCATAATCGTGCTCAAAATGGCCTAAGCCATCGACTAGTGTCTTTTGTAAAAAATTAGCCTCAAAATTAGTGATTTTTGACACAAAACTGTAGAAATGTGGTTTCTGCAATCCTAGTCGATGTTTTCTGCAATTAACTCTATTTAAGCACATTACTTCTGGGCCAAGAAGGACACGGGGATCTTATTCAGAATGCAATGGATTTTGGGAAGAGAACATGCTACGAAATTAATAAGACATAGAGCACGTAACTGCTATCCAGATCGGTCTGTGCGTCGACAAATTAATTTGTGTGGCGCCAAACAGGGAGGCACCAGCACCGGCCACCAACAGTCCAACACTTCCAGCCATCATCCATGGAGTGACCTGTGTGCCTACATGTATCCATTAATTGGACGTTTATGGAATGTAGTGTACATGTTCTCCGGTGCTACTACTATGCTGGTGGGCCGTGGAGTAAACGTTTGCACTGTGCGTGGTCTTTTTTCTTGTAAAAGAAAAGAAAGGCTGGTATTGATGTACGCGTGCACCTAGGGTGCATGTTGCTTGGTGATGGCGTATTGATTGTTGCAATGGTATATGCTGCAGGCCTGATGACTTGTGGGGGGATGCAATTATTACAAACAATCCTGTGCTCAATTTCTACCAATCAGGATCAGAGGATGCAGCAACAACTATCTAGCTAACGATGATACAGCATTCCTTAAGCACTTAATTATTAGAATTGTTAATTCTTGGAGATGCAGTGCATGAGGAACTGACTGAAAACATGTAAAATCAAATTGTTTTTTTAGGATCAAAATCAAAATCAAATTGTTATTAGAAAAAAATAACAAAAATGGCATATGCATGCATATCTTCCACCACTAATATTGGCACAATACGTTCTAGCAAAAACAAAAGAGAGAAGAAAAATAGCAGTGTGCCATGTGACAACAAACACCCTATTGGAATCAGTCAAACTGAATAGAAGAGAAAATGGGCCAGCAAAGTGGGCCCCTTAAAGGTCAAAGAAAGCCTATAGCAAGGTCCATGAAATCTTACAGGCAAAAGTTGTTGCCTGGAAAGATGGAACAGGCAGCTGCTCCTATCGCCATCATTGTTGTCAACTTGTGACCTATTCACCTTTAACCAGTGCCTGAACTACCAACAAAACAGGCCAACTGAAATCCAGGAAGGCATTTAGTGTGCACAAGCTGTGAAGGTAGTAGTAGACAAGAGCATATAGCACCCAACATCCCTGCTTCTCCAATGCTACCAACTAAAACACTGGAACAAGGGAATGGTGCGTCGCCATTTATGGCGGTTGGTACCCCCAGCTGAAATGGCTGGCATTCATTTTCTGTTGCGCTCACAGATCCAAAATCATCATGCTTGTGGTCTAACCAAGCATTCAAGCCAAGCCAAATCCATAATGTTGCGGCTTATATCGAACTAAAGATACGAGTATGTAGTACTGATCTAGCTCTGGCCTTGGACAACATCAGCGGTCCAGCGGAAGAATCCTTCAGTATATGTCTGCTACGTATATGCACACTAATGATCGTAAGTAAACACAATGTACAACATAGCCAAACCTGGAAGAAATTCAACAACTATTTTTACAATAGAATACAACACGCAAAAGCAATTATGCATTGACCGACTACTTGGCCAGCTGCCAGGAGCTGCCCATGATCTGAAATCGCCCCACTCAGCAGCTTCATCAACTTCATGGAATGTATTGACGTACAGGTCAGGTTGCCTCGCTTTATGGAAGCCTCAAGAACCAATTGATAGGCGAGTTGTTTTTTTCTAAGGTGAATGACCAATATCTTGCTGCTCGTTAATGGGTGTGGAGGCCACCATTGATTTTTGACACTCACGCTGTGCTTCTAGCCAATTGCTCAAATCTCTGAGCAATAACTTGCTGGTTTTCACTTGTATATACATTGAGCAAGGACACTACAGCAGAAGATAACATAACTTTCTGTGACACATTTGGGCTGAAACCATCCTCGTCATTTATGGTCTCGCTTGCCAGAGGCTGGTCCTCACTATTGAATGCTGAGCATAAACCCTTCAGCCAGTCTTCCAGAAAGGATGCCTTCTGCTCAAAATGGAACGTGAATTAGATAGGGCAACAGAACAATGTATCTGTTTCAGTTACAAAAAATAGGTTGAAGTATTAAGCATTTAAGCCACATATTATGAGGTATTTCTTCAGTGCATGCATATTACACAGGGCTAGAGTAGAAACCTGCTCTTGTACATCCTAGGTGTACAAACAAGAGCAATAAATTCACTAAAATAATAAAGTACTCCCTCCGATCAAAAATAAGTGTTGCAGCTTTGAACCAAGGTTAGTTCAATCTTAGTTCAAAGCTGCGGCACTTATTTTGGATCGGAGAGAGTAATATAGATAAATATAAAAAGGACAAACCCAGTGCTAGAAGCTCCCACACTAGGTGGGGTCTGGGGAAGGATTATACGAGGCAAGCCTTACCCCTGCACAGTGCAATGCAGAGAGGCCGCGTCGAACCCAGGACCTCTTGGCACAAGTGGGGAGTACTTCACTACTGCGCCGGACCTGTCCTAATATAGACAAATATAGTACCAAAGTTTGTGCTATCGACGTAGCACATGAGTTCATTTCCAGGACTTCATGACAAAGAGGAAACAGACACAAAAAATCGTATCATTAAGAACACTGCAGAGTTGGTTATGTTTTGATATTTCCATACATGACAGGGCCAACACATCCCCATGAAATTGATGAATCCAGATTCTCAAAATATCAACCTGATCTCGCTGATATTTACCGCTGAACAACATTATGACAGATAAATACATCATATTAATGAAAACACAACACAAAGGCATGAGCCCGTTACCTTGATAAGAAAATCTTTCAGGCTTTGGTCATCCTTCGGTGAAACAAAACCAAGCAAATGCAGAGCAGTAAACGTAAGCTGCAAAAAGGAGCCAAAGGTTTAACAATGCTGTGAAACATGCTTTGGAGTAAACAAAATATATATAAGCATCAACAACATTGACCTGTTTCTCAAGGTTGTCCCGGTGTTTGAAATTTGAAGGCGATGATGAACTGTTTGAACTTAATGACTCAAGAACAAGTGTGAGGCCTCTGACAACATCTGGGAAGGAGCTACCATAATCTACACATCCAGCAGCATCATGAATTCAGTTGCAGAATGATACCACAGGCAAGACACGAACCTCCAAGAAATGAAATAGGCAGCACTACCACTAATTTATCAAAAAAAGCATAGGATAATACAATCTTAATAATAATGACAGAAAGCTTTAATCCATTGGCAATCTGGCATGATATGGTATTAGCAAAATAAGCAAGATCAGAACTTAAACAAAGGCAGAAATTAAAGCATTCAGCGGACTAACCAAGCCTTGTGACTGGCACTGCTAAAGCAACAGCCGCATGCATCCTTATTTTATAATTATTTGAGTCACGGAGTAACAGTAGAAGTATGCTATAAACACTTGATGCCCTGTAATACAAAACACCTGAAAATCAGAACCACTAACATATGAAGCTGGAGTACTCAGTTACTCACAGAGGTACAATCATGGTACCAGGTGTGTAGATTTCTCATATAGTACTTCCAATTGACAAGGTTGACAATGGGGAGAAATAACTATTGCATAAATTTCTGACTGATTAGTTCCTTAAAAGATGAATATTTGAAAATAAAAGATGTGGGTGAAGGCTGTCTTTATAAGATTTAGAATATTACGAAATGGCCTCTTTAAACATTGGGCTTCATCTTCTGTAGGTGGAGAGCATGTATGTGTTTCATTCAAATGATTCTAGAAGATAAAGAAAGAATGTGTTGCTTGTACAATGGGAATTCTAAAGCAGATAAGATGCATAAAAGTTTCTGCGAAATTCAATAAAATACTGGAAGATGTTGCATGTGCAAATCATACCACTGCATCTCTGAAACTCTCACGGTGTCATTCATGAATAAGTTACTAAGAGCATGACAAACATTCCACTGAACCTGTATGAATGACAAAAGACAAGTCGAATGGAAGCAGTTATTCATGTAAAACATCTCCACATTCAACAATCACATATAATAGAAAAATTGAAGGAAAAAAATCTGAACTTGTATCCTCTGCTAACTGAGGTGTTCCTCATTACAACAAAACAAGGGAAACATGCTTTTTTTAGTCTCGCCTTGATAAAATAAAAAGAGATTCAGCAGATGGATGTTTGTTTTAAGTACAAGTGCAGAACCATTTCTTGCAGTACCTTTACATTTCCAGTAGTCACAGAAGACATCAAAGCCTGTACCATTGTTTGAAGACAGACAGGATCTCCATAGAAAACTGAATTCCTGTGATGGAAGCCACAAAATTGTAAGCTGAAGAAACAAGCTAAGAAAAATTATGATTGATGCATACAGAATATTAAAGGCTTTGTTGTTGTTGTTGATGATGATGGTGCATGCAGAATATTACCAACCTTGAATCATCAACTGCATCACAATGATGATTGAATCTGATAAACCTTGACAGATATCCAAGAGCTCTAACGGCATTTGACTTTACCTGAATGAGCACAAATAAAAACAACAACACTGGTACCATTAGCTACAGAAATATACAGATATCTTCCTTTTCTTTTCAATTTACAACCAAATAATGTGTTGCTGTTCAATGTCAAGCCTAAAAGAGGCATCTGAGCCAGTGAAAATGTAAAATAAAGAGAGAAAAAAGACATCAGTTGACAAGGCAAGCTTACTTTTTCGCCATCTTTGGTTAGGCGCAAAGCAATTTCAACCAACAATGAAATTGTCGATTTATCAAGTAGATCTACAGTTGAAAAAATAGTAGAAAGATAAGCATGCCATATCGTTATATATTATAGATTCTGTAACCAACTAACAATCAATATGCAATACATACCTGCAGTCGGATCTGTCTGTAGTTCCAATGCTCTGAAACGAATAGAAGAACAAAGATTGGCCAAAGCCCATGAGGCAGTGATACGGACCTAAACATTTAGATTGAGAAAATGTTACACATAGAATACTTGATAAATTTTATAGTACAACAAAAAAACGATAACAGTGCACAAGTATAAAAGAGAGATACAAATATCATACTGGAGTTGATGAATTTTGTGTATTAAAGTCAATGGCTTTTATGAACTCGCCAGGTAGGCTAGGACTGCAGAAGGAAACAAGAGTTACGGACTATTGGTCATCATCATTCAAGTACCTTAAAATAAGCACTTGACTACTTGAGACTGCAGCGCAACCAAAGTCTGAAATTTTACCTCGACAATATTTGGGAGAAACATGAAACAATACCAATGGCTCGACATGCAGCCGATCTCACTGTAGCAACTGCATCACTCAATGCTGCATGAACCTACACAACAACAATTGTGATACTCACGAAATTTTAACAGGTTAGGGAAACATAATGAAACACACAAATAATAAACTTACAGATGAGGAGGTCACATAATCTCTCTTGTTTACTGGTAGGGAGAAAAAAACATCAGAGGTCATACCAGCGAAACATGTGAGTGATGCTGTCCTGACCTAGAAACAAACAGTTAATTTATTTAGTCCAGGAAAGAAGACACTCAAAAAACGGAATACTTTCAGCAATACATAAAAGCATTTCCATCAGGTTCATGGAGCACATACTTCCTGAATTCAATGGTGCTGTTGCAAGACAAAACTATTTTCTTACATACGAGACATAAATATCATCTGAAAATAACACACACGGCTAAGGAATATCATGCTATATTTAGAACCAAGGATCATAAACGGCAACACAATACTCAAACATACATTAGTTGCCTGCTTTGACTAAAACGGCGGCAGGCATTCTGTTACTAATCTGCTAAATCATGTTTATAAGTAAGCATTAACACCACAGATTATTGAGAAATAAATGAAGCCTAACCACTATTCGTTCCAGATTAATACGATAATACATGGACAACACAGGTTCTAGAGGTGGTAGATTACCATAGCAGAGGCATGTGATAATCCCCGAGGGAGATGAGTTTCTAACACCTCAGTCCAACGGTTGGTTCCAAGTGTAATGTCCAAAGAGCAGTTTTGTGATGGTCCGGGGGTTTCAATTTCAAAGTGAGGCGCAGATTTAATAATTTTATTTACAGTGCAGTCTGAAATTTGCTGAATATCCAGCAATCTACACTCTTTGAGGTCATCCGCACCCTTGAATCCAGATGAAACACGCAGACACTCATCAATTACCTGACAAACAAAATCACAACGCGTTAATAAAATATCAAAACTAAGTATGACCATGATGGTTAATTTTACATAATAAGACAATTCTAAGCTAAGAAGCACCGACACGGGAATACAGGCACGGGGATACTAGTATGGGGACACTGGATACAGCATTTTCCAGAAACAGCCATTTGGGGATACGGCAGGGTATATAAGTGTTTAAAAAAATAAATGGCAAGTAATAAAGATTTAATGATAATTTTTAGATGAGAGCTTTTTTGTAGTTAGTACAGGATATATGTTGCCTCATTTCTATTTATGAAAGACTGAGCAGTCCATATGTAACACAACCCTCCACTCAGAGCCCATATAAGGCCCAATTCCAGAAAACCCTACACTACTCAGCTCCTCCAGCCCACACATTTTCGTGCTGCTTTCTCCAGCCGCCTGAGAGCTGCAGAGAGGACATGAAACAACTGCGCCGCCGCCTGTACCTTCTTGCTCATCGACAGCTTCGATCACCGCCTTCCAATCGGCCCAAATTTTCTTCCTCGCTGGCGGCTGCAGTCCACATCTTTCTCCCTGCCCGGAGCTTCTTCCTCATCGGCGTCCACCTTGCCATCTTCCTCTCCACCTAGATGTTCTTCCTTGCTAGCGACCATCGAGGTGAGAGCTGGGTGGCGGCGCGACCGCTGGAGGCTCGCTCCTGACTCCCCACCGTGTCCACATCATATTTAGGCCGTATCCCGATTTATTTCTTCAGAAAAGATGGGATACTGCAGGATACATGTATCCCAGTGTATCCGTACGTATCCCCGTGCCCCCCCCCCCCCCCCCCCCCCCCGCGGTATTTGGAATACAGCTGTTTCTGCCTTTTAGGTTCTAAGACCCAGATTGAATAATAACATAATAGCTGATGAAAAATCAAAATAAAAGATCAGGTGCTACATATATGTCATAACCAAAGAACCAAGTTTGTAAGAACCTGGGCCTAGAATATGTAGGCCTCATGTAGAATCAACAAAATCATCTATGAACAAGAGCATTCAACCAGTAGTCATCTTATGTTGGGACTTGGGAGAAAAAGGTTAAGCATACATCCAAGTTCTTAATTTACCAGCATTTCATGTACCAGAACCTTAATTTACTTTCCTTCACTTTGTTTACTTGTACTCTCTTCTCTTTGGGTTCTCACAATCACAGGTTCCTGTCGGGTTTCATCTCTAGCCTACCCCAACTTGGGACAAAAGGCTCTGTTGTTGTTGATGATGATACATCCAACTTCAGGTACTGGTCCACTTCTCAGCTTCTGTAGCAGCTTAGAGCCCCCAGAAGCTTAAGACAAAAAGAATGACTAATTAGTTTTCCCATAGCCCACCCCAATCTCTGATGATACTAAGAAGCTGCTCAGACCCAGCTTCACACCTCTTCCACTTCAGAACTGCCATCCAACTTGACAGAAATTACCAGGGCTTGCCACTGCGTACCCCCTGCCCCCAGACCAGAGTCCATGTGGAAATTCCTCTCGTAGCTCTCCCCTCCTGTCGATCGAAGCATTCTCTCTCTCATGTGTGACACCACCTAGATTTTGACACGCCGCCGCCGCCGCCTCCTTGACACCACTGCCGACAATTCCTGCCTCCTGACATTCTCTGGTCCTCAACGGCCAGCCCACCTCCTCCCCTGCTCTCCTGCTGACTTTCAACCTCCAGCGCTGTCCACCACAAGCAATGCCCTTCACCCACGACCCGTGTCTCAAGATCCAGCACAAGCACATACGAAGTTGGATCAGTGCTTGTTCACTAATTGATGTTTGTTCCAGAGAACTACAACAGCAACTTCCATCGATTCATGCCTATTCCAAAAATTATACGTACAAGTGTTGTTGATTGATGTTTGTTCCACTGTTCAAGAAAGCATTTTTAAGCGCTGAGCGACAGCTAAACGCTTCGCTTTTGCCCTAGGAGCAACTTTTAGCGTTGAGCGGAAAAAAGTGAGATTTAGCGGCCGCTTTAGCGCTAAGCGTTGGTTAAGCGAGCGCTAAGCGCGCTTAAGCGATAAAAAAGCGAAGCCTGGGCCACATGCAGGAGGGAAAAGGGGGGTATAAAGGCCTGGCCCAAAACTGGCCCGTTCAGCTAGGGTTACTCAGTTAGAAGGGGGGAGAAGAGAGCTCCAGTGGTGGCGGCTCCTGCTCTGCATCCAGCGACGACAGCTCCTCCTCCTCCTGGAGGTCCACCCCTACTGCATCTGAACGCCGACAGCTCCTCCTCCTCTTGGATATCCACCCCTATAGATTCAGGTGAGGATCTCGTCCTCTCCTCTCCTCCTCCTCTGATCCATTATCCATAGATCTCCATGATGAAGAGTTCGAGTCCGATGAAGAACTAGAGGAGATGATTCAGAGGAGGAGATAGGGTACGAGGATGAGGATGATAAAGATGAAGTGGCACTTATGCTTGAGCTGCTGCCATTTGTCTTATATGCTATTAAGACATTACTATGCATTTATGCTTGCTGTGTGAACCACTGAACCTTATCCTCATATGCTATTTTAGACTTTCAGTTATCTATATGTGCTATATTTCCTATTTTCTTGGGCATATTATTCAAAAACAGCCAAATTCTGGTCAATTTTAAAAAAATGCTTAATCCCGGTTAAGCTACGCTTAAGCGGCCATTGCTCTAAGCTGTGGCCTTCCACTCCGCTTACACTTACCGCTTTTTTGAACATTGGTTTGTTCAGAGTGAAGAATTGTTATCTCATGCAATGCCTAATGTGTGCTTATGGTAATTGTATATTGGTAGTTCATGTTCATATTATATTGCACTTTGTAGCTTGTTCTGTGGACATTTCATTTTGTAATGAATGATTTATAATGTCAGGATCCATTCTGTGAACGAGTTGTGAATCTTGTCCAGTTTTACAGAATTGTGCATGATTTGTGGCCAATCTATCATTAATGTAAGCATTAGACTGAAGTCCAGAGGCATTATAGACTTTGCACATAGATAATAAGCTTCTGTGCTGGACTATATCCTATAGGTTGTAGATATTATTAACAAAAATAAAACCTAAACATTGATAGGTAAAGTGATATGTAGCAAACTGATAACAGGGAAAACCAAGACGAACGCAAGGTTGGATGGAAATTTATCCAATATCAAGAATTTTATCCAGTTCATGGCAAAAGGAAAAAATAATCTATTTAGCTTTATGTGGAGAAAAAGTGAAGTTCCAAAGTATAAAATAGTTTCATCCACAATATTTTAAAGCATTTGCAGAAAACTCTACCTTAATACCAGCTACAAGACATCTTCCTTTAGTAGATAATTCTTCTTTAGGAGGACCAAAGTTAGCATCACATTTTTGGTCTTCAAAGCTCTCCGCTTGCAATAAATCAAGAACGATGTCTCGAACTTTTTCCCAAATGATGTTTGCACAGCTTGGGTAATTATGAACCACTGATCTCAACACCTGTGCACACATAAAAAGGAATGGATATATTAGCACACGTGTCAACCTGTGCAGCATTTGCACGTACATTGAAAGAATGAATATAAACGCCCTACAAAACGTGCCAAGAAGATCAATTCCATGACTAAATGTACAGGTCATAAGTATGTATGAATAAGTATATTTATGTGATAATCTCATAATCATATTAGTTAAGCGCATATCATTCTAATAGGTTATCTAGACTTACCTCTTGTTAATGCAAATGGTGAAACAACGTCATTTATGCAGTATAAATCTATACATGGAATATCAAGGAGAACTGCATTACAAGATAGAACAGGAAGCTCAGCCTTCCTCCTAGCTTCTTTTTTTTAAGTGGTGTCCAGCATGTGGTTACAAATAGATTTCAGACCATAAGAGTTCCCCTTTAGAGGATAACCATAGTTGTTCTCTAGTGTTTATGCTGGAGGGATCCTTGTTAGTTATAATCCATGTGCCCTTTGCTTATATTAGCTAAGTATTACTAGAGGTCAGTGCATATAGGTCGGCTGACCTTACTTAGTCAATGAGATAGACTATACAGGCTGTCAGCAAGCAGTCAATTTGATGTTTGCACGCATTGACAGCTGCTAGAACTGCATGGTCAGTTTAGCAACCAACTTTCTCATGTATTATATAAGTCCATATCCAAACACATGCTGAAGATAAAAGAAAATACAAAAGCAACCTTTAAGCATAAATGGATGATTACTTGCCTGGAGAGCTCCACACCTAACACTGAAATGCATTTCCTCTTCTATACAATGAAGAAGAATAACTACGACACTTGACTTCTGCTGAGCAAGTGATGGCCCTGAAAAGCTCACATTGGTTACACAAATGTCACAGCTCAGTATCCACCCAAACTAGTTTCTCAATATGACAAACTTTGGAGTCTTCCAAGACGACAAGTTCAGCAATGTGCGGCAATTTTTTTAATATAAATTAAGACTGAGAATAAAGCGACCATATCAACTAAATTTGAAATTAAGAGAATCCACCTGCACAGTGATCAATGAGAACTCCAAAGACATCTGAAGAAGGTGGCACCTTTGCAAATGCTGCCTCCAAGCAACTTAGAACATTAACCTGTTGTTATTCCCATGTAAGGTGTAAGAAATACAACTATTGTTCCTAAATAAAGAAATAATATTGAAAAACTAACCAGCAAAGCATAATGTTCATTTTTATTTGAGTTTCTGTCTAATAATCTGCCGCACATGGCTGTAATGACAGTTGGCAACAACTCCTTTGGCATTCGAGGGTACCTGGTCATCTAACATATTATCAATTATTTGGCATATCAAGTTAGAGAAACAAGATACACAGTGGGGATTTAGATCATACGGTGTAGCAGATATCAGAAGGATGAGAACTCTGAACACTGCTGCAAGCAATGTAGTTTGAGTTTCACGATGTACCAAGAACATGATACCTGCCAAACAGGAAAAGAAATTTCATGTAAACTTTGGATAGAACATTAAAAAAGAATATGAAAGGCATACAGAGCTGTTGAATGAAAGTTATATGGATAATGTTAAGCTTCATGCACTAGGCAACGCAACCAAAAGTCCAAACTATGGAGAGAGGCAGTCAATATATTTCAACACCCCCCTCACGTCTAGGCTTATTTAGTCCTTAGACGTGGGATCGATGTAGGCCGCAGAATCTGTTTTTTTAATACTGCGTTACCAAGGTCTTCAACTCAAGACCTCTTGGCGATACCATATTGAATTCATGCTCCAGCCAATTGCTCCAAAAGTAAGCTGGGGGGGGGGGGGGGGGGGAACCTTGCCAACTCAATAGAAAAGATATGTCCGTGCAATCGTGCCCTCTATTAACTGTTTGAGCTTGCTTTATCCTACTTATGTAAGCTGTTATTGTCAATTACCAGATGTGCTTGCTGGTCGTGTGGTGTCACAAACTCACAACTAAAAGGAGCGCTTAACCCTTTATTTGATGATGATGTGTGTGTGTGTTGCACAGTGGTGAGGACCCAAAAGTACCAGAAATTTTCAAAAAGGCCAGAAATTTGGGGTATTACAGATACAAGCCACCAACAACGGATTCCTCTCATCGAAGAAAGTCACAAGATATTGGACCATTGAAATATAAAAATATCAGCAACTCCCCTACCTGTGTGCAGCTGCATCAGAATTTGACCAAGCGAGCAAGATAACGTAGTGAAAGATCCAAGTTTCGATGATTCTTTGTACTCTGCAACTTGTGTCAAAACTAAGGCCTGCCCTTCCAGCATGGCAGCAATGGTCGATGCTGCCTCAACACGGACCTGCACATAGTTAAGTCAGGTCATGTCCATCATATACACGGGAACTTATAAATGGAAAAGTTGCTGATCCGATGGGACCATAATTCATACATACACGGTATACAATATTGTGGCATGCATCAATCAATGTACACCGCCATGCAAACGAGAGAAGAATTTTACAAATAATGGATGTAAATTATGAAGGGTCCAGATCACTTTGTAGCAAAAATGTAATACAACATTATTCATATTTGGAAAAAAAATCCCATAAATAAGATAGCTCAGAATTGTTAAGAGTTGTATATATTTTCCATGTATTAGTCATGTGGTATCCCCATTGTATACAGGGGTTTTCTCCGTTGTATACAGGGTTTTCTGTATATTTACCACACCTGCACAAGAATGGCCTATGCAAGTAAGGCCTCATGAAAATACTAGTTGTGTATCTCCTCACAAGAATGAACTATGCAATTAAATGTCTTCAGTCACTGCAGCCCAAAATAGAGGCAGAATTGGCATGGCAGCAAGGTACCCACATATTGTGAAAGGTAGCATGAACAGAAAAGCTAGACGATATAAACAATAATGATACAGATAATCGCAAACTTGTACCTTTGTTATAGGGTCAAAAATCAAGCATGTCATCAGAGTAGCTCGATATTTTCTGTAAAAGCAAGTAGCAACAAAAGCTACCGTCAAAAATGATACCATGATCGCAAGGAAGGCATGAGAAATATCATGCCGATTAAACGCGGAAGAGTTTAACCTTTGTTGGAGAACGTCGCTCTCAGGCAAAAGTAATGGCCACAGCGAAGTAAGTGATTTTGGGTCAGCACGACAGAGATCCTTAAATAATTCAGAACAAGAATCAGATAACTTCTTGAATATCATGAGCATCATGATTATTTAGTGTTGCTTTTGATTATTAGATATCCAATAACTGACTGTTAGAAGTTCAACAGGAAAATGAGTGTGTCTTTTAACAGTTAGAGACTTAAAGTAACTGAAATATCACTGACTATTAGAAGTTCAACAGGAAAATGAGAGTGTCTTTTAACAGTTAGAGACTTAAAGGAACTGAAATTCACAGATCATGGTGGGTGAAGATAGCAAATTGAATGTAGATATTCCAATTTACAAACTTTTGGTGTTCCAAAAGGTCACTCAATTCACAGAACTGAACAACCATAGCACTATCACTTCAAACTAGCCTAGGGCAGAGGAATCAATTAGCTTATCTTATTGGAGTATGAACTTTATCTAGAAAGCTGCCCTCCACCCACCATTCCAAAAAGAAAGGAAAGAGCAATAGCTCGACTAGGAAAGAAACCAATCTTACCTTTGTTGTAACAAAAAGAAAAATTTGTACGAGCTCATACATGAGTGAGAGTTCAGAATGTGAACATCTGGTTTAGAAATTAGAATGTGTTTCATGGATACATACCTGTATACAAAGGATGGCAGCTAGTCTAGCTTTCGAACTCCTGAAACGGTCTCCATTTTTTGCATATCCATCAGTATCACTCAGATCTGAATCTGATGAGCCTAAATCATATCGAGAAGATTCACTATCTGAACTTCGATCATCCAATGAATCATTTGTTTTTCCATCCTTTTTTCGTAAATGAGGTGGTTTATATCGTCCACGGCCAGAAGTCCTGGATTGTGAGTCTGTTTTGCTTTCCTTTGGAGCTATTGCAGATGGCGAAGATGACCTTAGCCCATACACAAAAAACATTTGCAAATTTGCCACAACACCTGCTACCTTGAAATTTTATGCACAATGTTACAATCAGAAAGAGAGAGAAATCATATATTCATATGTACTGTAATCACAGAAATGGATTTCCTTTGTATACTTACATGTCCTGAAAGTGAAGCTTTCGGTTCTGAAAGAACAAAATGCAGACAACGAAGAAAGGAAGTATAAAATCTGCAAGACAGTGAAGCTTAGCTTTGACTTTAGCTTTCATTAATTTCAAAGCAATATATGAAAAAAACGAAGTACTAACCTTGACATAATGCTATTCTCAATAATAAGGTTCCTTGCTGTCAAAGAGTCCATAACTTTTCTCAAGACCTACAGAGTGCAAAGGAGGAGATTGGAGTTGAAACAGAATATTAAACATTGCCACATAGCATGTGCACAGTACGCATTCTGTGCGTGCGTGCGTGCGTGCGTGAGTGTGTGTGTGTGTGTGTGTGTGCGCGTGTGCGCGCGTGTGTGTGTTTGAACGTGAGCATCACTCTGTGCTTGGTTGTTAATGTTACATTTCTGGTGCATCGTCAACTGACAGCCTAAGTCTAGCTAATCAATCATGGGAGTAGTAAAGCTGCTTGCAATGTTACAAATCAGATGCTACATGCCTGGCAAATTTCTGGTACAGTGCTTGCTATGTCACCTAAATACCCAGCATGAAGCACTATGTAAAATAAAGGAGGCATAAACTACTAACCTCAACAACAGACTGCCATAAATCTTCCGACATACTCGATGCAATCTTGCATAGTATATCCTCCATCATCGAAAATGCAGAGATTTCCATATCCCAGGTATTATAATTTTTATTATTCGTTGATACAGAAATGTGGGAAGAAATGCCAGAGCCATTGGATTTATCTGTCATGTTCAGTTCAGCTTGCAAGCATGATATGATCAAGATAAGAACTCTGAGTACATGTGAATTCTCAGTTAATGAACCGCATCTTCCAACATCCTTACTCAAAAACCTGGAAGGGGAGGCAACAATTAAGAGCGGTGTAAAGACTGAGCATGCTTGATGACTTTCAAATAACTGTGAATGATGCTAGTGTACATGTGTTGCAACAAATGATTACGTAGGCATCTACAGAAGTTCATCACTAAAGTACGTTACGTATGTCCCAAAGGGCTCCACCTCATCCAAAGGCAACACTAGAGGCACATCTCCAACAATTTGTACCATTCATCAATCATCATTCACATTAATTTCGTCACACCTTCTCCCCCATACTCACAATTCTCCCTCCATTGCTCCCTCAACATGGCTAGATCCAGGGGAGGATGAGATGCCTTGGGCAACAGTGTTTGAGGGGAAGGCTTAGGAGGGGAAAAGTCAGTAGCATTCTCGGTTCCAGAGAGGGGGGGGGGGGGGGGGGGGGGGGGGGGGGGGCTCCCTCCCTGATGTTATGCACTATTGGAAATGCCATCATGCAGTACAACTAGAGACAGTCTTTAAGAACTTAGGTTTCTTTTTTAGGAAATTATATACGCACAGTTCGCAATTTGGCTGCCTGCAATTTAATTTAGTGTTATTTACCACATATACTGTAAATATTGTCCCAGTATATACTCATTTCTTGAATACATTTTTGACAGTGCAAAATGGGAAATTAATGAAAGATAACAACAATATCAGCACTGATCTTATACCAGTTCTCGAACATTCGAAGCAAGTGACGATTCTGAGGTAATGATTGGTTTTATTTGCTGTTTTCTGGAACTATATAGGTTGCAAATTGTTGAAAGTAAGTGCAGGTGATAATTCATACCAAATCAAACGTGCTGGTGGGAAATGGTCAATAATAAATTTACTGGTGAGGACGTGCAACCTTGGTAAAGTACCAGTGGTGCATCACGATTCCCAAAATTAGGCATGAAAGATTGCCTTTGTGGGAGACTGGGAGTGCAGCAGCACATGTAACAAAGGAAGAACTACCTTTAAAATTATTAGAATTAGAATGACACATATCTAAATCATCATTTATTAAGAATAATATGGGCAAAACTGTAGTAGATTTTCCCTTGAGGCAAGTAAGTACAGACCATGTACTTCTATTTCAGTGACAGTTTAGTCTTGTCAAACCATGAAACATTATCCCACAATGTTAATCAACTACGCTGTTAATACTTGGTACAGAGGGGGGGGGGGGGGTACAGGAAGGTGATTGCGAAGTATTCTATCAAATAATCATAATCTAACCTGAGAATTTGCAAACAATCAGATAGTGTATTCAGTGCAGATGTCCTATCAAAGTGGCCCTTAAGGCATGCACCCTCAACTGAACACTTCACAAGCTCATGAAGAAACGTTAACACTGCAAGCCAGCCAGAAGAGTCAATCTCCGTATTTGTCTTGCACATGACCTCACGAATCTGCACAGGTGCATTTTCAGTAAATCAATACATAGAGAAAACAAATCGTTACAATCAAAGTAGTATTACACAGTCTCAACTTCTTTGTCAAATTGACTAAACTTAATAGTAAATACTATTCTAGGGTGTACACAATTCATGTCCTGCAAAATGTACCAAGGAAATGCACGCATAAGGAACTGTGAAATTGCTAAAACTATAGCTCCAACAGCCCGCCACAGCCACAGCTACAAAAACACAGCACGCTAAAGCAAAATTCGAGTTTAAAATAATCAGCATTTGAAAATCCATGTCCACGATCTGATCGGAACTTCATGTACTCCAACACGACAGCAGCAGAACGCCGGTCACTGATCAGAATGGTCGTCTATCTAGGCTAAAATTACAGCCCCGAATCTAAAGCAACCATTGGGCGAATTCCACCGCACACTACGAGATCTCAATCTCATGGAAGCACAGAAGCATTACCAGGTGGCAGACGCCACGCAGCGCGTCGTCGGAGCCAGCACAGGGCGCCACCGCCGCGGCCTTGTCCGCGAGGAACGCCACATCCGAGCCCACCTGCAAACGAGCACACGGACAGTGAGACCAAGACGAACCAAACCGAACTGGACGTAAGCAAGCGGGGCCAAGGGTAGGACCTCGTGAGGGGAGAGCGCGGCGGCGGAGGCCGCAAGGGAGGGCGAGGAGGGGGGCAGAAGGAGGCAGCGGAGGAGCGCGAGGAGGGCCGGAGGGGAGGGTGAGGCAACTGACTCATCGCGGAGGGTGAGAAGCGCGGTACGCCACGGCCGTGTCCCGCCTCCCCCGGAGGTGGAGGTGGCCATGCGCCGCCGCCGGCGACTACCGGTTGTTGCTGGCTACGGCGGGGATGGAACTCGGGAGCGTGAGACGGAGAGGTTTGGGCTTCCCCGGGGGGGTTTGGACCTTTGTTTACACGTCCGGATGCTTCAAGCCCAGTGGAAAAGATGCAGCCGATCCCTAGGGCTCGGGCCTTGCCCGACTTTAAACTAACAAAGTCATCAAACCGATTGAAACTGCTCAAAAAAAAAAAAACCAAACCGATTGAATTGTTGGAGACGTGCAGGGGCAGCGCTAGAAAAATATTAGACCGTTTGCACAATTTAGACTGATTTATGAAACATGTGATTGTTTGAAGCAACAAATTGCTACTCCCTCCGTTCCTAAATATGTCTTTTTAGATATTACAAAAAGGGACTACATACAAAGCAAAATGAGTGAATCTACACTCTAAAATATGTTTATATACATTCGTATGCAGTTCAATAGTGCAATCTCTAGAAAGCCTTATATTTAGGAACTGAGTGAGTAGATAGTTTTGTGCTCATAATGACATATATTCTCGTGCAGGATGGTGGGAACTACGAAAACAATTATTAGTGCACATGCTTAAGTACAACGAGAGTGAAACTGGAGTTAACATTTTTTTTTTTGCATTTGTACTACTTAGAAATGCCTAGGTGTATTATGAAGTAGATTTCCTAAATTATAGCTTCATTTTAAGTGGAAATTTATTGACTACTACTATCAGAATCTTCTCTGTATAAATGAAGGCATCAAGTTTTTATAACCGATGGGCATATTATATGGGCACGGTTGACTATTAACTTTCTAATTTTTATTTACGAACACATTCTGTGTGTGAACCGGTTTTCTATTGTCTTGCTCTTATTATGTTCGAAACATCTTTGATATTTGGTTATCGGAAATAATTTGCTATCCATGGTGGTATCTACACATGGTCCCAATTTTTATCTCTAATTATTTTGGTAAATTGTTTTGGACTATGAAAAATAACTCTATAGCAAAAATATTATAACTTTGGACCGACCACGCAAGCAAACAGGCAATTATGCCAAAAAGACAAGCAAAAAACTGAGAGAAGTGAGAAAACGCCCTTTCTACACAACGAAAATACACTTGTGTCAAAAAGGTAATAAAAAGAGAAAGAGAAGTGAGAAAAGGTCATTTCTATACAAAAAAATGCACTTGTGACAATGCTATTCAAACCCGACACCTCATATATCAAAAAAGGCACTTATTCCAAAGGGTGTGTAGCTACCATCATGCATAGAAAATTGCCTCTCGTTTGGTTATTGTCAATCTTCACCCATTTTGATCATCGCAATAATATGTATCTTGTTGCAATGCATAGAAGCTAACTGAAAAAATACCTTGGTATGCCTTCTGATGTGGGAAATTCAAAAAATGGTGCCTTCGAATATCTGAAAGATCGACTATGGAATAAAATACAGGGTAGGATGGAGAAGATATTGTTAGCGGGAGGCAAGGATGTACTCATTAAGTCTGTGGCACAAGCAATTCTTGTTTTTTCGATGTCATGTTTCAAACTGCCTAGAGGTTTATGTGAGCATTTAACTTCTATGATTCGTTCCTTTTGGTGGGGGAAGCAAACAGGGACAAACCAAGCCATGTTGGGTCTCCTGGGACACTATGACCATGCCACATTACATGGTAGGCCTCGGTTTTAGAGATTTCGAGATTTTCAATTTGGCACTTTTTGCAAGGCGAGCATGGAGGATTCTTGAAAACCCTTCTTCGGTGAGTGCTAGAATTTTGAAAGCCATGTATTTCCCGGAGAGTCCTTTCTTGGAATCAAAAGTAAGCATCCATCCCTCGCAGGTGTGGCGGGCTATAGTGGAAGGAAAGGAGATGCTTAAACAGGGCTTACTGAGGTGGATTGGCAACGAGGTAACCACAGAGATTTGGAAGGACAATTGGATCCCGCGCCCGGAGATGATGCGGCCTATTGTGTTGTTAGTTCAAATTCCACCAGTAAGGGTTGTCGAGCTGATCGATAGCACCAGCGCAAGATGGAATTCAGAGTTGATCAATCAGGTTTTTTCCCTTGTGATGCTAATGCAATTGTGCAAATTCCTATCTGCATAAGAGATATGGAGGACTTTGGACATGGAATTGTGAGAAGAACGAGATATTTACAGTCGGGTCAACATATCACATGATTATTGCTAAAAACGAAGAGAAGACTGACTAGGAGCAGGTTCGTCAAATAGCAATTGTATGGCAAAATCTTGGGTTCGTTTATGAAATATCATGGTTCCTGGAAAACCGTGGGTGTTCTTGTGGAGAATGGTCCATCAATCCTTGCCTACTGACGATGTACGCCAACATAGGAATATGTCGGTAACATGCACTTGTCTGGTTTGTGGAATGACATACTCCTGTTATCACTCCTTGGTAGAGTGTACAATGGCGTGGTGTGTTTGGGCTTTGGGGGACTCTGAGCTTCTTGAACTGATCATGGCAACAAGAGAACCAAATCCTTGGAACTGGTTACTCTCGATGATTGAGGCACTTCCACATGATGTGTTTGTTCAACTGGTGGTTACACGCTGGGCCGTATGGATGACCAGATGGAAACTTCTTCATGAAGGAATTAATCAAAGTTTGATGGCTACTCGCCAGTTTATTACACAGTTCATAGCTGATCTCGACCAACTAAAGGAACCAACCCAGTCGAAGGGAGTCACTCGAGCTTTAGCAGATTCCAAGAGATCGCGACCACCACTGATACTTCCTTTTTTGTGTGATTCGGTAACGAATCAGAAAGTACCCCACACTTATTTCCCCAAGAAGTGACTTGGGTTATCGAACCCGCGAGAGGAAGGTTCCCTTGAAGCGATGGTCTCTAACAAGCAATTGTTAAAGGATTAATTCTAGCTTTTGACAGGATCAATCAAGCTAGCACTAGTGGAGAAATGGCTAGCCACAATTTACGTTGGTGGCGCGCCAATTTGATGCGACGCCAACACTAATATTTTCAAATAGCGATGCCGTTGGAAGAATTGGTACGCCAGCTTTGTGAAGTTAGTGCTGGCGTGGATTTAGTGCTGACATTAGGCCCGGCGTTGCGCATTCAGGCCCATTAGGCCCACGCCAGCACTAGGAGGCAGTAAAAAAAACTTATCGATCATTTTGTCCTCACTCTCTCTCGATCCCCAACTCCACCCGTCCTCCTCTCGATCCCCACCACCGCCCCGCCCGTCGCCGCCGCTGACCGATGCGAGCCGTCTCCGCCAGACGCCCCGCCCCGTCTTCGCCCGACGCCGCTCCGCCCGCCGCCCGACGCGGCCCGTCTCCAGCCGACGCCGCCCCGCCCGACGCTCAAGCACAGGTACATCCCCCCGCCTGCCTTAGGTCTGGTGAACATGTCCAGAGCAAAAAAAATGACAAATAGATAAAGAAATACAGTATTTCAGCAACTAATATTTTCCAAAGAGCAATACATGCATAAGGGCCAAACCTAAGGCAGCTTGTCCCCGCCTGCCTTAGGTCTGTAATTCAGTACAGCTTGAGGCAACATTAGTATTCATACTCAGATAAATACTTTATATATGTTCTCAGCCATAAGCAAGTAAAATTCATATTCAGAGAAGTACTCTATATTGTAAACATCAGCCAAAACCAACAGCTAGAATTTTATTTGCTTCCACTCTAAATTCATATTCAGAAAATTACACTATATTTGAAGTGGAAGCACAAATTTTACTTGCTTCCACTCTAAACAAGCGTGGCCTTTTCTTATCTCCATCATATAGGTTGTATGCAAAGGGCACATGTCTTGTGCTTACTGTTGTAGTACTACTAGTATGGTAGTACCTTAATACACCATCATAGAGAGACATAATATAGCCATATAGCTAGATAGGAAGCACAAATTTTAAACTGCATGTTATTTTCAAAAAAAATTCATTCTAAGATGGTGAGCTTTCATTACAAGTTTTAATTTGCTTGTGTACATAATTTGAAACATCACATATGGACGTTTCAAGCAACAACGAATCGGTGGGCGACATGGAGAAGTGGAATCGATGGCTCTTAGAGTCGTCAGAGTGGAGAATCAAAAAACTCAAAGAAAACAATGCCGAAGTGAAGAATGAAAGGGATCGGTTGCTCATAGAGGGTGCTAATGCCCTCACTAAGGTAGACAGACTGAGGGAGCTGAGGGATAAGTTGACAGAGGATAGGGATCAACTCAAGCTGAAGAAAAAACAACTCGGGACAGAGAGGATTGAGCTACAGACAGTCGTTGCTCATTTCAAACAAGATGGAGAGAGCAATCGAAAGAAGATGCGCCAGCTGAGGATAATCCTTGATGATGGATAGTAGTTAGTTGATCAGTACTAAGTTTTAAACTATGAAGTTTATGAGTATGTTTAAATGATCAGTACTAAGTTTTAAACTATGAAGTTTATGAGTATGTTTAAATGATCAGTACCTTTTGTGAAGTTTAAGCTCTTAGTTTTTGAAGTAGTATTTTTTTATTATAAAAAAACAAATTCTTGGCGTTGGCCACGTGGCACGCCATAAACATGTGAAATACTGTTGGCGTCGTCTCCAACGCCAGTAGTATTTTTTAACTGTGGCGCCATATTGGTGGCGTCGGGTGTCTACGCCAGCAAGACCATTTTTGCCACGCCATAGCTAGGCTTTTCTACACTAGTGTAGTAGTGATATAACACTTATAATAAAGAGAAGGTACGAGTATTGAGGACTTAATGCTTACAATCATGTATTTGTGTTGGGACCAAATAGGGTATTAATTTGTGTGCTGGAAGTCACCCATCGAGATGTGCTTGTTACGAACCGAAGCGGGGGATGTGTCCAAATAACATCTTGACCGGCACGAGTCTTGCATCAAGAATCAATGTTCTACCGTAGGCCCTATCCGTCGCGTGGGGTTGCCTTGATAATTAAGATTATAATAATCAGACAAGAGCTTTGGGTTTTTAATGACTACACCTCTTGAATCCCCCAAGGATTGGATCCGTGTTACTGTACTAAACCTTTCTGTCACTGGTGTTCAGAATAACACCTCACGTTCTCCTTGCTCCTAGCCTCACCATGACTCAATCTCCATGATCCCAGGTGCCTGTAGGGATGAAGAATGCGGACAAGAAAAGAGACATCTACGAAACAATTTTATGTCACACATACGGGATGTTAATTCAAAGCTCTTCCATTGATCCCCACAACAAATACAGAGGGTTGCAAGGCTTTTGCCTCAACCCATACCTTACTGAACTACTCACACATGGAGATCAGAACGCATGAAGAAAACATTAAATAACACGTCTTGAAGATAGATTGATTGCAAATATGTCTTACAATGGTTGCCTTGTGCGATGCACGATTACAAGTATGAACTAGAGGGAGATGAACCATGGTGGTGATGGTGGCTATGGAGATGAGATGGCGCCAGCTAGGGTTGATGAAGGGGGTGAATATGGCTCTATTGTGGAAGACTTGTGCGATGCTCGATGTTCTCTTCACCTTTTGGCTGGGCCCCCTTTATAAAAGTTGTCCAGGTAGATGAGCTGCCTCGGTTTCCGCGCCATACGTCCTCTCATACGAGTGGTCGCAGTCGTATGGAACGTCGTCTTTTGCGCTGGCACCTATGGTGCGCCTCCTATTGATTCCATCTATCTCCTTCCTTACTCATTTCCATGCTTTGACTTGATTTAGTCCATTTCCTATAGATTCACAATAAAGAGAGGATTTGTGGAATCATTTGCATTCATTAGTCATTAGTACCAATATCCAAGCGAATATCTTGATTTAGAGAAATATCTCGGTTTAAACAAAGGTGAAATGAGTGTAAAAATATCACTCATCAACGACCACCGGGCAAGTATGAACTCAACGTAGATGGGGGTATTTCTCGGAATGGCAACCGCGGTTCGGTGGCGGTAGTTTGCTGTGATGAAGGAGGATACTAGCTAGGATCATCAGTGTTGGTTATTAATGGCTTAACCAACCCCATTTCACTAAAAGCAATAACATGTCGTGAAGCATTGGCGCTTGCTACGAACTTGGGTATTCACGAGTTATACATAGTGTCAGATTGCAAACCGGTGGTCACGGACATTCACGAAGGATCAAATGCAGCACATGGGATGGTGATTAAAGAGATTTGAGAATGGATGGAATCTTTTTAATCTCTTTAATCTCTTTCAAAAGAGATTAAAGGATCAAATGTACATTTACTTTTGAAAGCAGAAATATCAATATAGATGCGCATGGTCTAGCCGGGTACTCTCTATCTTTAGATCAAGGTCATCCCCATGACCCGAACATTATTCTTGTAACCTTGTCGATTGAGAAATAAAACTTGGTTGTTTTGCCTTAAAAATAAAACGACCAGGGGGACAACTACAACATCTAACAACTAATAACAAGAATAATAGGAAATGAAAAGACATATGTGCGTTATAAATCAGCTAATAAAGCCTCACACACTTCACACATGAAGGATACTTAGAAAACCAAAGAGCTAAAGATTTTGAGGTCCTCTTCCATGAGTGAAGACCCAGGAACATGTAGCATGCCGACTCCGGAGGAGAAATGAAAATGTGCATTGATAGGGCATACCATCTAAAAGGACCCCAGTACACCACATCCATCCAAATTAATTCATCTCCGAATAAGGTCACAACCTCCTCGCCGGGATCGAAAGGCGTTGCATCTTCGGAAGATCGAAAAGTTCCCCCAAGAACATGGATGGAAGCCGATGGAGGATCACTTGGAAAGGATCAACGTGCACCCTGGAAGGGCATTTCCCTCCCTAAGTGATTTTTGTATTGATAATGACCCAATTTGTAGACTAACTGTGTTCTTGAGCTACACAAACATATTCAATAGTGGCACAAGACGGTTAGGTTCCCCTCTGGAAATAAAAGATCGAAGACGGAGGAAGTATGTACTAATTGTTTAGTATATTATTTTATACATACAAATATGAAGGTATTTTAAAAATATACAAAAAAACTATGGACTCACAGGCAATTTTTTTGTATACCTTGGGTTGAAATATCTTAGATATGATATTAGAACATATTTAAAATGATAAAGTAGTATATATAGTACCACATGATAGTATTCGAGACACGTGGGTAACTACCCCTAGGTGGTAGGATGATGCTCGAAGTCAACAGTTCGAGAATAGTAACAAAATATTATTCTCAAACTGACGACTATATATGTATACATATGAGCTATTTTGTTTCGCGTACCAAAATTATGTTACTATTCTTGAACTGGCGACTTCGAGCGGTTGAACTGATGTTTTTATCTCGTCAAACTGATGGTCCTCTTAGTTCAAAACAAATTTGTGATTTTTTCGTAGGAACAGGGCGTGTAATATACCGCTGGAAAGCTCTTAACGGCTAGATTACAAATTATTTAGAACTTTTTTGTAAAATCCTCACGGCTTAAGAGCAGTTTAAAAAACTATTTTTTAATTTGAAAACACATCGTATTGTGGACTTCATTTTCTAGCGATTCCTTGGAAATGAGCAAATGAGATGGCGTTGGAAAGCTGGTGAATATCCACTTCTTTCATATGTAGAATGTTTTTTCATATTCCATATGGTTTAAAAGTAATTTGAAAAACGGTGAAATTCAGGGCGAAACGTATTTTTACGATTTTTTAAACGGTATGTCGGATTGACGCAAATGATATGGCGTTGGAAAGGTATGGGATATGTGAAACTTGTGCATATAGAAAGTTTTCGTAATTCCTTACGGTTTAAAGTTGAATTCGAATATGATGAAATTAGGTTTTGAACGCGATTTTATTTAAAAGTTTGTCAAAATGGGGCAAATTATATACCGTTGGAAAGCTCTTGACAATACGAACTTTGTCATGTTAAACATTTACTCAAATTCCAAAACATTTAAAAGTAATTTGAAATACGGTATGAGCGGTCATGCTATTTTCGCGTCTCAAAAATAGAGTGCTTGAATTGAGCTTTGAGCGAGATTGTACTGAGCTTTGTATGGCACAGTGAACTTTACCCTGTTTTTTGGCACCGAGTTTGAACTAAGTAGCACAACATTTGTTATTAACTCCGAAGTTGCAGCACAACATTTTTCCAAAATTTTGTGCGAGGTTGAACTGAGCAGCACAACATTTTATGTTTCTGCCTTATTACTTTTTTTAATCTTGTTTTCTGAAGGTGTCATTAACTCCGAATTTAGAGGGTTTATCTTGTTGCATTAGAGAAATATGTTTCGAAAGAAAAAGGTTTTGTATGTTCCTTATTTTTCCTTCAAACTCAAACTTTTTTGCAACAATTAAAGGTCTCGACTTCTCACTTTTATGCAATTTGAACTCTTTCATCGTTCTTATTGACATGAGCTCGTTTTTAGTAATAATAAAGGTCATAAACATGCTAATTTTTATTAGTTTTAACACAGGCCTACTAATTTTTTATTTATTTGAAATTTCTATATAAATACAATCATCTTTTGGACATAGGAGTAAAACAAATCCCCTATTTCTTGATTTCGAACTTTTGTATTTTCTTTTCCTGAACTTTATGTTCTCAGGAGTGGGAACTGATGCATATATTTTTTATGCTAACTACTGCCCTCTAATGTACATGAATGTCCTTCTCTATTTTTATGTCGGCGCCTTGATATTTGCAAAATACTTACGCGCATGGGAGACATAAAAGACAATCGAGTTACAATTAAATTTTAGACGGCAAGAAACCACCATTTTCACATACAACATCAACAAGCAAGCTAGTCACACATCAACAAGCACGACACCGACATACAACAACAACAACAACCAACACACGCAAGCAACTCAGGAACGCATACAGCCCCGCGCACGAATGCAACGGAGAAGCACGACGGGGGTGGGCTGGACGAGCTCGAGGTCTTCCTCTCCCGGGTCCCTTTTCCTTTTGTACTGCATAGATGATATTTTTGGAACGATGATACTGGAGCGGTGACCATGCAATGAAGAGAAACCACTTTTGGTGTCCTACAAAATAGAGGGTTATTTCAAAACTTTTCAAAGTACCGGCAATATTAACAGAAAGGAGTGTAGATGGAACTACCTAAAGAGTCCTAAGAGTCCCAAAAGACACGACAACATCAAATAAATTTTGTTAGTGTGATAAGAGATAATACAGGAAAAGATGCATTTCAGTCACAAAAGGAAATGAAAAGGAATTCCGTATACAAGGCTAATGAGTTGTTGTATTTTGTATAGCCCAAAAAGAAATGAATAATCGCATGTAATTTCAAGAAAGAGAAGAATATTTTTGAACCGTTTTGCATGTATACATGCTAAACAGCTACATCATATACATTGAACTAATTTTTTTGTCAATTAACTTTTGTAATAACAGTTGCAGGGCATATTTCATCACAAGAACTATGTTGAGGTTGGTACTCACAACTAAGCCAACAATAGGGTCGAAAATCCACATGAATAATGTTAGATCATGTGAAAGTCCAAGAGTCTGCACAAATATGGTAAAGTTTAGATAGTCAGTGCGTAGTAACATGTAGTACACTGGTGCAGCGACGTGTTATACAAACGGTTTTTAACCCCTTTCCGCGATGTAGTTTTAAACCGTTGCCTTGCCTGTGTGGGCGATAGGGGGGTCCATCCCACACGACACAGAAAAATCGTCGGCGATGGTGGCCAACGAACACAAACGTTTGGCAAAACTAAGTGTATGGGATGTTCGCATCTATCACCTCTCAACCGTTTGAGATATGACATCCTTCCCATACAGCTCATCCTTGCAACTCGTGTGAGATCAGGCTAACATCACACACGCTATTTTGTAGCGCACCGTTTATAATGTGCGCCGAATCGCAAACCGTTCATAATTGCAAAGCGTGTATGATAAGGAGTATATCACGCACACTTATATTGTCCGAACCGTTTGCGATATTTAACTAAGACGATAATTTAACCGTCGTACAAGTATCGGACAGGTTTAAGAAACGTCTGAATGTCGTACACGCGTCCGATGGGATAACTATCGCACGCGCTATTATGTAGTCCAACGTTTGTGATGCATACTACATCACAAACAGTTTATCATTTTAAACTGTGTGCGAGAGAGATTCTATCACCAACGTTGAATTCGGTTGCACCGTTTGTGATATTGTCTAAAATCACACACGGTTTGCAAACGACAACTGTGTGCATGGATGCACACGTTTTCTATCTGTGAAACGTGTCGGATCATGAGGTATATCACAAACGACTTACAAACTGTGTGCGGCGTAATGCCCCGCACAACATTTTTTTTATTTTAGTCGCTACAATTTAAATTGTACAGAATTTCAATTTGAAAGTAGGGAATAGATTTTTACATATACATAGATAGGTTCATCAACCAATGTATTATTCCATTCACAGGTACATACGTTCAAGAATTACGTCAACGAAAGAATTACATAAGCACCAAATAAAGAATGATGAACGACGGTTGAATACTTGTATTAAAGACGGCAAAGAAAGAGGCAAAAGATATTCTGGTTGTTGTAAAAGGTGAAACGGAATGCCCGTAGTGTGTCCTCCTCCATGTCGAATGCACACACGACTCTAGACCAATCCCTTGTGATGGCCGACCGCCCATCCTTCAATATTTTCATGACTTCACAGAGAGGTGATCTTAGGTAGACTGCGTTGGGAACCACTGCAAAGGAAAAAGATACAGACATTGTCATCTAACAACTCATTATGTGCAGTAAAAAGGGTACAAAGTTCTGAGTTAATATACTGCATATCACTATTGTCTTGGACAGACTGTAAATAAATAGTTTAATTGCCACATTTTGTCCCATTGTACTAACAATATTTATTAGTTACCTCACATGATGCTCTCTCCGTCCCACTATATAAGATCTAATTACATCCAATGTACTGACATATTGGATGTATTAGCGTCTTATATTATGGGGCAGAGAGAGTATAACATGGGAAAGAAATATAGCCATGTGAACCAAAAACCATTAAAATAGACATATGCTCACTACATCAGGCTTAACAACAACCAAATAAAGTCATTCATAAAGGTATTGTTGAATTTGCATAGAACAAAGCTTGCACTTAAACATCAAATTGTATAATTGAACATCACAGAGTGAAAAAACTGGGGTTGTATTACCTACACCAGGCTTAAGAGGAAACAAATATGTCCATTGAACAGGTATTAATCAAATTGTACTGCACATTGTGAATAACTAAATAAACAAGGCATACTATAGCAACCAAATAGTCATTCATATCGGTATTGTTGAAATTGCATAGAACGTACCATGTGCTTAAACATCAAATTCTATGATTGAACATCACATTGTGAGAAAACCAAAATAAACAGGGGCGTGTTAACTACACTAGTTTTAACAGGAACCAATTGTATGATTGAACAACCAAGTCTAGCAATTGAAGCTGGACATATGTTCACTACAAACAACAAAACAGCTAAACAAGGTATATGCTCACTACAGACAACCAAATATAGGCGTTCGTGAAATTGAACTGAACAATTCATACTCCAGCGTAGGGCGCACTTGTCGACGACAAGTTGTCATCGTTAATGAGGCCTGACTTGGTAGCTGACGATGCCAAAACACCGCCATAGAACACGACTTTCATAAATGACAAAAGGGTCTCGTTGCCGATGAAGACAAATTCCTGACAGCAAAGCAGGGTAGATCAGAGGCATACTACAAACAACCAAATATAGGTATATGCTCAGTATAGACAACCAAACATAGGCAGTGAAATTGAACTGAACAATTCATACTCTAGCATATCAAATTGCACTTTTGAACATTACAATTCATACTCCAGCATAGCAAATTCTTGACAGCAAAGCAGAGTAGATCAGAGGCATACTACAACCAAATATAGCAATTGAAACTGGGCAAATGCTAACCACAAACAACCAAAAACCTTTAAAGGAAGCATATGCTCACTACAACAGACTTAACAACAACCAAACAGTCATTCATATAAGTATTGTTGAAATTGCATAGAAGATAGAACGCCAACACTAATATTTTCAAATAGCGATGCCGTTGGAAGAATTGGTACGCCAGCTTTGTGAAGTTAGTGCTGGCGTGGATTTAGTGCTGACATTAGGCCCGGCGTTGCGCATTCAGGCCCATTAGGCCCACGCCAGCACTAGGAGGCAGTAAAAAAAACTTATCGATCATTTTGTCCTCACTCTCTCTCGATCCCCAACTCCACCCGTCCTCCTCTCGATCCCCACCACCGCCCCGCCCGTCGCCGCCGCTGACCGATGCGAGCCGTCTCCGCCAGACGCCCCGCCCTGTCTTCGCCCGACGCCGCTCCGCCCGCCGCCCGACGCGGCCCGTCTCCAGCCGACGCCGCCCCGCCCGACGCTCAAGCACAGGTACATCCCCCCGCCTGCCTTAGGTCTGGTGAACATGTCCAGAGCAAAAAAAATGACAAATAGATAAAGAAATACAGTATTTCAGCAACTAATATTTTCCAAAGAGCAATACATGCATAAGGGCCAAACCTAAGGCAGCTTGTCCCCGCCTGCCTTAGGTCTGTAATTCAGTACAGCTTGAGGCAACATTAGTATTCATACTCAGATAAATACTTTATATATGTTCTCAGCCATAAGCAAGTAAAATTCATATTCAGAGAAGTACTCTATATTGTAAACATCAGCCAAAACCAACAGCTAGAATTTTATTTGCTTCCACTCTAAATTCATATTCAGAAAATTACACTATATTTGAAGTGGAAGCACAAATTTTACTTGCTTCCACTCTAAACAAGCGTGGCCTTTTCTTATCTCCATCATATAGGTTGTATGCAAAGGGCACATGTCTTGTGCTTACTGTTGTAGTACTACTAGTATGGTAGTACCTTAATACACCATCATAGAGAGACATAATATAGCCATATAGCTAGATAGGAAGCACAAATTTTAAACTGCATGTTATTTTCAAAAAAATTCATTCTAAGATGGTGAGCTTTCATTACAAGTTTTAATTTGCTTGTGTACATAATTTGAAACATCACATATGGACGTTTCAAGCAACAACGAATCGGTGGGCGACATGGAGAAGTGGAATCGATGGCTCTTAGAGTCGTCAGAGTGGAGAATCAAAAAACTCAAAGAAAACAATGCCGAAGTGAAGAATGAAAGGGATCGGTTGCTCATAGAGGGTGCTAATGCCCTCACTAAGGTAGACAGACTGAGGGAGCTGAGGGATAAGTTGACAGAGGATAGGGATCAACTCAAGCTGAAGAAAAAACAACTCGGGACAGAGAGGATTGAGCTACAGACAGTCGTTGCTCATTTCAAACAAGATGGAGAGAGCAATCGAAAGAAGATGCGCCAGCTGAGGATAATCCTTGATGATGGATAGTAGTTAGTTGATCAGTACTAAGTTTTAAACTATGAAGTTTATGAGTATGTTTAAATGATCAGTACTAAGTTTTAAACTATGAAGTTTATGAGTATGTTTAAATGATCAGTACCTTTTGTGAAGTTTAAGCTCTTAGTTTTTGAAGTAGTATTTTTTTATTATAAAAAAACAAATTCTTGGCGTTGGCCACGTGGCACGCCATAAACATGTGAAATACTGTTGGCGTCGTCTCCAACGCCAGTAGTATTTTTTAACTGTGGCGCCATATTGGTGGCGTCGGGTGTCTACGCCAGCAAGACCATTTTTGCCACGCCATAGCTAGGCTTTTCTACACTAGTGTAGTAGTGATATAACACTTATAATAAAGAGAAGGTACGAGTATTGAGGACTTAATGCTTACAATCATGTATTTGTGTTGGGACCAAATAGGGTATTAATTTGTGTGCTGGAAGTCACCCATCGAGATGTGCTTGTTACGAACCGAAGCGGGGGATGTGTCCAAATAACATCTTGACCGGCACGAGTCTTGCATCAAGAATCAATGTTCTACCGTAGGCCCTATCCGTCGCGTGGGGTTGCCTTGATAATTAAGATTATAATAATCAGACAAGAGCTTTGGGTTTTTAATGACTACACCTCTTGAATCCCCCAAGGATTGGATCCGTGTTACTGTACTAAACCTTTCTGTCACTGGTGTTCAGAATAACACCTCACGTTCTCCTTGCTCCTAGCCTCACCATGACTCAATCTCCATGATCCCAGGTGCCTGTAGGGATGAAGAATGCGGACAAGAAAAGAGACATCTACGAAACAATTTTATGTCACACATACGGGATGTTAATTCAAAGCTCTTCCATTGATCCCCACAACAAATACAGAGGGTTGCAAGGCTTTTGCCTCAACCCATACCTTACTGAACTACTCACACATGGAGATCAGAACGCATGAAGAAAACATTAAATAACACGTCTTGAAGATAGATTGATTGCAAATATGTCTTACAATGGTTGCCTTGTGCGATGCACGATTACAAGTATGAACTAGAGGGAGATGAACCATGGTGGTGATGGTGGCTATGGAGATGAGATGGCGCCAGCTAGGGTTGATGAAGGGGGTGAATATGGCTCTATTGTGGAAGACTTGTGCGATGCTCGATGTTCTCTTCACCTTTTGGCTGGGCCCCCTTTATAAAAGTTGTCCAGGTAGATGAGCTGCCTCGGTTTCCGCGCCATACGTCCTCTCATACGAGTGGTCGCAGTCGTATGGAACGTCGTCTTTTGCGCTGGCACCTATGGTGCGCCTCCTATTGATTCCATCTATCTCCTTCCTTACTCATTTCCATGCTTTGACTTGATTTAGTCCATTTCCTATAGATTCACAATAAAGAGAGGATTTGTGGAATCATTTGCATTCATTAGTCATTAGTACCAATATCCAAGCGAATATCTTGATTTAGAGAAATATCTCGGTTTAAACAAAGGTGAAATGAGTGTAAAAATATCACTCATCAACGACCACCGGGCAAGTATGAACTCAACGTAGATGGGGGTATTTCTCGGAATGGCAACCGCGGTTCGGTGGCGGTAGTTTGCTGTGATGAAGGAGGATACTAGCTAGGATCATCAGTGTTGGTTATTAATGGCTTAACCAACCCCATTTCACTAAAAGCAATAACATGTCGTGAAGCATTGGCGCTTGCTACGAACTTGGGTATTCACGAGTTATACATAGTGTCAGATTGCAAACCGGTGGTCACGGACATTCACGAAGGATCAAATGCAGCACATGGGATGGTGATTAAAGAGATTTGAGAATGGATGGAATCTTTTTAATCTCTTTAATCTCTTTCAAAAGAGATTAAAGGATCAAATGTACATTTACTTTTGAAAGCAGAAATATCAATATAGATGCGCATGGTCTAGCCGGGTACTCTCTATCTTTAGATCAAGGTCATCCCCATGACCCGAACATTATTCTTGTAACCTTGTCGATTGAGAAATAAAACTTGGTTGTTTTGCCTTAAAAATAAAACGACCAGGGGTACAACTACAACATCTAACAACTAATAACAAGAATAATAGGAAATGAAAAGACATATGTGCGTTATAAATCAGCTAATAAAGCCTCACACACTTCACACATGAAGGATACTTAGAAAACCAAAGAGCTAAAGATTTTGAGGTCCTCTTCCATGAGTGAAGACCCAGGAACATGTAGCATGCCGACTCCGGAGGAGAAATGAAAATGTGCATTGATAGGGCATACCATCTAAAAGGACCCCAGTACACCACATCCATCCAAATTAATTCATCTCCGAATAAGGTCACAACCTCCTCGCCGGGATCGAAAGGCGTTGCATCTTCGGAAGATCGAAAAGTTCCCCCAAGAACATGGATGGAAGCCGATGGAGGATCACTTGGAAAGGATCAACGTGCACCCTGGAAGGGCATTTCCCTCCCTAAGTGATTTTTGTATTGATAATGACCCAATTTGTAGACTAACTGTGTTCTTGAGCTACACAAACATATTCAATAGTGGCACAAGACGGTTAGGTTCCCCTCTGGAAATAAAAGATCGAAGACGGAGGAAGTATGTACTAATTGTTTAGTATATTATTTTATACATACAAATATGAAGGTATTTTAAAAATATACAAAAAAACTATGGACTCACAGGCAATTTTTTTGTATACCTTGGGTTGAAATATCTTAGATATGATATTAGAACATATTTAAAATGATAAAGTAGTATATATAGTACCACATGATAGTATTCGAGACACGTGGGTAACTACCCCTAGGTGGTAGGATGATGCTCGAAGTCAACAGTTCGAGAATAGTAACAAAATATTATTCTCAAACTGACGACTATATATGTATACATATGAGCTATTTTGTTTCGCGTACCAAAATTATGTTACTATTCTTGAACTGGCGACTTCGAGCGGTTGAACTGATGTTTTTATCTCGTCAAACTGATGGTCCTCTTAGTTCAAAACAAATTTGTGATTTTTTCGTAGGAACAGGGCGTGTAATATACCGCTGGAAAGCTCTTAACGGCTAGATTACAAATTATTTAGAACTTTTTTGTAAAATCCTCACGGCTTAAGAGCAGTTTAAAAAACTATTTTTTAATTTGAAAACACATCGTATTGTGGACTTCATTTTCTAGCGATTCCTTGGAAATGAGCAAATGAGATGGCGTTGGAAAGCTGGTGAATATCCACTTCTTTCATATGTAGAATGTTTTTTCATATTCCATATGGTTTAAAAGTAATTTGAAAAACGGTGAAATTCAGGGCGAAACGTATTTTTACGATTTTTTAAACGGTATGTCGGATTGACGCAAATGATATGGCGTTGGAAAGGTATGGGATATGTGAAACTTGTGCATATAGAAAGTTTTCGTAATTCCTTACGGTTTAAAGTTGAATTCGAATATGATGAAATTAGGTTTTGAACGCGATTTTATTTAAAAGTTTGTCAAAATGGGGCAAATTATATACCGTTGGAAAGCTCTTGACAATACGAACTTTGTCATGTTAAACATTTACTCAAATTCCAAAACATTTAAAAGTAATTTGAAATACGGTATGAGCGGTCATGCTATTTTCGCGTCTCAAAAATAGAGTGCTTGAATTGAGCTTTGAGCGAGATTGTACTGAGCTTTGTATGGCACAGTGAACTTTACCCTGTTTTTTGGCACCGAGTTTGAACTAAGTAGCACAACATTTGTTATTAACTCCGAAGTTGCAGCACAACATTTTTCCAAAATTTTGTGCGAGGTTGAACTGAGCAGCACAACATTTTATGTTTCTACCTTATTACTTTTTTTAATCTTGTTTTCTGAAGGTGTCATTAACTCCGAATTTAGAGGGTTTATCTTGTTGCATTAGAGAAATATGTTTCGAAAGAAAAAGGTTTTGTATGTTCCTTATTTTTCCTTCAAACTCAAACTTTTTTGCAACAATTAAAGGTCTCGACTTCTCACTTTTATGCAATTTGAACTCTTTCATCGTTCTTATTGACATGAGCTCGTTTTTAGTAATAATAAAGGTCATAAACATGCTAATTTTTATTAGTTTTAACACAGGCCTACTAATTTTTTATTTATTTGAAATTTCTATATAAATACAATCATCTTTTGGACATAGGAGTAAAACAAATCCCCTATTTCTTGATTTCGAACTTTTGTATTTTCTTTTCCTGAACTTTATGTTCTCAGGAGTGGGAACTGATGCATATATTTTTTATGCTAACTACTGCCCTCTAATGTACATGAATGTCCTTCTCTATTTTTATGTCGGCGCCTTGATATTTGCAAAATACTTACGCGCATGGGAGACATAAAAGACAATCGAGTTACAATTAAATTTTAGACGGCAAGAAACCACCATTTTCACATACAACATCAACAAGCAAGCTAGTCACACATCAACAAGCACGACACCGACATACAACAACAACAACAACCAACACACGCAAGCAACTCAGGAACGCATACAGCCCCGCGCACGAATGCAACGGAGAAGCACGACGGGGGTGGGCTGGACGAGCTCGAGGTCTTCCTCTCCCGGGTCCCTTTTCCTTTTGTACTGCATAGATGATATTTTTGGAACGATGATACTGGAGCGGTGACCATGCAATGAAGAGAAACCACTTTTGGTGTCCTACAAAATAGAGGGTTATTTCAAAACTTTTCAAAGTACCGGCAATATTAACAGAAAGGAGTGTAGATGGAACTACCTAAAGAGTCCTAAGAGTCCCAAAAGACACGACAACATCAAATAAATTTTGTTAGTGTGATAAGAGATAATACAGGAAAAGATGCATTTCAGTCACAAAAGGAAATGAAAAGGAATTCCGTATACAAGGCTAATGAGTTGTTGTATTTTGTATAGCCCAAAAAGAAATGAATAATCGCATGTAATTTCAAGAAAGAGAAGAATATTTTTGAACCGTTTTGCATGTATACATGCTAAACAGCTACATCATATACATTGAACTAATTTTTTTGTCAATTAACTTTTGTAATAACAGTTGCAGGGCATATTTCATCACAAGAACTATGTTGAGGTTGGTACTCACAACTAAGCCAACAATAGGGTCGAAAATCCACATGAATAATGTTAGATCATGTGAAAGTCCAAGAGTCTGCACAAATATGGTAAAGTTTAGATAGTCAGTGCGTAGTAACATGTAGTACACTGGTGCAGCGACGTGTTATACAAACGGTTTTTAACCCCTTTCCGCGATGTAGTTTTAAACCGTTGCCTTGCCTGTGTGGGCGATAGGGGGGTCCATCCCACACGACACAGAAAAATCGTCGGCGATGGTGGCCAACGAACGCAAACGTTTGGCAAAACTAAGTGTATGGGATGTTCGCATCTATCACCTCTCAACCGTTTGAGATATGACATCCTTCCCATACAGCTCATCCTTGCAACTCGTGTGAGATCAGGCTAACATCACACACGCTATTTTGTAGCGCACCGTTTATAATGTGCGCCGAATCGCAAACCATTCATAATTGCAAAGCGTGTATGATAAGGAGTATATCACGCACACTTATATTGTCCGAACCGTTTGCGATATTTAACTAAGACGATAATTTAACCGTCGTACAAGTATCGGACAGGTTTAAGAAACGTCTGAATGTCGTACACGCGTCCGATGGGATAACTATCGCACGCGCTATTATGTAGTCCAACGTTTGTGATGCATACTACATCACAAACAGTTTATCATTTTAAACTGTGTGCGAGAGAGATTCTATCACCAACGTTGAATTCGGTTGCACCGTTTGTGATATTGTCTAAAATCACACACGGTTTGCAAACGACAACTGTGTGCATGGATGCACACGTTTTCTATCTGTGAAACGTGTCGGATCATGAGGTATATCACAAACGACTTACAAACTGTGTGCGGCGTAATGCCCCGCACAACATTTTTTTTATTTTAGTCGCTACAATTTAAATTGTACAGAATTTCAATTTGAAAGTAGGGAATAGATTTTTACATATACATAGATAGGTTCATCAACCAATGTATTATTCCATTCACAGGTACATACGTTCAAGAATTACGTCAACGAAAGAATTACATAAGCACCAAATAAAGAATGATGAACGACGGTTGAATACTTGTATTAAAGACGGCAAAGAAAGAGGCAAAAGATATTCTGGTTGTTGTAAAAGGTGAAACGGAATGCCCGTAGTGTGTCCTCCTCCATGTCGAATGCACACACGACTCTAGACCAATCCCTTGTGATGGCCGACCGCCCATCCTTCAATATTTTCATGACTTCACAGAGAGGTGATCTTAGGTAGACTGCGTTGGGAACCACTGCAAAGGAAAAAGATACAGACATTGTCATCTAACAACTCATTATGTGCAGTAAAAAGGGTACAAAGTTCTGAGTTAATATACTGCATATCACTATTGTCTTGGACAGACTGTAAATAAATAGTTTAATTGCCACATTTTGTCCCATTGTACTAACAATATTTATTAGTTACCTCACATGATGCTCTCTCCGTCCCACTATATAAGATCTAATTACATCCAATGTACTGACATATTGGATGTATTAGCGTCTTATATTATGGGGCAGAGAGAGTATAACATGGGAAAGAAATATAGCCATGTGAACCAAAAACCATTAAAATAGACATATGCTCACTACATCAGGCTTAACAACAACCAAATAAAGTCATTCATAAAGGTATTGTTGAATTTGCATAGAACAAAGCTTGCACTTAAACATCAAATTGTATAATTGAACATCACAGAGTGAAAAAACAGGGGTTGTATTACCTACACCAGGCTTAAGAGGAAACAAATATGTCCATTGAACAGGTATTAATCAAATTGTACTGCACATTGTGAATAACTAAATAAACAAGGCATACTATAGCAACCAAATAGTCATTCATATCGGTATTGTTGAAATTGCATAGAACGTACCATGTGCTTAAACATCAAATTCTATGATTGAACATCACATTGTGAGAAAACCAAAATAAACAGGGGCGTGTTAACTACACTAGTTTTAACAGGAACCAATTGTATGATTGAACAACCAAGTCTAGCAATTGAAGCTGGACATATGTTCACTACAAACAACAAAACAGCTAAACAAGGTATATGCTCACTACAGACAACCAAATATAGGCGTTCGTGAAATTGAACTGAACAATTCATACTCCAGCGTAGGGCGCACTTGTCGACGACAAGTTGTCATCGTTAATGAGGCCTGACTTGGTAGCTGACGATGCCAAAACACCGCCATAGAACACGACTTTCATAAATGACAAAAGGGTCTCGTTGCCGATGAAGACAAATTCCTGACAGCAAAGCAGGGTAGATCAGAGGCATACTACAAACAACCAAATATAGGTATATGCTCAGTATAGACAACCAAACATAGGCAGTGAAATTGAACTGAACAATTCATACTCTAGCATATCAAATTGCACTTTTGAACATTACAATTCATACTCCAGCATAGCAAATTCTTGACAGCAAAGCAGAGTAGATCAGAGGCATACTACAACCAAATATAGCAATTGAAACTGGGCAAATGCTAACCACAAACAACCAAAAACCTTTAAAGGAAGCATATGCTCACTACAACAGACTTAACAACAACCAAACAGTCATTCATATAAGTATTGTTGAAATTGCATAGAAGATAGAACGCACCATGTGCTTAAACATCAAATTGTATGATTCAACATCACATTATGAGAAAACTGAAATAAACAGGGGCGTGTTAAATACACCAGCTTTAACGGGAACCAATTGTATGATTAAACAACCAAATCTAGCAATGAAACTGGACATATGTTCACTACAAACAACCACATATCACGGTAAACAAGGTATATGCTCGCTACAGACAACAAAACGTATGCACTAAAATTGAACTGAACGATTCATACTCCAGCATATCAAATTGCACTTTTGAACATTAATTACAATTCATACCCCTTGGAAGAGCCTGGACACAGGGTGCGCACCGTGTGCTCCCTATTGTGGCAGCTGAGCTCCTTCCCTTTGGAAGAGCACGTCTGTAGGGTGACGTCCCTGATGTCGTGGATGGGCTATTTCCCCTTGGAAGAGACGGATAGGGTGCCCTTGTCGTCGTTGTTGTCGTCAATGAGGTCTAACTTGGCAGCTGACAATGCCGAGCCACCGCCACATATATAGAATGCGACCTTCAGAAATGACAAAAGGGTCTCGATGGCGATGAAGGCAAAATCCTGACAGCGAAGCAGAGTAGATCAGCGGCGGGGGAGCATGGAGGAGATCCAAGGAGGTTGAACCTGAAGGGGTTGGAGTGCGTCACTTAACCTGTGGCATAGCCCGCGTCAAGCCATCGCTGTCGACGAGCTTGATGTCGTAGCCGGCTGCCGGGACATACAGACATGCGCGAGCCCTCTTATTAAATGCCCCGGGCCAGTCATCGTAGTGAGCTTCCCCGTGGGGCCTCGGTGGCCACCTCGCCGTCGTCCAGTGGACAGGTCTCGATTTACCTCTTTTTGTCCATTCGCTCCTCCAACTCCCCGGGAAGCATAGCCGGGCTGAGGCTGCGACGCTCTGGATTGTGGGTGAGGATGGGGATGGGGATCTGCGGGAAAGAGGGTGCTTCGCAGGCCCACACTACGGGGTGAACCAGAGTTGTGCGTGCATTCGACATGGAGGAGCGCTACTGTCGATTGCACAGGCGACTCTAGTCCACCCCCCTTGTGATGGATCTTCATGAGGACTTCGAGATAGTAGCGGGAAGGCTGCAAAGGATGACGGTGGAGTCGGGGGCGGCGGCGGCGGGCTAGCTAGGGAGAGGAGTGGTGCGTGCGGGAGCGAAGGTTTTCCTTTTTTACGTAATCTGAGCAGAGGTTTTGTGGTGGGGAGTGGGGCAGGTGGTGTTTGAGGAAATGTCGCGCGGCTACTGAAAATTTTACTAGGCGGGAGTGAAATGCCAGTATGCCGGGGCTACCGAAAATTTATATTACGGGATTGAAGCGGCGCGGCCAGCGCGGGAGCAACAAACATCGCACACAGCAGAAACATAATAAGTGTGTGCTATCGAATAGGAAAAACCCACGGAACCGCCATTTTTTAAATGGCTCAAGGCGGTAGATATTTTTGCGAGGGAAGTCTCGTGGAGCCCAATCGTGTCTGGCGCCAACCAGTGGACCGTGCTGACGTGCCAGTGTAGGAGGGAATAGTGTCTGTTGAGTGTACAATCGCAAACGGTTGTGACATTCGAATCATTTGCTATTTACTCCTAGAATAATAATATATATGAGCATTTCGACAAAAAAAATGCGGGAAAGGGGTCAGAACACATACACACCTGCATGTGGAACAAAAATATGTATGCACAGGGTGGTTTGATCGTTCAAAATACGCAACTTTGATGTGGAACATGTCTCCTCCGTCGCCACTTCGTGTCGGTGGGAGGGGGAATCCTAGTTACGAATACATGCCACCAAATAGGTCTCGCGTCTCACTCATGTCGTAACACGAAAACGAAACATATACATGAATCCAGCATGGTCAAACCACCCCATCTCTCTTCCGGTCAATGGTGGACTATGGCCCATGCGCCTCGCAACACGGACATCCCAACCAAAGAATCAACATTTTGGTCAAAACTCTCCCACTGTCGGTCGAAAGGATGGACGTCCACCGAGGCCCATGAATGGGCGTGACACCGATAACCACGCGGTGGAGTGTCGAAGACAGCCATGACGTGCAGGTGGCGCAAACATATGTACGAAAATGTTGTGTTGCGTTTGAATTCATTAATGTATATACCTCATGTGCAACTTTGATGTGGCACATGCTTTGGAATCGGAAAGTCCCCCCCAGGAGCGAGTGTTCATGACACGTACAACTAGTATGACAAGCGTCTATGGGAACGATTCACGCGTACGCACGCGTGCGCTCAGACTTGGGTAAGGAAACTCAAATGACCTATATAATATATACCATAACACAAACCAATTGAAGAATCCACCATGGTAACCTCTCTCTCCTTGTTAGCCAATGTGATGGACGTCCACACGGGCCCACGAATGGACTTTCCAACGACAACCACAAGAAGGAGTATCCAAAGACAATCACCATCTAAGCGTGGATCAAACATATGTATGGAAGTGTTGTGTGATATTAATTTACATACCCAGCACACAAACTTTGGCGTGGCACACCTTCCTCAGGAATCTTAAAGTCTGCACGGAAAGCGAGGTTCACGACGCGTGGTACATATATATACCCCCCCATTTGAGCCGATGGGAGAGACATTCATGCGTACACTACACGCACTCAAATTATACCATGTAATCTCACACCCATGGCCTACCACAAACATCGACCAAAAAAGAATCCACAATAATTAACCTATCTCGTTGCAGTACACAAGTATGTGATCGGCCACACATGGGAGTGACACTGATAATTGTGCGAGGGGGGTGTCCGAGGACAACCACCGCCTCCATGCTGCCCTAACATATGTACGGAGGTCTTGTGTGATGTTTTGAATACCCAATGCACACCTTTGATGTGGTACCTTCGCAAACCGAAAAAAACCACGGAGGTTCACAACGTGTACAATGAGCACGCGCGTGCACACATGCGCCCAAACTTTCGTCCGGAATCTCACCATGATTTTCGCCGAAACACGAACCAAGATGAATCCACCTTTGATCAAACCCCTCTCGCCGCGCCATCCAAGGTGATAGACCGCGCGGGGGAAACGAATGGGTGTGTCGGTGGTAAACGCATGAGTGAGTGTACGAGGACCACCACCGCATGCATGAGACACAAACATATGCATGAAAAAGGTCATGATCGGGATGATTGAAATATATACCCAATGCATGACTTTTGACATGGCACGTGCCTCACCTGAAGCTGGCAATGGTTAAAACCGTTACCCGCATCCCCATGGGTAATTACTCTATTAATTAGGGCACGGAGAAGTGCCAGCTTGAATTCCCATGGTGAAGATGGTGGGTCAAATACCTTACCCAACGTGCAGGACGGGGGTGTGGATGGGATATATATAGCATTACCCGCCTTAACCATGAAGTACTTATTACATGTGGACTCTGAAATTAATAGACACCACATAATTAATTTGCGCCCTCGGTCACCCAAATTTCCACAGATCCCACCCCATCTGACCCAAAAATCCCTGAGAAATTCTAAACTTAGCCACAACATATTGTTTATTGCGTTGAAATACTGTTTTTCTACTGAAATACTGTTTTTCTACTGAAATACTATCGAATGTTGTTCTTAAATGCATGTTGGGTTTCCCCACGGGGATAAATGTCACAACCCTAGTTAGTCACTGCTTGTCATTGCACTTGCATCATCATGTCATCATGCTTAAATTCAAAGAAAATTGAATTGGGGAGTTTCCAGAAGCCCCAGGAAATATTATAGGAATGATCAATTTAAAATTCCTTCAAATGATCCCAAGGAAATGTTCCCTTTTAGCTCTGAAAATATTGTCAGGAGTTAATCTCCAAAGGAATATTTTTGGAGGCTCAAAGGCACTTACTCTGGGGTTTTGAATTAAAACGATAAATATTTGAGTTGGATTTAATTCTGCTATAAAAGAATTATAATTCCAATAATTCTGAAAAATTGTGAGTGGCTATGAAAGTTATAAAGCCACATAATAATTATCAGGAGCTACAAAAATGATTTGGATATAAACCAAATCCAAAACATATTGCAGAAAATAGAAAACTGAAACAAAATAGGAAAAACCAAAGAGAAAGAGTGTTTACCTCTGCAGCCGGCCCAATAGAGGTGACCCAGCCCAGCCTGGCGAGGGGCAGGGTCGTCTTCAACCCCTCGCCAGAAGGATGTCGGGCGCGTGCCCGACGCGCGCACTCTCTCCTCGCGCCAACTCCTGGCTGCCGGGTTCCACGTCGATGCCGTGGATAGCCACACCGTTGCCGTCCGGATCGACCTCATCCCTCTCACTATCCCCCCTGGCCGTCTCCCGCTTGCCTCGCTCCATGCCGAAGCAGCCATGGCCGCGCAGCCGTGTAGCCACCACCACAACAATCCCCGAGCTCCATCGTCGTGCTCAGAAGAACCGCACCGCCGGACGCTCCGCAATGCCGTCACCATCATCATCTTCTTCCTCGGGAGCCCGAGACCGTCGTCGTCAATTCACCTCGCCCGAGCCTTCCCCGGCCTCGATTTCTACACCGTCGAGATCCCAGTGAGCTCCTTAGCCGTTTCCCCCTGCTCCCCTCTGCTTTTGCATGCGGTAGCCATCGATCCCCAACCTCCCGAGCTCTCCGCCGCACGGCCTTGTCGCCGACGTGGCCCGGGCTCCCCAAGCTCGCAGCTGAGCATGTGGATGAGCTCCTGGAGGTGTCAGGAGCCCAAATCCACCCACAACCCCGCTTGCATCCCCCTGCAGCCTTGCGCCCGTGCTTGACCGAGCTCCAGCCACCGTGCAAATGCTCGCCGCCATCACTGTTGACCACCCCGACCCCCGCAGCTGCCTCCTATGGATGCGCACGGTCACCAGGGACCCGTAGAGCTTTTCTGCGCTCAAAACTGAGCCCAGTGGCGCAATCCCAATGTGCTCCGCCACAGCAAATGGTCGCCAGTGGCTAGCCGCAAGTGTGAATGACGTGGCTCCGTCATTAGGGGTTAAAACCTCCGCTAATTAACCCACACTAAGGCTGACAGTGGGCCCCGTAGCTGGTCAAAACGCGAGTTAACGCAGAGATTAGTTCTCTGCAGATGACAGGTTGGACCCACGAGTCAGTTTTGACTTGGTCAACTGCTGGCATCACCCTGACGCATTGCTGATGTCATAACACATTTACTGGAATTTTCTTAATTCTAATTCATTTTGGAAATTCCAGAAAATGCTTAAAACTTCTAAAAATCATAGAAAATAATCTGTAAGTCCAATGAAAATAAGTTATGTATGAAAAATGACCAGAAAAATGCAAGGAATCTGTTTATGCCATGTTCATGCATGTTTGAGCAAGTTAACATCACCAAATAGGGAAAATAATGGTTAGGACAATTTGATAAATAGTGTTGGAGTTGGAATCTAGTATATAATTGAATTCCACTTCACTTAATATGGCTATCCATCTTAACATGCCATATCATACATCATGTTTGTTGCATCACATGGAATGTGTTTCCTCTTTTGTTTGTCGGTGTTTTTCCCCTTCTCGGTAGACGATGGTTCCGACGATGTAATCGTTGTCCGATGAAGAGTCGCAATATCTTCAGAAGTGTCAGGCAAGCAACCCCCCTTGAGCATCCCGATAATATCCTACTCTCTCGCTCCTGCTCTCTTACACTGCATTAGGACAACGACGATTCAACTGTTACATGTTCTCCGTAGTTGAACCCATTCCTTTGCATGACCTGTCCTTGTCACAGTAAATAGTTGAAACCACCTAGCATGAGTAGCAACTGCTTGAGTCTTGTTGTGCTTACTCATCCATGCTTGCTTACTGTGCGTGATATGCATAGAGTTGTGTCGGGTCTGATCCATCTGGGCAATGAATCGAAATGGATGTGTTCGTATTCTGCTGTGTGAGAGCTAAGTGTGTGAATCCGATTTGGTAAAGGTAGCGATGAGAGGCCATGTAGGAGTACATGGCGGGTTGTCTCATTGGGACTGTCCTTCAGAACTGAGTTTTGTGTATGTTATCCAAGACAAGATACTACCACACATTGGGTTCCGGTAACTCGACCCCTCTCGACCTATTAATCGCCTTGATCTCTGTCCAGGAGTTGCAACTAGTTTCTGGTGTTTGTAGGCAAAGTGTCGGCGGCCGTGCATAGCGCTGCCCGACGGGGTGGGCTGTGATGCGGTATAAACACAATGGCTCGGTGTACCAAGTGGCACCCGAACGGTGGGCTTGTGGAACCCCGCGCACATCGTTTGAGGCCGTAGCGGAAACTTCGGCCGGAGTTCCGTGCGGGTTCAGTATCAAATAGGCGATAAATCTGGACTAGGTTCTTGTATGGTTAACGTTTGTGGCCGACTCCCTCGCTAGGCTTCCGCTTGAAGGTTACCGAGGTGCCTTTTTTACGTGCACATGGCGATAATTGGCGGGAGCATGTGTGAAGAAGTGCACCCCTGCAGGGTTATAAATCTGTTTGAATAGCCGCGTCCTCGGATATGGACTACTTGGAGAACTTATGTGGTTCATAGACAATTTAAATGGATACTTCTAAAATGCGCAAGATAAGTGTGAGTGCTATGGATGGCCTTCTCATAGGGAGACGGGAGTGGATCCATAGCGGTGTATTGGTATGGTGAATATGTGGACTCGTGTACACTTTCTCCCTTCAAAGAAAATATACTACTTGTAGTCGTAGTATAGGTTAGCCAGGAGTCAAAGCTGGCTTGTTGCAATTAAACTCCACAACCCCTTTGTTGACAATGATGCATATGTAGCTAGTTCTGATGTAAGTCTTGCTGAGCACCTTTGTACTCACGGTTGCTTATTTATTTTTTGCAGAGGAGACGTCAGTCTCAGTAGTGATTCCTACGACGTGAAGTTCTATGACTTGGGTGTTGGGTCATGTGACCCCTGTTTGTAATATCACACTATGTTGACTCTTATGAGTCATTAATAAATACTTGAGTCATAAAGTTATGTTGTGATGCCATGTTGTATCTACGTGTATCGTGCATAGTGCGTGTATGTTTGAAATGCATCGATATGTGTGGGATTTGACACCTAGTTGTATGCCTATGGTAGTCTTCTTTAAGGGAAATGCCTCTTTGTGCCTCCATTGAGCCCTGGTAGCTTGCTACTGCTCTGGACACATTGATTGACTGGCGTGTATCCTTCTTTGCTGCTGTGTCTGTCCCTATGGGGAAATGTCACGCGGTGTTAATAGAGTCCTTGTAGCTTGCTACGACTCGCCTACACTCGCTGTTGACCGACACCTGCATTGCTGGGTTACGTATGCCTGTTCCTGTACGGTTGTGCCAGGTCTATAGCTAGTCATGTTGACCCGGGTTCTCTGACGTGCGATTGCTAGCGACATATTCATATTCGTGAGCAAAAAGCGCAAACGGTCCCGGCCAAGGTAAGGTGACAGCCGTGGGGATTACCATGCGTGAGGCCGCAAAGTGATATGAAGTGTTACATGCTAGATTCGTATGGCTTAGGATCGGGGTCCCGACAGCGTTGGTATCAGAGCTTGACTGCCTGTAGGATTACCAAGCCAAACTGGTCGATGTTGAGTCTAGAACTGCTTTAGTTATATAAGGGAATTGATTGTGGAAGGGAATGTAAGATTCTTTTTAATCCTTTTCTCGTGTCACTCTAATTCCGAGTCACCCTCTTCTTTATTCTACGGGGTTTAAAACTAGGCTTTCTCATCTATCTATCAGGATGACGAGTTATTATGCTGGTGACTTATAGTCAAGTTGTTGTCTTCTTGAATTGGTGTCTCCATAAGAAATTCAGTTGTTTTGTTGTCAGTTTCTTGCAGGTTGCCTCATATTTCATGCCCGTACAACCATTATGTTGTCCGAGTTATCCAAGGTTTACAAAAATCTGATGCAATTGCAAATTCCCTCCTCCTATTCCCGATGTCTTTGGCCAGACAAAGCACACTAATTATTGTGTTGAGGTACTCTATTACCTTGACGTATCTGTTGAAAGTGTTAGTAAACCATGTTGTCCCAAAGAACCACCCAGTAATCTAGCTATGTGTTTTGTTTCCAGTGTGATGATTCTGGCCCTCATTATCGAAAACATCTCGTGATGTTATATAGTAGCAGGTATTCTATCCCTGGGTTCTTGAACCCAAGTATCATTCTGCTCACTCATGTTGATAGTGTTTGCTCGTTCCCTTAGGATGATTAGTAACCTTGTGTTAGTCCTCAAGGTCCTTGGTATATCATCTTCCAATACCATGAACTAACCCCGGCAGAAGTTCTTCTTGAACCAAAAGATCATAGTAAGAGTGCTCTCGATGAGTTCTCCATTCTATATTGTGACTCTGCCAATCCTACCTTTCTGCATGGTTTACCCGAAAGAATTATGTTGAACTCGTTCGACATGCTAACCTATGCATCTACAACTCAGAAAAATTATGTGCTTCTTGAGTTGCCCCTCTTCAGTTGTATTCTGACCTTTATCTATCAGTGGATAGTCAAGAGTAGTTGTGCATTCGTGTTCATCGATGCCTATTATTCTTGTGGTCCGTAGAGCCATTCTATTCAGAATGACTGGGAGAAACAAACTCCAGCACCTTATCCATATCTAGGATTGGGTCAAAGTAGTTGTATTCCGCAGATCAAAATGCCAATCCAGCTTTTGCTCTGTTCTACCTTGTGGTATTACCCTCTTCATGTCAAGATTGTCATGAGAATTGCACTCCCTCTTATGAACTCTTGATGCAGTGATACTTCTCACCATCATTGTTCGTTCCTCGGTCTCCGTGTGGATGTAACCGGAATGTCGACAAGTGAACCGTGATGTGTGAAATCAACACTTCTAGCAATCATATTGCTTGGAAGTTAATGGACAATAATTTCACTCTTAGGGTGATGGTTATTGAATTGTCATCCTAAGATTGATCGTGCTACCTAGTCCATCTTTCCCGGTGCACCCTTCGATCAATGAGTTAGGATTGTGGCAATCCTTCGCTCTTTTGATTGTATCGTCTTTCCCTGAAAAGCAAGATTGTTCTCGAGCTCAATAACATATCGGTGGATCGTGATTTCCGAATATCTTCTCGGAAGTATTACCAGGTTGTTTCCTGACCGTTATGTTGAGTTCGTGATCAAGTTGGTTTCTTGTAAACCAGCCCTTCTCCAAAATTCTGCGTTGGATATCCCTGAACCAGTTGGCCGAGCTAAACGACAACTTGGAGAGTTGGAAGATAAAAGCTTCACCTAACTTGGTTCGTTCCAAGGGGATATTTTGTGTGTGTGTGTGTGTGTGTGTGTTGAGAAAAGATGATATCTTCATCGGTTGATCCTTGTGATCAATTGTTGCATCCACCGTATTACCCAATCTTTGATTTGAGTATGGGCTATCGTCAAATCAAACTTAGAACCAAGGGTACTCGCAATGTTGTCTTACTCGTGGCTAATCCCTCGAGCTTACATCATTATACCTTTTCGGCCTGAACAATGCTATGATCTTGCTCACATAGTTGTGGAATTCCATCTTCATGGATATTTTGATGAATTGCTGTTGAGCCCATCGACAACATCCTTATCTTCTCCATAACCCATGATGAACATTAAGCTAGTGTTGGAAACTTTGTATACAATATCTTCGTGTTCCGTACATGAAGTATATGTTAGGTGTAAGAAGTGACTTCCTCCAAATTCATGTGCATTTGATGCAAGTTGCCGCCGTGAATTTGGGAAAAGTTTGTCTTGCTTTCTTTGGAATCATCCCAAGTCAGTCATGCATGTGCGAAGTATCCTATGGTTTGAGAGATTAGCTACCTCCATTCCATATGTATCTCCTAGCACACCAAGCCACTGGTTGATTTGTTCATGGAAAAGAAGTTAAGTGTTAATCCTGAAGAGCTCAGACAGACGTGCATGATACTTCGTTACCCCAATGATGGTTCCCAACTAGAACATGGTAGTGGTTTGTTGTAATCTCTCCGTATGACCACAATCGTCTTGGACACTGTGTTCATGTGGGTCTTGCAATCCAGCTCATGTTTTGGAGTTGGCTTCCACAGTTCATCTCCCGAGAATCCCGCGACGCCATCTCGTCGATTTGTGTTGCAAACTTTCTCCTTCAGACATGCTGAGTCTGGAATATCCTATCACCAACTAAATCCGAATCTCAGGCAGATATGATGGTCGGGACGCTTCTCAAGTATTATAATATTGGTCTACCTATAACCCGACAAAGCAATGTTGTGACTAACGCACCTAGCCAGAAGATCAATTATTATGGTATCTTGTATCAACAACATTAGCCACTTCCCCATGAGGACCTTGTATGATTTATCCTAGAAGTTGTTCCTCATGGACCCCTTGATATCCCGAAGTCCGACCTTTACTTGATGATTTAGATACCAAAAATTATCTATAATTGGGTAACCCTATTTCACCAAGGAGAACATTAGAAGCGGAGTGCTAGATGTCCCTCGGTCGATCATCCAGATGTCGTTTCCTCGGCATAGCTAAGGTGAAATCTGAGAAAGTATCATATTCCTTTGCATCTGCATCCTCCATTGCTATTCATCATGGTAGGATGATGTGTTGCCAGAATCCTTGGCACGGATGTTAGAAAAACTCTGAGGAATATGGAGATGCTAAAGTTCTTGAGAGCACGCTCAGACATTGGGTTATATCCTCGGTATCAATTGGACAATGCCATCCGTTACCGAGTTGTCATGTAACTCTAGTTTCCTTTCCAATCTGGGTATGCCATTTCGTTCGAACTCTTTCAAACGATCGTTGGTGAATTACCTTAACCTGGTATGAAGAGTTCCAATGATCCTTATATCAAAAGTAATTCTTTTTGCCACTTAAGGGAATAACTGTACGAGTCACCTTCCTAAGGTGCCCCGTTATGGAATCATGGCAATTATTTCCTCGCTACATTGAAACCTTGTCACCATCTATTTTTAGCGTGGAATTGTTGCCTACCAATTGAACCTCCGTCATTTGTCTCATTCCATCACCCCAAGATGTGTTTTGTGTCTCAGCTCAAGAGATGTTCTTACGTCTTATTCTATGAGTTGATCATGAGTTGCTCGATTTTTGAGAAGATCGATTCTCGTAGAGTTTTCCGTTTCTTGTCGTCATGTTTGGATGAAGACCCCGAAGGAAAAGATGTCAAGATCAACATGATGCAATGAATAAACATTGATAGCCCACAAGTATAGGGGATCGCAATAGTTTTCGAGGGTAGAGTATTCAACCCAAATTTATAGATTCGGCACAAGGGGAGCCAAAGAATATTTGAGAGTATTAGCAGCTGAGTTGTCAATTCAACCACACCTAGAGTTTAAATATCTACAGCAGAGTGATCAGTAGCACAATAGTATGATAGTTTGATAGCAGCAGTAACAGTAACAGTAACGGTAGCAGTGATAGCAATAACTTTGTAGCAGTTGGAACAGAAGCAACAGCAATAGCAATTTAGCAAGAACAATAAGTGGAAAACTCATAGGCACTGGATCGGTGAACTCGTTGGATGATATTCATCATATAACAGTCATAACCTAGGGCGATACAGAACTAGCTCCAGTTCATAAATGTAATGTAGGCATGTATTCCGTAAATAGTCATACGTGCTTATGGAAAAGAACTTGCATGCCATCTTTTGTCCTACCCTCCCGTGGCAGCGGGGTCCATAAGGAAACTAAGGGATATTAAGGCCTCCTTTTAATAGAGAACCGGAACAAAGCATTAACACACGGTGAATACATGAACTCCTCAAACTACGGTCATCACCGAAAAGTATCCCAAATATTGTCACTATGGGGTTTACGGATCATAACACGTAATAGGTGCATATGACTAGGCAAGATCGGATCAAGAACATAGGTATAATTGTGATAACATAAACGGTTCAGATCTGAAATCATGGCACTCGGGCCCTAGTGACAAGCATTAAGCATGGCAAAGTCTTAGCAACATCAATCTCAGATGTGGATACTAGGGATCAAGCCCTAACAAAACTAACTCGATTACATGATGAATCTCATCCAACTCCTCACCGGCCAGCAAGCCTACGAAGGAATTACTCACTCCTGGTGATGACGAAGACCGAAGATTCCCCTCTCCGGAGCCCCAAACGGGCTCCAGATCTGGCCTCCCGATGAAGAACAGGAGGTGACGGCGGTTCCGTATAGTAAAACGCGATGAAACTTTCTCTTTTATTTTTTTCTCCAAAAATAGGAATTTATAGCGGCGGAATTAGGGTGAGTGGGGCCACGAGGTGGGCACAACCCACCAGGCCGCGCCCAGGGGGCCTGGCGCGCCCTGGTGGGTGCTGCCCACCCTGGCCCCCTTCTCCGGTAGTTTTTGGCTCCAATAATTCTTATATATTCTGAAATAATTCTACAAAAAGTTTCGTTCCGTTCCGAGAACTTTCATTTCTGCACAAAAACAACACCATAGTAGTTTTGCTGAAAACAGCGTCAGTCCGGGTTAGTTTCATTAAAATCATGCAAATTAGAGTCCAAAACAAGAGCAAAAGCGTTAGGAAAAGTAGATACGTTGGAGACGTATCAACTCCCCTAAGCTTAAACCTTTGCTTGTCCTCAAGCAATTCAGTTGACAAACTGAAAGTGATAAAGAAAACTTATACGAACTCTTTTGTTCTTGTTTACATATATATGCTTAAGTAGCACCCAGGATTTCAGCAAAGATTATGACTAACCATACCAGCAATAACTCTTAGAAATTATATTAACTCATATCAATAACATAAGCAACTAGCGAGCAATAATAAGATATCTCAAACGCCAACACTTTGTCAAAACAATCATGATACAATATGACAATAATGGTATCTCGCTAGCCCTTTCTAGGACCGGAAAACATAAATGCAGAGCACATCCAAAGTTCAAGCAGCGACTAAACATTGTAATTCATGGTAGAAAAGATCCTGTCATGCTGCACCCAACATCAACTATACACAATGCATGACGATGACAATAGTGCTCTCAGGTCTGGCGCTTATTTGAGAAGGTGATGACTCAACATAAAAGTAAATAGATAATCCCTTCGCAGAGGGAAGCATGGATTTGCAGCGGTGCCAGAGCTCAAACTTTTAAAACAGAGATAGATATAATTTTGGGAGGTACACCCTTCCTGTCAACGTTACGACCAAGAGTTATCAATATCTTCCATGCTAAACAAATTAGCGGCGGTTCCCAAGCAGTAAAAGTAAAGGTTTACTCCCCCTCCACCAACAATCACACTCCACGGCTAGCCGCATCCACGGGTACCGTCCAAATCAACAACATTCCTGGGGGAGTTTTGTTTAATTATTTGTAATTTTTTATTTCGGGACTGGGAATCCCTATTACCGCCCCTCTCGTGTAAGGACGAGTGAATAAACACTCATCATGAGAATAACCCGCTTAGCATGGAAGATACTGACCGCCCCCTGTCGCTCCATGAGCGGTCCAGGCACACAAAACAGATGTTCATTTGAATTTTTAGAGATGGCACATGCAAATTTACTTTGGAACGGCAGGGTAATACCGCATATAGGTAGATATAGTGGACTCATCTAGAATAACTTTGGTTTAAGGATTTTGATGCACAAGTAGTATTCCCACTTAGTACAGGCGAAGGCTAGCAAATAGATTGAGAAGCGGCCAGCTAGAGAGCGAAAACGGTCATGAACATGCATTACATATAATAAACATTGACTACTAGCATGAGTAGGATATGGACACCATGAACATAAATATCATGAAGGCTATGTTGGTTTTGATTCAACTACATGCGTGAACATGTGCCAAGTCAAGCCACTTGAAACATACAGAGGAGGATACCATATCATCATATCACATCACAACCATTTTAATGCATGTTGACATCCAAGATAAATCATTATCCACTCCTAGCTACTTAAGCATAGCATGAACAACTATAATCTCTAATGGCCATTGCAAACATGTTTGATCATAATATGCTGAATCAAGGATACTAGGTTAAACATATTTACAAAAACAAAAACAAGTTGAGTTCATACCCGCTTTTCTCTGCCACAGTAAATTCATCAAATATCGTCATTATTGCCTTTCACTTGCACGACGGAATGATAAGAAAATAATAATAGTGCAAGAGTGCCGTGGACTAAGCTGGAATCTACAACATTTTAAAGAGGAGAAGACAAGGTAAAATGGGCTCTTTGTTAGATTAGCAATGATGCATATGAGAGCCACTCAACATTTTCATCGTGGTCTTCTCCTTGGTACGACTCAAACAAAAAGAAAAGAATTTCAAAAAAACACACTGAAATATTTTTGGAGTTTTTGGTTTTTCTTGAAGAAAGCAAATTAAAGAGGAAAAACAAAAACAAGAAAAACTATTTACACGGGAAAGCTCCCAACAAGTAAAAGAAGAAATGAGAAATCTTTTTGGGTTTTCTTTTAATGCTACAATTAAACTAAGCTAGAAAGAAAAACCGAAAAGAAGTAGCAAATATTTTTTGGATTTTCTTAAAGTTTCTCAAACACACAAGAAGAAAGCGAGAAAACAAATCTAGCATGGATATTACAATGAAAAAGTACGAACAACAACAACTGGAATGAAATGTGTGAACATGAATGTAATGTTGGTGGAAATACGTACTCCCCCAAGCTTAGGCTTTTGGCCTAGCTTGGTAATCACCATCCGCCTGGATAATAGTCTGAGTGATAGCTCACCGAGGCCCTGGGTGCAAACACCTCGGCTCTCCTGGTAGCTTCGACCTCCGCATTGTACGCATGGGCTTTGCTCTCAAGAAGATAGTATCTCCCCCTACTGTGAAAATCAAAGAGAACAGGAGCAGGCAAAGTGACAGGCACAACGCTTTTTTTATTAAATCTCAAGTTATAGGTATAGTTAGTTGTCGTGCCCGTGAGGAACTTATGACGCTTCATGGCCTCAAAGTCTAAATACTGAACAGGCAAGATGGGGTCATTAGGCCAAGGTGATACATTTAGTCTCTCTGCTACACGGGAGGCATAAATTCCTCCATAAAAATTACCACTAGCAGCATTGTGCTGCAATCTCCATGCAACAATTGCTCCGAGATTACAACATTTATTTCCCGTTATGGCAGTGTGTATGAGGCTCAAATCAGGAGTACACAGTGTGCTACAGTCTTGTTTGCCTACAATACATTTGCCATTAAAGAGTGCAAAGTAATGTATTGATGGGAAATGGATACTTTTAATTCTTCCTTGTGTTACTCCCCTATCTTCACCATAGCAAAGATTAACCAAAAATGACTCGTATTCACATTTTGTCGGTTCATCAAGGTAGCCCCAATATGGAAGTTTGCATGCTTCACTGAATATTTCTAACGGCATGGTGAAGGAACGGTCATAAAGGTTGAATGAAACTCTAGACTCACGAGGAAAATATTTAAATTTCTTAGTGAATGTTTTCGTGAGTTCGAGGTGTCGAGGGCACTTATCTGCAATGAAGGGAGCAAGCTCTGTATTGTGGATATATTGTTCAAATTCCTCCTTAATACCTGCACCTTCCATGAACTCGTCGCACGACCACAAGCATGATTTGGTGGTGGCATCTCGCATCAAGCTTTCGCTTGGCTCAACATAAGATTGTCGGACCTGGCTTCCACTTGATGAGGCCTCCGAGGACCTCCTCCTCGAAGAACTCCTAAAGAATTGCATTTTTATTTGCGAACAAATTTCTGAAATATTTTTGAAACACAAAATTTTGTTAACAAAACTTCGTGAAATTGATAGCAACTACTCCTAAGCATGCATAGAGGCCATACTAAGCATTCAAACTACTTAGAACTCTAAGAATTCAACATGCAAGCTCATCTACAGCAGCACCAAGAGTAGCTAATTACTCTAAAAATAACCCACTAAATCAAAAACTAATTGGAGCAATGGAGGAGTCACATACCAAGTAGCAATCCCTCCAAACAGTTTCAGAAACGGAGCTTCGAGCTAAGAGATCGAAATCCACGGGTTTGAGAGCAAGAACACGGGAATGGTGGCTGTGGTGATTTTTTTCTGGAGGTAGGGGATGATGTGGGCTAAGGGAATAAGAGAGGGGGCCCACGTGGGGGCCACAACCCACCAGGGCGCGCCTGGGGGTGCTGGCGCACCCTGGTGTCTTGTGGGCACCAGGTGCACCCCCCCTCTGGTATTATTTGCACCAGAAATTTAGAAATATTCAGAAAAAAATCGTATTAAATTTTCAGGACGTTCTGAGAACTTTTATTTCTGGGCCATTGTTTATTGCACGGTGAAAACAAAAAACAGGATAGTCGTGGCATTTTATTTTATTTAACTAACTAAAACAGAAAATAAAAGGTGGGAGCAGAGAGTCGTGCCTACTAGATTCATCAACTTCATACTTCTCAAAAATGATCCATTAATAAGGTTGATCAAGTCTTATTAACAACCACTTCCGATTAGCATGAAACCGAAGAACTTTCGTAAAACACTAAGTTACCTCAATGGGGATGTGCATATCCCCTACAATAAGTATATCGTATTTCTTTTTGGTAGTAGGTAGAGGTAATTGAAAACTTCCAATAGTGATGGTCGGAGATTCTTCAATAACATTTATACCATTCACTTGGAATTGTTTCTTCGGAAAGTGTAACGTGTGCTCATTACCATTGATATGAAAAGTGACCTTGCTTTTATTGCAATCAATAACAGCCCCTGCAGTATTAAAAAAGGGTCTACCAAGGATAATCGACATGTTGTCGTCCTCAGGCATCTCAAGAATAACAAAGTCCGTTAAGATAGTAACATTTGCAATAACAACGGGCACGTCCTCACAAATACCGATAGGTATGGCCGTTGATTTGTCAGCCATTTGCAATGATATTTCAGTAGGTGTGAGTTTATTCAAATCAAGTCTCTTATATAAGGAGAAAGGCATAACACTAACACCGGCTCCCAAGTTACACAAAGCAGTTTTGACATAGTTTCTTTTGATGGAGCAAGGATAGTTGGTATTCTCGGATCTCCAAGTTTTTTAGGTACTCCATCCTTAAAAGAATAATTAGCAAGCATGGTGGAGATTTCAGCTTCAGGTATCTTTCTTTTATTAGTGATGATGTCTTTCATATACTTCGCATAGGGGGCCATCTTTAAAATATCAGTTAAGCGAGTACGCAAAAAGACTGGCCTAATCATTTCAGCAAAGCGCTCAAATTCTTCATCATCCTTTTTCTTAGATGGCTTAGGTGGAAATGGCATGGATTTCTAAATCCATGGCTCTCTTTCTTTACCATGTTTCCTAGCCACAAAGTCTCTTTTATCATAATGTTTATTTTTAGGTTGTGGGTTATCAAGATCAACAGCAGGCTCTATTTCAACATCATTATCTGGTTCTTTATCATGGTTTGGTTGAGCATCTTCATGAACATCATAATTACCATTTTCATTATCACTAGGTGAATGTTCATTACCAAACTGAGTTTCAGCATCGGAAATAGAGACATCGTTATTATCAGGAGGTTTTCGTATGTCAGGTTCACTAGAGGTATGCAAAGTCCTATCATTTTTCTTTTTCTTTTTCCTTTTAGAAGGGCTAGGTGCATCAGTATTAATTCTCTGAGAGTCTTGTTCAATTCTTTTAGGATGACCCTCAGGATAAAGTGGTTCTTGGGTCATTCTACCTCCTCTAGTTACTACTCTAGCAGCAAAATCATTCATATTATTATTCATTTCATCAAGCAATTCTTTTTGAGACTTAGCAACTTGCTCTAACTGAGTTTGAACCATAGAGGCATGCTTTCCTACACCTCTAACATCATTACTGATTCTAAGTAGCAAGTCACTCAAGCGAGCAATCATATCAGAATTGTATTTCAATTGTTTCAGGACATGTGCATTGAAATGATCTTGCTTCATAATATAGTTGTCAAACTCATATAAGCACTGACTAGGATGTTTATTGTAAGGGATATCACCTTCATCAAACTTTAATAAAGAATTTACCTCTACCACCTGTGGTGGTGGTGGTGTGTCAAGGCCATGTATTTCTTCAATAGGTGGCAAATTCTTAACATCCTCAGCTTTAATACCTTTTTCCTTCATAGATTTCTTTGCCTCTTGCATATCTCCAGGACTGAGAAATAAGATACCCCTCTTCTTCGGAGTGGGTTTAGGCGGTGGTTCAGGAAGAGTCCAATCATCATAATTCTTCAATATGTTATTCAATAATTTCTCAGCTTGTTCAACAGTTCGTTCCCTGAAAACACAACCAGCACAACTATCTAGGAAGTCCCTAGAAGCATCAGTTAGTCCATTATAGAAGATATCAAGTATTTCATTTTTCTTGAGGGGGTGATCAGGCAAAGCATTAAGCAATTGGAGAAGCCTCCCCCAAGATTGTGGGAGACTCTCTTCTTCAATTTGCACAAAGTTAAATATTTCCTGTAAGGCAGCTTGTTTCTTGTGAGCAAGAAAATATTTTTCAGAGAAGTCGTAGATCATATCCTGGGGACTACGCACACAACCAGGAGTAAGGGTATTGTACCATGTCTTAGCATCACCCTTTAATGAGAACGGAAATAACTTGAGAATGTAATAGTAGCCAATCTTCTCATCATGAGCAAAAAGGGTGGCTATATCATTCAACTTAGTAAGGTTTGCCACTACAGTTTCAATTTCATAGCCATGGAAAGGATCAGATTCAACCAAAGTAATTAACTCTGGGTCGACAGAGAATTCATAATCCTTATCGGCAACAAAGATAGGAGAAGTAGCAAACTTAGGATCACATTTCATTCTAGCATTTAAAGTATTTTCTTTATACTTGCGTAGCAATTTCTTAAGATCGTTTCTATCCTTGCAAGAAAGAATTTCTCTAGTTACCTCCACGTCCATAACATAACCTTCAGGTATCTTAGGCATTTCAAATCTAGGAGAGCTAGGACTAATAGGTGTTTCATAGTCATCATCAGTTTCATAGGCTTCATCAGTTTCAGCAATCTCATGAGTTTCAATAGTTTCATTTTCTTTAGCTTTAGCAATTTGTTCATCAAGAAATTCTCCTAGTGGCACATTATCATCAAGCATGGTACTAGCATCATCATAAGCATCAATCATAGCAGAGGTAGCATCATCAATCACTTGCGACATATCAGGATTACTAGCATGTGGTGGTGTTGCAAGCTTACTCATAACAGAAGGTGAATCAAGTGCAGAGCTAGATGGCAGTTCCTTACCTCCCCTCGTCTTGGAGGGTAAAATCTTGGTCTTTGGATCCTTCAGATTCTTCATAGTGATCAATTGATATAAATCCCAAGTGACTCAACAAATATAGCTATGCTCCCCGGCAACGACGCTAGAAAAAGGACTTGATAACCCACAAGTATAGGGGATCGCAACAGTTTTCGAGGGTAGAGTATTCAACCCAAATTTATAGATTCGACACAAGGGGAGCCAAAGAATATTTGAGAGTATTAGGAGCTGAGTTGTCAATTCAACCACACCTGGAGATTAAATATCTGTAGCAGAGTGATCAGTAGCACGGTAGTATGATAGTTTGATAGCAGCAGTAACAGTAACAGTAACGGTAGCAGTGATGGCAATAGCTTTGTAGCAGTTGGAACAGTAGCAGCAGCAATAGCAATTTAGCAAGAACAATAAGTGGAAAACTCGTAGGCACTGGATCGGTGAACTCGTTGGATGATATTCACCATATAACAGTCATAACCTAGGGCGATACAGAACTAGCTCCAGTTCATAAATGTAATGTAGGCATGTATTCCGTAAATAGTCATACGTGCTTATGGAAAAGAACTTGCATGACATCTTTTGTCCTATCCTCCCATGGCAGCGGGGTCCATAAGGAAACTAAGGGATATTAAGGCCTCCTTTTAATAGAGAACCGGAACAAAGCATTAACACATGGTGAATACATGAACTCCTCAAACTACGGTCATCACCGGAAAGTATCCCAAATATTGTCACTATGGGGTTTACGGATCATAACACGTAATAGGTGCATATGACTAGGCAAGATCGGATCAAGAACATAGATATAATTGTGATAACATAAACGGTTCAGATCTGAAATCATGGCACTCGGGCCCTAGTGACAAGCATTAAGCATGGCAAAGTCTTAGCAACATCAATCTCAGAACATAGTGGATACTAGGGATCAAGCCCTAACAAAACTAACTCGATTACATGATGAATCTCATCCAACTCCTCACCCAGCAAGCCTATGAAGGAATTACTCACTCCCGGTGGGGAGCATCATGGAATTGGCGATGGAGAAGGGTTGGTGATGACGAAGACCGGAGATTCCCCTCTCCGGAGCCCCAAACGAGCTCCAGATCTGGCCTCCCGATGAAGAACAGGAGGTGGCGGCGGCTCCGTATCGTAAAACGCAATGAAACTTTCTATTTTATTTTTTTCTCCGAAAATAGGAATTTATAGCGGCGGAATTAGGGTCAGTGGGGCCATGAGGTGGGCACAACCCACCAGGCCGTGCCCAGGGGGCCTGGCGCGCCCTGGTGGGAGCTGCCCACCCTGGCCCCCTTCTCCAGTAGTTTTTGGCTCCAATAATTCATATATATTCTGAAATAATTCTCCAAAAAGTTTCGGTCCGTTCCAAGAACTTTCATTTCTGCACAAAAACAACACCATGGTAGTTCTGCCGAAAACAACGTCAGTCTGGGTTAGTTTCATTCAAATCATGCAAATTAGAGTCCAAAACAAGAGCAAAAGCGTTGGAAAAAGTAGATACGTTGGAGACGTATCAAACATATCCGAGAAGTGCAATTGGATCATGAAGATTTTAATAGTTTAATGTTCCCTCTTCCTCTTACCCTACGACTGAATCTCAGGACGTGATTCTTGTTTAGTGAGGGTGAGTTGTCACAACCCTAGTTAGTCACTGCTTGTCATTGCACTTGCATGATCATGTCATCATGCTTAAATTCAAAGAAAATTGAATTGGGGAGTTTCCAGAAGCCCCAGGAAATATTATAGGAATGATCAATTTAAAATTCCTTCAAATGATCCCAAGGAAATGTTCCCTTTTAGTTGTGAAAATATTGTTAGGAGTTAATCTCAGAAGGAATATTTTTGGAGGCTCAAAGGCACCTACTCTGGGGTTTTGAATTAAAATAATAAATATTTGAGTTGGATTTAATTCCGATTTAAAGAATTATAATTTCAATAATTCTGAAAAATTGTGAGTGGCTATGAATATAAGTTATGAAGCCACATAAAAATTATCAGAAGCTACAAAAATGATTTGGATATAAACCAAATCCAAAACATATGGCAGAAAATAGTAAACTGAAACAAAATAGGAAAAGCCAGGGAGAGAGAGTGCTTACCTATGCAGCCGACCCAATAGAAGCGACCCAGCCCAGCCTGGCGAGGGGCAGGGTCGTCTTCAACCCCTCGCCAGAAGGATGCCCGACGCGTGCCCGACGCGCGCGCTCTCTCCTCGCGCCACCTCTTGGCTGCCTGGTTCCATGTCGACGCCGTGGATAGCCACGCCATTGCCGTCCGGACCGACCTCATCCCTCTCACTCTCCCCCCTGGTCGTCTCTCGCTCGCCTCGCTCCATGCCAAAGCCACCATGGCCGCGCAGCCGTGTAGCCACCACCACCGCAGTACCCGAGCTCAATCGCCGTGCTCAGAAGAACCGCACCGGCGCCCTCGTCCTCTCCACCAAGCTGGGCATTGCTGGACGCTCCACAATGTCATCACCATCATCATCTTCTTCCTCAGGAGCCCGAGACCGCCGTCGTCGATTCACCTCGCTCAAAACCGAGCTTTCTACACCGTCGAGATCCGAGTGAGCTCCATTTCCCCCTGCTCTCCTCTGCTTTTGCATGCGGTAGCAGTCGATCCCATACCTCCCGAGCTCGCTGCTGCACGGCCTTTTCGCCGCCGTGGCCCGGGCTCCCCAAGCTCACAGCTGAGCATGTGGATGAGCTCATGGAGGCGCCAGAAGCCCAAATCCACCCGCAGCCCCGCTTGCATCCCCCTGCAGCCTTGCGCTTGTTCTTGACCGAGCTTTGTCCACCGCGCAAATGCTCGCCGCCGTCACTGCCGACCACCCGCACCTGCCTCCTTTGTATGCGCACGGTCACCAGGGACCCGTAGAACTTTTCCGCGCTCAAAACCGAGCCCCGTGGCGCAATCCCGATGTGCTCCGCCGCAGCAAATGGTCGCCGGCGGCTAGCCGGCGGCGTGACTGACGTGGCTCCGTCATTAGGGGTTAAACCCCCCGCTAATTAACCCACACTAAGGCTGACAGTGGGCCCCGTAGCTGGTCAAAACGACAGCCAACGCGGAGATTAGTTCTCTGCAGATAACAGGTTGGCCCCACCAGTCAGTTTTGACTTGGTCAACTGCTGGCATCACCCTGACGCATTGCTGATGTCATAACACATTTACTGGAATTTTCTTAATTCTAATTCATTTTGAAAATTCCAGAAAATGCTTAAAACTTCTAAAAATCATAGAAAAATAATCTGTAAGTCCAATGATAATAAGTTATATATGAAAAATGATCAGAAAAATGCAAGGAATCTGTTTATGCCATGTTCATGCATGTTTGAGCAAGTTAACATCACCAAATAGGGAAAATAATGGTTAGGACAATTTGATAAATAGTGTTGGAGTTTTAATCTAGTATATAATTGAATTCCACTTCACTTAATATGGCTATCCATTTCATTAGGTCAATTCAATACCTTAACATGCCATATCATACATCATGTTTGTGCATAACATTGAATGTGTTTCCTCTTTTGTTTGTCGGTGTTTTTTCCCTTCTCGGTAGACGATGGTTCAGACGATGTGATCGTTGTCACCGATGAAGTGTCACAATATCTTCAGAAGTGTCAGGCAAGCAACCCCCCTTGAGCATCCCGATAATATCCTACTCTCTCGCTCCTGCTCTCTTACACTGCATTAGGACAACGACGATTCAACTATTACATGTTCTCCGTAGTTGAACCCATTCCTTTGCATGACCTGTCCTTGTCACAGTAAATAGTTGAAACCACCTAGCATGAGTAGCAACTGCTTGAGCCTTGTTGTGCTTACTAATCCATGCTTGCTTACTGTGCATGTTATGCTTAGAGTTGTGTCGGGTCTGATCCATCTGGGCGATGAATCGAAATGGACGTGTTCGTATTCTGATGTGTGAGAGCTAAGTGTGTGAATCCGATTTGGTAAAGGTAGCGATGAGAGGCCATGTAGGAGTACATGGCGGGTTGTCTCATTGGGACCGTCCTTAAGAACTGAGTTCTGTGTATGTTATCCAAGACAAGATACTACCACACATTGGGTTCCGGTAACTTGACCCCTCTCGACCTATTAATCGCCTTGATCTCTGTCCAGGAGTTGCAACTGGTTTCTGGTGTTTGTAGAAAAAGTGTTGGCGGCCGTGCATGGCGCTGCCCGACGGGGTGGGTTGTGATGCGGTATAGACACAGTGGCACGGTGTACCAAGTGGCACCCGAACGGTGGGCTTGTGGAACCCTGTGCACATCGTTTGAGGCCGTAGCGGAAACTTCAGTCGGACTTCCGTGCGGGTTCAGTCTCAAATAGGCGATAAACCTGGACTAGGCTTGCGTGGTTAACGTTCGTGGCCGACTCTCTCGCTCGGCTTCCACTTGAAGGTTGCCGAGGTGCCTTTTTTATGTGCACATGGCGATAATTGGCGGGAGCGTGTGTGAAGAAGTGCACCCCTGCAGGGTTATAAATCTGTTCGAATAGCCGCGTCCTCGGATATGGACTACTTGGAGAACTTATGTTGTTCATAGACAATTTAAATGGATACTTCTAAAATGCGCAAGATAAGTGTGAGTGCTATGGATGGCCTTCTCGTAGGGAGACGGGAGTGGATCCATAGTGGTGTATTGGTATGGTGAATAGGTGGACTCGCGTGCGCTTTCTCCCTTCAAAGAAAAGATACTACCTGTAGTCGTAGTATAGGTTAGCCAGGAGTCAAAGCTGGCTTGCTGCAATTAAACTCCACAACCCCTTTGTTGACAATGATGCATATGTAGCTAGTTCTGATGTAGGTCTTGCTGAGTTCCTTTGTACTCACGGTTAATTAATTTATGTTTTTGCAGAGGAGACGTCAGTCTCAGTAGTGATTCCTACGACGTGAAGTTCTATGTTGACCGGATTAGCTTGGGAATCCCAGACAGAGGTTTGGCTCATTCGGTAGGGTCGTTGTAGCTTTTCAGGCTCCTCCAGCCACTTTTATTAGATGTCTGTACCCATAAATGTCTTGCTTCCGCTTAATGCTTGTATGACTTGGGTGTTGGGTCATGTGACCCCTGTTTGTAATATCACACTATGTTGACTCTTATGAATCGTTAATAAATACTTGAGTCATGGAGTTATGTTGTGATGCCATGTTGTATCTATGCGTATCGTGCATAGTGCGTGTATGTTTGAAATGCATCGGTATGTGTGGGATTCGACACCTAGTCGTATGCCTATGGTAGTCTTCTTTATAGGGAAATGCCTCTTTGTGCCTCCATTGAGCCCTGGTAGCTTGCTACTGCTCTGGACACATTGATTGACCGGCCTGTATCCTTCTTTGCTGCGGTGTCTATCCCTACGGGGAAATGTCACGCGGTGTTAATAGAGTCCTTGTAGCTTGCTACGACTCGCCTACACTTGCTGTTGACCGACACCTGCATTGTTGGGTTACGTATGCCTGTTCCTGTACGGTTGTGCCACTTGGGTCTATAACTAGTCATGTTGACCCGGGTTCTCTGACGTGCGATTGCTAGCGACATATTCATATTCTTGAGCCAAAAGGCGCAAACGGTCCCAACCAAGGTTAGGTGGCAGCCGTGGGGATTACCGTGCGTGAGGACGCAAAGTGATATGAAGTGTTACATGCTAGATTCGTATGGCTTAGGATCGGGGTCCCGACAATAAAGAAGTGGCGACGGGGATGGAAACTTTGTATACCCGCACACGGGTACGGAGATGGGTACGGGAATGGGAGGGCGGTGATGGGGACGGGGATGGGACTCCAATACACCCGCCTTAGTAATCGATCCCCATTGCCAGCTTGATGCCAAACTAACTGGACAACCCCGTGTGGTGGCGCGCATACAACGCGTATTGTGTGTCGGGGCCCCACACCCCAACTCGCCCACCACACCACCGCCACTTCGAGGCATGCATGTCAAGTTTTTTCTTTAGTGCACATGCATGTGACAATAGGAGTGAAGTGTTAAAATTTGATTGTTAAAGAACATAAAGACATTTGTATACATTAAATTGATTCCTTAGGTATTTAATTTGTAAATTTCAAATTTGAACTATATGCACACGTGGTTGTGCACCCAAATGGATTAGAAATTCATTTATTTTTTGTCTTGGGTGCATGTTTAGTCCCCATGAAGGGAAAAACACTAAATTTCAAACATCTTGGGGCCGCAAACATTGACTCTTAGCTTTTAAATTCCAGCAAACGCCCAACTAAGCTAGAATTCATGAAACATTGACATGATTTCATGATAGGGAACTTATAGGTCGTGGTAAATAACCCGTCTAATTTGAGAGAAGTTTTCATCTAAGCTTCTTGCAAACAGGGGCTTATTAATAGATGTAACATAGAACTGTCACGTTAACATCGCAAACGGTTTATTAATCTAAACTGTTTTTCTTTAGTCCGCTTATTAGCAGGTTAAAGTCAAGCTTTGTAAACTTTGACCAAAGTTATACACAACAATATTGAGATTTACAATTAAAAATTAATACCATTAGATTCTTTATTGAATGTACTTTCACATCATATATATATATGTCATGGTAATTATTTCTATTTCTTTCTACAAAGTTGGTCAAACTTTATCAAGTTTGACTTCAGTCAACTCTAATATGCAGACTAAATAAAAATGGAGGGAGTAAGTGTCGTAGGTTCACAGAAAAACAATACACGCCCCACGATCTGTGCAAGCAGATATGATTTGATGGGACACATGCTAGCAGGTCACCGCGTAGGCTGACCGGGATGCGTGCGAGTAGGTGTGTGAATTTATGGGAGGCGTGCTCGCTGCTCAGTTTCGCAGGGAGATCTGCCGTCAGGCGTGTGAATTGACGGTGGGCATGCGAGCAGTCCGGCGCGCAGGCGGCTCACCGGGAGGTGAGCCGTCCCTTTAAACCGCCGCCCGCCTCCCTCTCAAGTCCCAAGTGCCCTTTATTAACGGCGCCCGAGCCCTGGTTTTAACATTCTCGCGACACACAATCCTCTCTCCCCCCTGCATCCTAGCCGCCGTTCTAAATCGTCATCAGCGGCCTCACTGCACCATGGGAGGGAGTAACTACGTCGGGGCCGGCGAAGCACCCGAGCACAGTGTGAAGGTGGGCACAGAGATTGCCGTTGTCGGAGATGACGTATCGCGCAGACAGCAGCGCGGCATTGACTTTGTCGCCGCCGTCGTGCTTCCCCAGCTGGAGCCGGTGGTCCACAGCGACTCCGACGACCACTCCAGCGACGATAACGACTCGGACGGAGAACCGGTTGGTCATCTATACCCATTTTTGGTAAACACATATAATAGGCTGATTGGTTTGCTAACAACATTTGGCATTGCTGCCAATATTTGGCAAAATCGAAAGTTGGCAACATTTGGCAACCTTTTGTGAGATTGATAACGAGAATTGGTATGCAACCAATCTCAAGCCAACATTTGGCAGTTGCTAAAATATGGGATGCCAACTTTTGACATCAAACCAATTAGCTTTGATTTAGGGTTCACGTTGTCGCATGATATATTATGTTTCATAATCTCTGCCTTGCGAATTCGCATTATAAAATATACGGACGTCACATTTTTTACTATGTATAGGTGCTATCTGACGATGTGGACAATGAGGATGAAGACGTCCAGGAGAGGTTCAAGAGGCAAACGCTCAGAGAGCTTATGGCTGGAAAGCATAACAGGCGTGTCAGGAAGAATGGGGGCTATGGATGCCCGTTCTGCAACCATAAGATTAACAACACGAATTCTAGTGTTCTGGCGCATGCAAGAGGACGAGCCGTTGGCTCCTTCAAGCAGAAGTATTCTCGTAGGATAGCGCATGCCGCGTACGCCCAGTTCCTGGAGAATCTTAACGATCAAGCATGAAGATGAGATGTTGGATTGAATCTATCTAGTTTGTGTGTATTATATCTATGCTTGTGTATTTTTTCCGAGATTGAAACTGTGCGACGACTTTCATTGTGCCGCGTCATTTGTGTTTTGATTGGCCATCACACCGGAGTGCTAGTTTACTTGAGAGTAATATTTTTGTAGGATTTATCACACACGGTTGGATCTAATAAACCGTTTCCTCCGAAGCACATTATTCTAGGACAGAAAACCCTCAACACCACTTAAAAAAAACCTCAGCACCCACATGTCACAAAACCCTCGCCCGCTCCCCTCCCACCTCCCCCTCCCCAGTAGCACCTACACTAACACTACTCCGGGAATCTCCATGCATGTCACCGCCTATCCCCGCGGCAACAACTTAGCTCGACGCCTGTCGCCGCCACCGGCTGCCGCCAAACGCCACCGCATTTCGCCACTACCGCTTGCCGCGGCCCATCGGCACTGACTTTCTCGACGCTGCTCGCTGTCGACCCAGCTCACCCGATTGGGGAATCTTCGGTACTGGTTTTTCCCCATGAAGAACCAGGTAACTAATCTACTCAAATATTTCCGCTCATCTCTTATCCCTGTCTGTCGGCCCCTTTTAATCACCCGTCCGAAATCGCCGTGGATTCATGTTTCGTCTAGCTGATTCGAGGGTTTTCATTCATAGAGTGTACAGTGCAAGGACACATCAGGGCTATGCGGCCTCTGCCAAAAAACCGAGGAGTTCCATCTCACACCAGACGACTTCACGAAGCGCATGACGTGGCTTGGACTGCGTCGGTATTTCCCCAAAGAGGAAGGGATGATGCGGCACAGCGACGGTAAGTATTTCCCTCAGTTAAGAAACCAAGGTTATCGAACTAGTAGGAGGATCACCAACACCCAATAAGCAGCACCTGCACACAAACAACAAATACTTGCAACCCGACGCGAAAGAGAGGTTGTCAATCTCTCTATGGTAATAAGATAGATTAGGTAGTGATAGATAGGAGAGATAGATCTCTCAAGAACACAAATAAAAAGAGCAAATATGCATCAAGGTATTTTTGGGTTTTTGGTTTTGTAGATCTGAAAACAAAGATTGCAAAAAACGTAGATCGGAAAGCAATATGATGGAAAAGTAGACCCGGGGGCCGTAGAGTTCACTAGTGGCTTCTCTCATGAGTATAGCACACGGTGGGTGAACAAATTACTGTTGGGCAATTGATAGAAAATCGAATAGTCATGACGATATCCAAGGCGATGATCATTATATAGGCATCACGTCCAAGATAGGTAAACCGACTCCTGCCTGCATCTACCTCTATTACTCCACACATCGACCGCTATCCAGCATGCATCTAGTGTATTAAGTTCATGGAAAAACGGAGTAATGCAATAAGAACGATGATAGGATGTAGACAAGATCTATTCATGTAGGAATAGACCCCATCTTGTTATCCTTAATAGCAACGATACATGCGTGTCTTGCTGCCCCTTCTGTCACTGGGAAAGAACACCGCAAGATCGAACCCATCACAAAGCACCTCTTCCCATGGCAAGAAAAATCGATCTAGTTGGCCTAACTAAACCAAAGATTCGAAGAAGAAATACGAGGCTATAATTAATCATGCATATAAGAGATCAAAGAAGACTCAAATAATATTCATGGATAGAAACTGATCATGAACTCAAAATTTATCGGATCCCAACAAACACACCGCAAAAGTTTACATCAAATAGATCTCCAAGAGACCATTGTAATGAGAATCATAAGAGAGAGAGAGAAGAAGCCATCTAGCTACTACCTACAGACCCGTAGGTCTATGGTGGACTACTCACGCATCATCGGAGAGGCACCTATGAGGAAGATGAACCCCTCCGTGATGGTGTTTAGATTGGATCTCGCGGTTCTGGAACTTGCGGCGGCTGGAATTGTGTTTCGTCGACTCTTCTAGGGTTTTTGGATTTCCAGGGAATTTATAGGCACGATAGTCGGTTGAGGTGGTGCCGGAGTGGCCCAGCACCCCCCAGGGCGCGCCGGGGGGCCTCTGGCGCACCCATGTGGGTGCTGGCCACCCTGGGCCTCCTCTCCTGATATTCTTTGGCTAATCTGGTCTCTTCTGGTCTGTAAACAATCCACAAAAATCCCTGTAGTGTTTCATATCTGTTTGGTACTGATTTCCTGCGAAGTAAAAAACAAGCAAAAACAACAACTGGCACTTTGGCACTATGTCAATAGGTTAGTCCCAAAAATGATATAAAGTTGTAATAAAATGATTGTAAAACATCCAAGAATGATAATATAACAGCATGGAACAAGCAAAAATTATAGATACGTTGGAGACGTATCAAGCATCCCCGAGCTTAATTCCTACTCGGTCTCGAGTAGGTAAATGATAAAAACAGAATTTTTGATGTGGAATGCTGCCTAACATGTTCATCATATTCTTTTCTTCTTTGTATAGCATGGACATTTGGACTTGTAAATGATTCAAAACAATAGTATAGTTTTAACATAATGACTTCAATACTCAAGCATGTCAACAAGCAACCATGTCTTTCAAAATATCAACACTAAAGAAAGTTATCCCTAGCCCATCATGCTCAATCATTGATCCATTCATGAAACACACTCAAATATTAGCTATGCCCAATGCTCAAGTACGATCATAGTGCCCCCTAGTTGGTGCTTATAAGAGAAGCTGGAGACTCAAAGCAAAAATAAAAATTGCATAAAGTAAATAGATAGGCCCTTCGCAGAGGGAAGTAGGGATTTGTAGAGGTGCGAGAGCTCAAGGTTTAAATTGAGAGAGAAAAATATTTTGGGTGGCATGCTTTTCCTGTCAACGAAAACGACAAAGTAGCTCACAATACTTTCCATGCTAGATATATCATAGGCGGTTCCCAAACAGAAAATAAAGTTTATTGCTTTGTCCACCAAACTTTCACTTTCCATGGCGGGCCGTATCCACGGTTGCCTTCCATACCAACACTTTCCAAGGAATTTATTATTTGACAACATAAAGTAAATATTTTTTCTTTTTCGTTTCGGGAATGGGCATCCCTATTACTGCCGCACTCTCGTGCAATGACAAGTGAATAAACACTTATCTTGAGAATAACACATCTAGCATGGAAAAATATTGGACCCTCCCCACCGTTTCATGAGCGGTACGGGCACACAAAAGAGAAAATTTATTTTGAAAATTTAGAGATGGCACATACAAATTTGCTTGGAACGGCATGGAAATACCGCATATAGGTAGGTATGGTGGACTCATAAGGCAAAACTTGGTTTAAGGATTTTGGATGCACAAGTAGTATTTCTACTTAGTACAAGTGAAGGCTAGCAAAAAGATTGGGAAGCGACCAAACCAAGAAATGAAAAATCACATAAGTGAGCATTGAACATAATCAACACCGAATAATGCACCACAAGTAGGATGTAACTTCATTGCATAACTATTGACTTTCGTGCATGCATCGGGAATCACAAACCTTAACACCAATATTCCTACTAAGCATAATTACTCACTGACATGACTCACATAATACTATCATCATGTTTCAAAACTATTACAAGGAATCAAGTTTAATTTGTCCAATGATCTTCATGAAAGTTTTTATTATATCCTCCTTGGATATCTATCACTTTGGGACTAGTTTCATATATTGCCATTGGTTTTTGGCAAGTTCAAACAAATTTAAGTGAAGCACATGAGCATAAAGATTTCATCTCTCAAAAAGGTATAAGTGAATCATGAGAGGATTTCTTCAAAATTTACTAAATCTCAAATTAATCTAAGTGAAGCATGAGAGTATTTCTACAAAAGTTTCCAAGCACACCGTGCTCAAAAAGATATAAGTGAAGCACTAGAGCAATTCCTATAGCTCAAAAAGTTTAAGTGAAGCACATAGAGCAATTCTAACAAATCATAGCATGATTGTGGCTCTCTCAAATAGGTGTGTACAGCAATGATACAAAGAAAAAACTAACAAACAAAGCGAGCAAAGATACAAGACGCTCCAAGCAAAACACATGATATGTGACGAATAAAAATATAGCTCCAAGTAAGATACCGATGGTCGTTAGAAGAAAGAGGGGATGCCACTCGGGGCATCCCCAAGTTTAGTTGCTTGTTACTCTTTGGATATATCTTGGGGGTGCGGTGGCATCCCCAAGCTTAGGTTCTTGCTACTCCTTATTCCTTCATCCATCGTGATCTCACCCAAAACTTGAAAACTTCAATCACACAAAACTCAACAAAATCTTCGTGAGATCCGTTAGTATAAGAAAGCAAATCACTACTTTAGGTACTGTTGTAAACCCATTCAAATTTTATAATTGCATTATACCTACTGTATTTTAACTTTACCATGGCTTATACCCCTCAATACAAACTATAGATTCATCAAAACAAGCACACAATGCAACAAAAACAGAATCTGTCTCAAACAGAACAGTCTGTAGTAATCCGTACCATACCCATACTTATGTTACTCTAAAAATTCTGAAAAAATTAGGACAACGTAAGGAATTTGTATAGCAACACTGTGTTCAAATTTTAGCTCAAGATCACGTTCCAGAAAAAAAATTAAAAATCATATACTGGACGCAAAGTTTCTGTTTCAGATTCAGCATCACTTCTACTCATCCTCTGAATCATCCTAACGGTTCTACTTGGCACAAACACTAAATAAACCATAAAAACACAATCATAACAGAGGCATAATTGTGTCAACACTCAAAAACAGAAAGGAAAAAGCAAACATTTATTTATTCATTGGGTTGCCTCCCAACAAGCGCTATCGTTTTGCGCCCCTAGCTAGGCATAATGATTTCAATGATGCTCACATAAAAAGTAGTAATTGAAATATGCAAGAGAGCATCATGAATCTCATGACAAACACATTTAAGTCTAACCCACTTCCTATGCATAGGGATTTTGTGAGCAAACAATTTATGGGAACAAGAATCAACTAGCATAGGAAGGCAAAACAAGCATAACTTCAAAACTTTGAACACATAGAGAGGAAACTTGATATTATTGCAACTCCTACTAGCATATGTTCCTCCCTCATAATAAATTTCAGTAGCATCATGAAGGAATTCAACAATATAAGTATCACATAAATCATTCTTTTCATGATGCACAAGCATGCAATCATCATAATGAATTTGCTCATCAAAACTTGGGGGACAAAAAATATCATCTTCATCAAACATAGCATCCCCAAGCTTGTGGCTTTGCATATCATTAGCGTAATTGACATTAATATAATTTATAGTAACATCATTGCAATCATGCTTTTCAATCAAGGAGCTATCATGAATCACCTTATAGATTTCTTCTTTCAACACTTCATCAAAAAATTTAGATTCATGATTTTCAAGCAAAACTTCATAGAGATAATCAAGTGCACTCAACTCACTAGCAATTGGTTCATCATAATTTGGTCTTTTAAAAAGATTAGCAAGTGGATGAGGATCCATATAAATAGTTTTTTAGCAAGCAAAGATGCAAGCATATAGAAGGCACATGGCAACACAAGCAAACAAAGAGATCCGGCGAGAAAAAGGGCAAACAAAGAAGAGGGCGAAGAAAACGGCAAATTGGTGAAGTGGGGGAGAGGAAAACGAGAGGCAAATGGCAAATAATGTAATTGCAAGGAGATGAGATTTGTGATTAGGAACCTGGTAGATGATGGTGGAGTCCCCTCGGCGCCTACGATAGGCACGTAGAAGAGACTGCTTCCTCCCCGGCAACGGCGCCAAAAATTCCTTTGACGTGGCTTGGACTGCATCGGTATTTCCCCAAAGAGGAAGGGATGATGCAGCACAGCGACGGTAAGTATTTCCCTCAGTTATGAAACCAAGGTTATCGAACTAGTAGGAGGATCACCAACACCCAATAAGCAGCACCTGCACACAAACAACAAATACTTGCAACCCGACGCAAAAGAGAGGTTGTCAATCTCTCTACGGTAATAAGATAGATTAGGTAGTGATAGATAGGAGAGATAGATCTCTCAAGAACAAAAATAAAAAGAGCAAATATGCATCAAGGTATTTTTGGGTTTTTGGTTTTGTAGATCTGAAAACAAAGATTGCAAAAAACGTAGATCGGAAAGCAATATGATGGAAAAGTAGACCCGGGGGGCGTATGGTTCACTAGTGGCTTCTCTCATGAGTATAGCGCACGGTGGGTGAACAAATTACTGTTGGGCAATTGATAGAAAATCGAATAGTCAGGACGATATCCAAGGCGATGATCATTATATAGGCATCACGTCCAAGATAGGTAAACCGACTCCTGCCTGCATCTACCTCTATTACTCCACACATCGACCGCTATCCAACATGCATCTAGTGTATTAAGTTCATGGAAAAATGGAGTAATGCAATAAGAATGATGACATGATGTAGACAAGATCTATTCATGTAGGAATAGACCCCATCTTGTTATCCTTAATAGCAACGATACATGCGTGTCTTGCTGCCCCTTCTGTCACTGGGAAAGAAGACCGCAAGATCGAACCCATCACAAAGAACCTCTTCCCATGGCAAGAAAAATCGATCTAGTTGGCCTAACTAAACCAAAGATTCGAAGAAGAAATACGAGGCTATAAGTAATCATGCATATAAGAGATCAAAGAAGACTCAAATAATATTCATGGATAGAAACTGATCATGAACTCAAAATTCATCGGATCCCGACAAACACACCGCAAAAGTTTACATCAAATAGATCTCCAAGAGACCATTGTATTGAGAATCATAAGAGAGAGAGAAGAAGCCATCTAGCTACTGCCTATGGACCCGTAGGTCTATGGTGGACTACTCACGTATCATCGGAGAGGCACCTATGAGGAAGATGAACCCCTCCGTGATGGTGTTTAGATTGGATCTCGCGGTTCTGGAACTTGCGGCGGCTGGAATTGTGCTTCGTCGACTCTTCTAGGGTTTTTGGATTTCCAGGGAATTTATAGGCACGATAGTCGGTTGAGGGGGTGCCGGAGTGGCCCAGCACCCCCCAGGGCGCGCCGGGGGGCCTCTGGCGCGCCCATGTGGGTGTTGGCCACCCTGGGCCTCCTCTCCTGATGTTCTTTGGCCCATCTGGTCTCTTCTTGTCCATAAAAAATCCACAAAAATCCTCGCAGTGTTTCATCTCTTTTTGGTACTGATTTCCTGCGAAGTAAAAAACAAGCAAAAACAGCAACTGGCACTTTGGCACTATGTCAATAGGTTAGTCCTAGAAAATGATATAAAGTTGTAATAAAATGATTGTAAAACATCCAAGAATGATAATATAATAGCATGGAACAAGCAAAAATTATAGATATGTTGGAGACGTATCAGCGCACGGTATGTTCAATCTCACATTACCTGGGTTGACATGCATGGCCTATACGTTTTTTGAACCTATACTATATATTGCTACATTTGGATAAAAGGTGCCACATGCAACATTTACGTCAAATGTGGTTTCTTCTTCTTATTATTCTTCTCGTTCTATATTAGGCAAATTAATGTTGTATTGTTCTTTTGTTTACTCTCATATACATATTTTCACGACATCATGGTTACATTATCTGTTTACTTGTAATTTTTTGTCCTTTCATATCAACTGATGTGCTGTTCTTTTAACTACAACTCCCATACTATCATGTTACCCTATTCTTTAACAATCTTCTCAATTCCTGCAGTACATCCCTTGCTTTGCAACGACAACTGTAGCGGTAAATCTTGGCCTTTACATAACTGAAGACTCCAGGGATGTCATATTCAGCACAAACCATGGATTTACAATCGTTGTTTCTGTAAAACTTGATGAAGATTGTCACTCCTATTTTGAAGAAGGCCTTTGGGCAGAAATTTCTAAGTTTTATGTACTGAAAGCTGGCACTAAAATTACGGTGCACCTAAAAGAGCCTGACCATACGATAAATGCTAACTTCCCCGATGACATCCTCCGTCCACACTTTGTTGGAAGTAAGTGTTCTTTCTAGTATCTGCATGTTGACTTGCGTAGCAATATCAAAGTAACCGTGTAGTATTTCAGCAACCAATTGGGATTTCATTTTCTTAATCTGTTAAAACTATGCCTACCTAGTAACTTGTAATTACCAATGCACTATTCTTCTGCCCTGATCTAGCTACATAATCACTATCCTCCCACTGCTCTACTCTTGACAGAAAGAGCCGCCGACGGCCATTCTCCGGATGTGGATGTCGAGGTTGTCAGCAAGTGGAGGCGAGCTGAGCCAGAAACACAAGCGCCTCCGATAGGCCTAGACTTCATCAGCAGCCTCCCCGACGATATGGTGAGAGTCATCATCTTCCTCCTCCCTATCGAAGATGGCGTGCTCACAACCGTCCTCTCTCAGCGGTGGGCTCCCCTATGGCGCCGCGCCCCTCTCGGCCTCATCAGCGAGTACATGCTTTGCACTGGCTATCGCAAACGCTTGGATGCATTGTCCCAGATCCTCAGCACGCACTGTGGCCCAATCAAAGGCCTTACCATGGGCAAGTTCTGTTCCAATGGCAAGGACCGAGCCAAGCTTGACGAGTGGTTCTTATCGACCGCCCTAGATCATCTCAAGGAGCTCACTTTTAATGATGGACATATGCGCCTGCTGCCACCCTCCGCCCAGCGCCTCGCGCCAATGCTGCGCATCGCCAGGTTCATGAACTCCCAGATTAACGTCAATCCCGGTCTTTTGCTACCTCAACTGAAGCACCTTGAGCTCGTCGCCATTTGCATCCCCAACGACGACATGGAGCGCCTGCTCCGCGGTTGTACTGCGCTCGAGTACCTTCATCTTCAGGCGATCAATGGGTTGAGTAGCCTCCACATCACCTCCACGAGTCTCCGGAAAATTTATGTGTATTGCTGGTGCTCCAACAGGAGATCGCACAATGTGAATCACCAAATGGTCATTGAGGACGTGCCTTTACTTGAGAGATTACTTGTTGTTGATCAACAAGGTCCAACATGAATCAGGGTCATTCATGTGCCGAAATTGACAGTGTTTGGCTACTCGCCCATCAACTTATCTGAACTTGTTTTCGGATCCATAACCGTCTAGGTACAACAGTCGCCCTCTTCTCATTCTTGAATTAACATTTTTTTTCTCTATTCAAGATGTATGTTCGTCTGTCATCCAGAAAATTATATCGACAAGCTCGACCCCGTATCTGCGCACAGTGAAAGTCTTTGCAGTAGATCTATCGGCCCCGACCTGGACCAAGTTTTCAGATTGCTGAGATGCTTTCCGTGCCTGGAGAAGCTACATCTCGAGGTGATGCTCTTTCATGTTAAATTTTAACCACAAGGGAGTTCAATTTTTGAAACCCTGCAAATCATAAGAGGTCCCTTGGGTGCCTGATGCAGCTTGAGACTGCGTCGGTATTTCCCCAAAGAGGAAGGGATGATGCAGCACAGCTATGGTAGGTATTTCCCTCAGTTATGAAACCAAGGTTATAGAACCTAGGAGGAGGACCACGCAACACTATGTAAATGGTACCTGCACACAAAGAACAAATACTTGCAACCCGACGCACAAGAGAGGTTGTCAATCTCTCCCCGGTAAAAAGATAGATTCGATTGTATTAGATTGGATAAATAGATCGCGCAAGAACACAAAATAAAAGATGCAAATAAAAGTGCATCAAGGTTTTTTTGGGTTTTGGAATAATAGATCTGAAAGCAAATGCGAAAAAGATAGATCGAAAAGCAATATTTTAAAAGAATAGACCCGGGGGTCGTAGATTTCACTAGTGGCTTCTCTCAAGAGTATAGCACACGATGGGTAAACAAATTACTGTTGGGAAATTGATAGAAGATCAAATAATCATGACGATATCCAAGGCAATGATCAATATATAGGCATCACGTCCAAGATAAGTAGACCGAAACGATTCTGCATCTACTACTATTACCCCACATATCGACCGCTATCCAGCATGCATCTAGTGTATTAAGTTCATGGAGAAACGGAGTAATGCAATAAGAACGATGACATGATGTAGACAAGATCTATTCATGTAGGAATAGATCCCATCTTGTTATCCTTAATAGCAATGATACATGCGTGCCTCGCTGCCCCTTCTATCACTGGGAGAGGACACCGCAAGATCGAACCCATCACAAAGCACCTCTTCCCATGGTAAGAAAAATCGATCTAGTTGGCCAAACTAAACCAAAGATTCGAAGAAGAAATACGAGGCTATAAATAATCATGAATATAAGAGATCAAAGAAGACTCAAATAATATTCATGGATAGAAACGGATCATGAACTCAAACTTCATCGGATCCCAACAAACACACCGCAAAAAGTCATTACATCAAATAGATCTCCAAGAGACCATTGTATTGAGAATCAAAAGAGAGAGAGAGAAAGTCATCTAGCTACTGCCTACGGACCCGTAGGTCTATGGTGGACTACTCACGCATCATCGGAGAGGCACCAATGAGGACGATGAACCCCTCCGTGATGGTGTTAGATTGGATCTCACGGTTCTGGAACTTGCGGCGGCTGGAATTGTGTTTCGTCGACTCCTCTAGGGTTTCTAGAATTTCTAAGGATTTATAGAGCTAAGAGGCGGTGGAAAAGACCTCCGTGGGCCCCACGATACATCAGGGCGCGTCGGGGGCGTCTGGCGCGCCCTGGTGTATCGTGGGCCCCACGGGCGTCCCCCCAGGTGCTTCCCTGGCTCCCAAGTTGTCTTCTGGTCCAAAAAAAATCTCCAAAAAGTTTCATGGCAATTGGACTCCGTTTGGTACTGATATTCTGCGAAGTAAAAAACAAGCAAAAAACAGCAACTGGCACTCGGCACTATGTCAATATGTTAGTCCCCAAAAATGATATAAAGTTGCTATAAAATGATTATAAAACATCCAAGAATGAGAATATAACAGCATGGAACAATAAAAAATTATAGATACGTTGGAGACGTATCGGTGTCCAAGCACTAATACATTCTCTTCTTTTGCAGATAGGGTTAGGCCCGGTAGTGGATAATGTGATGTAATATAACAATCCCATCGAATGCCTTGATCTCCATCTCTCAGAAATTACTTTGAACTCCTACCGAGGCACCTTACCAGAGATTATATTCGCTAGGTTCTTTGTTGTGAGAGCAAGTGTGCTAAAGATAATGAGATTTTCTCTACATTTATTGCGCAAAAAAGAATGGTTTGCTGATCAGCTCCGGCGACTAGGACAGAATGGAAAAGGCTCTGCAGAAGCTCAATTTGTTTTGTAACTTCAGTTGACAGACTATTCGGAAGTCCTTATGTCAAGCCCATAAATGACATGTCAGTGGCGGATCCCTTTGCAGAATCAGTATGAACCTATCATATATATTCATGTTCAGCTGATCAGCGCGGGCGTCTAGAGCTGCATGACAAAGTTTCTGCATAAGCTGAATTTCATTTCTATTATCGGTTTGAACCTTGTAATCTTTGAATTTGAGCCTTGTAATGCTGGAATTAGAACCTTTGTACTATTTCTGTCTTTTCCTTAGTATGCAATGGACGATTAATATCTGGACATTAATATGCAATTGACGATTAATATCCGAACCTTAAGAAGCAGAACCGCGACCGAGGGTATCCTGCCCGGCTCCAATGGCGCTCCCAACGGCTGTCGACGACGAGCGCCAGTTCACCATGCATGTCATAGTGGACACGCACAGAAGGTTCGCGGGGCTCTCGGTGGTGTACACCAAACACCCGATCTGGGTGCAGAACTCCAACGTTATGGACCTGTTACTTGACGAGGACAAGTTCAAAGTGATCTGGTTCGACCTCGCGTCCCACCGTGTGCTCTGCTCTCATGTCCCTCCGCGTGCTCTTCTCTCGCGCCCCTCCGCGCGCGCTCTGCCAGCAGTTGGGGCCGGCCCACGATCACGTTCGGGGCTCCATATTCATGCGGTTGCGCCACGCGCGTTGCCCCATGCAGTTACGTGCTTCCACGACTGAATCACACGCTGCAAAAACTGCCATCCGGACGTGCCGGTTTTCCAGGATGTCCGGCCCCCATTTATACCCACGGCCATTAACCATAGTCTCTTCACACTTTCGATCGCGCCCCATAACACAATAGGCACACCCTCGACGACGCATATAGAGAGGATGTCCAGCAGCGCTCCAATGGAGTACGGCGTGCATCATGTGGAGACCCACGTGAGGAAGACGAACCTCACGGTGGTATACACCAACAACCCGGGCATGGTGGAGGACTCCATTGACACTATGGAGCGGTTGCTTGATGCGGATGACAAGTACAAAGTGCTCGGCTTTGACCTTGCTTACAATGGTGGTCGTGCCAGGCATGATCAGAAGGTTGTCGTCGCCCAATTGTGCGTCGGCCATCACGTCCTCCTCTACCACTACTGCCTGGCCACAGTGCCTTGCGTGCATTTCACCAGGTTTGTCAACAACCCCGACTACAGGTTCGCTACGGTGGACACCACCAACGATCCAAAGGTGCTCAAGACTTAGGGCTTGGTTTGCCAGAAGCTTGTCGACATCCACGGCCACTACAAGGTTTGGGGCAGCAACAAGAACATGGACTCCCATGTTGACCTGGCCGATGCCATCATCGACCCCTACTACAGAGACATGAAGGCTGAGTGCGACAAGAACAAGCCTGTCTGGCACAAGGTTTGGGTGAAGAAACTGGATGAATATCACCTCCAGACCGCGGCCAAGGAAGCGTACACTTGCTATGAGATATTCAGGCGGATCGTTGACATGAGAAAGTGCCTCCTACCTGAAGACGATGTGGGATCGAGCCACAAGCAGAGCGGTGGCGACAAGCGTCATAGGAAGTAGATGATTTGATGATCATTTCTCATACTCCCTCTATGCCAAAATATTTGTAGTTTTAGAGGGATAAGTTTATTATGCATGTAATAGTTTATTGAGGTGTGCGCCAATGTTATGTGTGTAGTCACTTATGTATTTGGATGCTTAATTAGGTTATGGCAATCATGTTGTTATGTGTGTAATTGTTTATTGAGGTGTGCCAATGTTATGTGTGTAGTCACTTATGTATTTGGATGTTTAATTTGGTTCTGCAATCATGTTCTACTAAACAGAAGCATAGATGTTTGTGGGCAGATTGAGCAAATCACATCGCATGCGAAATAAACAACCAAATCCGTCGGTGATGATTTCATCAGTCCCTGACAGTTCTTTATCCGGAACCGTTTGCCCACAACACATCCAAATGGCCTGTGTATGATGTACATCACACACATCTTGATCTGAGAAACCGTTTGTGTTATTTTTGCTTATCGCACACAGTTCATCCTAGTGTCCGATACGCTGTCTATCACACACATCTTGATCTATGTAACCGTTTATGTTATCTTATCTCATCACAAACAGTTCATTCCGAGTGACCTGTATGCCATCTATCGCACACGTAATCATCTGGACAATTGTTTGTGTTCTGCTGGATCATCGCAAACAGTTTGTCAGGGAGAACTGTATGCCGTACATCGCAGACACTTGTATTTTTCTAACCGTTTGTGTTATATTGTCCAATCGCAAACAGTTTATCTGGGCCAACTGTTTGCCATAGATCACACATGCAACTTTTTTTGGGATCGTATTTGATGGACCCGCCATCGCACACAGTTCACGTCATTAGCGACGGAGCTATAACTATACCATTTGCGATTTGGTCATGATGTGGCTTGAGACTACGTTGGTATTTCCCCAAAGAGGAAGGGATGATGCAGCACAGCGACGGTATGTATTTCCCTCAGTTATGAAACCAAGGTTATCGAACCAGTAGGAGGATCACCACCACCCAATAAGCAACACCTGCACACAAACAACAAATACTTGCATCCCGATGCGAAAGAGAGGTTGTCAATCTCTCTACGGTAAAAAGATAGATTAGGTAATGATAGATAGGAGAGATAGATCTCTCAAGATCAAAAAATAAAAAGGGAAAATAAAAAGTGCAGCAATATGTTTTTTGGTTCTTGGTTTTGTAGATCTGAAAACAAAGATGCAAAAAGATAGATCGGAAAGCAATATGTTGGAAAAGTAGACCCGGGGGCCGTAGGTTTCACTAGTGGCTTCTCTCATGAGTATAGCACACGGTGGGTGAACAAATTACTGTTGGGCAATTGATAGAAGATCAAATAATCATGACGATATCCAAGGCAATGATCATTATATAGGCATCACGTCCAAGATAAGTAGACCGACTCCTGCCTGCATCTACCACTATTACTCCACACATCGACCGCTATCCAGCATGCATCTAGTGTATTAAGTTCATGGAAAAACGGAGTAATGCAATAAGAACGATGACATGATATAGACAAGATCTATTCATGTAAGAATAGACCCCATCTTGTTATCCTTAATGGCAACGATACATGCGTGCCTTGCTGCCCCTTCTGTCACTGGGAGAGGACACCGCAAGATCGAACCCATCACAAAGCACCTCTTCCCATGGCAAGAAAAATCGATCTAGTTGGCCTAACTAAACCAAAGATTCGAAGAAGAAATACGAGGCTATAAGTAATCATACATATAAGAGATCAAAGAAGACTCAAATAATATTCATGGATAGAAACTGATCATGAACTCAAAATTCATCGGATCCCAACAAACACACCGCAAAAGTTTACATGAAATAGATCTCCAAGAGACCATTGTATTGAGAATCATAAGAGAGAGAGAGAGAGAGAGGAAGCCATCTAGTTACTGCCTACGGACTCGTAGGTCTATGGTGGACTACTCATGCATCATCGGAGAGGCACCTATGAAGAAGATGAACCCCTCCGTGATGGTGTTTAGATTGGATCTCGCGGTTCTGGAACTTGCGGCGGCTAGAATTGTGTTTCGTCCACTCCCCTAGGGTTTTTGGAATATTTGGGAATTTATAGGCATCAGAGGCGGTGGAGAGGGGCCCCGTGGAGGGCACAACCCATCAGGGCGCGCCGGCCCCCCCTTGGCGCACCCTGGTGGATTGTGGTCTCCACGGCCCACCTCTCTGGCACTTCTTTGGCCCACTGGGTGTCTTCTGGTCCAAAAAAAGCTCCAAAAAGTTTCGTTGCGATTGGACTCCGTTTGGTACTGATATTCTGCGAAGTAAAAAACAAGCAAAAACAACAACTGACACTTTGGCACTATGTCAATAGGTTAGTCCCAAAAAATGATATAAAGTTGTTATAAAATGATTGTAAAACATCCAAGAATGATAATATGACAGCATGGAACAAGCAAAAATTATAGATACGTTGGAGACGTATCAGCATCCCCAAGATTAATTCCTACTCGTCCTCGAGTAGGTAAATGATAAAAACAGATTTTTTGATGTGGAATGCTGCCTAACATGTTCATCATATTCTTTTCTTTTGTATAGCATGGACATTTGGACTTGTAGATGATTCAAAGCAATAGTCTAGTTTTAACATAATGACTTCAATACTCAAGCATGTCAACAAGCAACCATGTCTTTCAAAATATCAACACTAAAGAAAGTTATCCCTAGCCCATCATGCTCAATCATTGATCCATTAATGAAACACACTCAAATATTAGCTATACCCAATGCTCAAGTACGATCATAGTGCCCCCTAGTTGGTGCTTATAAGAGAAGATGGAGACTCAAAGTAAAAATAAAAATTGCATAAAGTAAATAGATATGCCCTTCGCAGAGGGAAGTAGGGATTTGTAGAGGTGCCAGAGCTCAAAGTTTTAAATTGAGAGAGAAAAAATTTGGGTGGCATGCTTTTCCTGTCAACGAAAACGACGAAGTAGCTCACAATACTTTCCATGCTAGATATATCATAGGCGGTTCCCAAACAGAAAATAAAGTTTATTCCTTTTTCCACCAAACTTTCACTTTCCATGGCGGGCCGTATCCACAGTTGCCTTCCATACCAACACTTTCCAAGGAATTTATTATTTGACAACATAAAGTAAATATTTTTTTTCTTTTTATTTCGGGAATGGGCATCCCTATTACCGCCGCACTCTCGTGCAATGACAAGTGAATAAAAACTCGTCTTGAGAATAACACATCTAGCATGGAAAAATATTGGACACTCCCCACCGTTTCATGAGCGGTACGAGCACACAAAAGAGAAAATTTATTTAGAAAATTTAGAGGTGGCACATACAAATTTGCTTGGAACGGCATGGAAATACCGCATATAGGTAGGTATGGTGGACTCATAAGGCAAAACTTGGTTTAAGGATTTTGGATGCACAAATAGTATTTCTACTTAGTACAAATGGAGGCTAGAAAATAGATTGAGAAGCAACCAAACCAAGAAACAAAAATTCACATAAGTGAGCATTGAGCATTACTAACACCGAATAATGCACCACAAGTAGGATGTAATTTCATTGCATAACTATTAACTTTCGTACTTGCATAGGGAATCACAAACCTTAACGCCAATATTCCTACTCAAGCATAATTTCTCACTAACATGACTCACATATTACTATCATCATGTTTCAAAACTATTACAAGGAATCAAGTTTAATTTGCCCAATGATCTTCATGAAGGTTTTTATTATATCCTCCTTGGATATCTATCACTTTTTGGGACTAGTTTCATATATTGCCATTGCTTTTTTGACATGCTCAAACAAATCTAAGTGAAGCACATGAGCATAAAGATTTCATCTCTCAAAAAGGTATAAGTGAAGCATGAGAGGATTTCTTAAAAATTTACTAACTCAAAAATTAATCTAAGTGAAGCGTGAGAGTATTTCTACAAAAATTTCCAAGCACACCATGCTCAAAAAGATATAAGTGAAGCACTAGACCAATTCTATAGCTCAAAAAGTTTAAGTGAAGCATAGAGAGCAATTCTAACAAATCATAGCATACTTTTGGATCTCCCAAATATGTGTGTACAGCAAGGATACAATTGAAAAACAAACAAGCAAAGCAAGCAAAGATACAGGACGCTCCAAGCAAAACTCATGATATGTGACGAATAAAAATATAAATCCAAGTAAAATACCGATGGTCGTTAGAAGAAAGAGGGGATGCCACTCGGGGGCATCCCCAACCTTAGTTGCTTGTTACTCTTTGGATATATATTGGGGGTGTGGTAGCATCCCCAAGCTTAGGCTCTTATCACTCCTTATTCCTTCATCCATCGTGATCTCACCCAAAACTTGAAAACTTCAATCACACAAAACTCAACAAAATCTTCGTGAGATCCGTTAGTATAATAAAGCAAATCACTACTTTAGGTGCTGTTGAAAACCCATTAATATTTTGTTATTGCATTATACCTACTGTATTTTAACTTTACCATGGCTCATACCTTTCAATATAACCCATAGATTCATCAAAACAAGCACACAATGCAACGAAAACAGAATCTGTCTTAAACAGAACAGTCTGTAGTAATCTGTACTCTAACCATACTTCTATAACTCTAAAAATTCATAAAAATTAGGACAATGTAAATAATTTTTATAGAAACACTGTGTTAAAATTTCAGCTCAAGATCACGTTCCAGAAAAAAATGAAAATTCAAATACTGGACGCAAAGTTTCTGTTTCAGATTCAGCATCGCTTCTACTCATCTTATGAATCATCCTAATGGCTCTACTTGGCAGAAACACTAAATAAACCATAAAAACACAATCATAACAGAGGAATAATTGTGTCAACACTCAAAAACATAAAGGAAAAAGAAAAAATAAATTTATTCATTGGGTTGCCTCCCAACAAGCGCTATCGTTTTACGCCCCTAGCTAGGCATAACGCATAGATTCAAGTATTGTCATCTTTGGTTTTGGATCCATAGGATGCCCTAATGATTGATTCATATGGTGGATTAATTCTTGTTCTAGGGAAGTGTTCCATACCCTTTCTTAGTGGAAATTGAAAATGAATATTGCCTTCTTTCATATCAATCACGACACTTATAGGCTATAGTGCGTAAAAATGATCTACCAAGTATAATGAGACAAGACGGATTGCAATCAATATCAAGCACAATGAAATCAATAGGCACATAGTTCCTAAGAACATCATTAATTCTTCCCAAAGGCTTTTTAATAGTAGAATCTGCCAAGTGCAAATTAAGAGAACATTCTTCAATATTGGTGAGACCAAGCACATCACATAAAGATTTCGGAATCGTGGAAACACTAGCACCCAAATCACACAAAGCAAAGCACTCATAATTTTTAATCTTGACCTTAATGGTCGGTTCCCACTCATCATGTAATTTTCTAGTAATAGAAATTTCCAACTCCAACTTTTCTTCAAAAGATTTCATCATGGCATCAACGATATGTTTAGTGAAAGCTTTATTTTGCTCATAAGCATGGGGTGAATTCAACATGGATTGCAGCAAAGAAATACATTCAATCAAGGAGCAACTATCATAATTAAAGTCATTGCAATCCAAAATAGTGGGCACATCACTAGTTAAAGTTTTGACCTCTTCAAACCCACTTTTATCAAAATTTTCACCCTCCAAATTATTGGGACGCCCTCTAGCTAAAGTTGACTCTACTTCAGTCCCTTTATCATCAATTTTAATATTACTAAACAAGGAATCAATAGTAGAAACACCAATCACTTTAAGATCTTCATCTTTTTATGAAGACAATCACTAGAAAACAATTTTTTTAAGATTTCTCTTTTAGCTCTAAGCATAGCAGTTCTTTTCTTACTTTCATCCATAGAGACATATAAAGCTTTAATAGATTCATCAATCTTAGGCACAAAAGCTTTCAACTTGAGATTTTCAACATCATGAGAAATTCTATCTATGCTTCTAGACATGTCATCAATCTGATTCAACTTTTCTTCTATCGTAGTATTGTAAGCCTTTTGCGCATTGATAAATTCTTTAATATTACTCTCAAGATCAGTGGTGTTCCTATTATTATTGTATGAGGAATTACCATAGGAATTACCATAATTATTAGAGGAATTTCCAGGAAAAGGCCTAGGATTAAAATTACCTCTATAAGCATTATTATTGAAATTGTTTCGCGAGACAAAGTTCACATCTACGGAATCACTATTTTGATCAATAAAAGTAGACAAAGGCACATCATTAAGATCAATAGGAGCATTTTTACTAGCAACCAATTTCATAAAAGCATCAACCTTATCACTCAAAGTACTAATTTCTTCAACCGAATTAACTTTTTTACTAGTAGGTGCTCTTTCGGTATGCCATTGTGAATAATTTGCCATGATATTATCTAGCAATTTAGTAGCTTCACCCAAAGTAATTTCCATAAAAGTACCACCCACGGTGGAATCTAAAAGATTTCTAGAGACAAAATTCAATCCCGCATAATTTTTTTGTATGATCATCCAAAGATTTAAACCATGAGTAGGACAATTTATTAGCATCAATTTCATTCTTTCCCAAGATTGTGCAACATGTTCATGCTCATGTTGCTTAAAATTCATGATTTGCGTCCTTTGGGAAATAATTTTCGCGAGCGGAAAATACTTAGTAATAAAAGCATCTTTGCACTTATTCCAAGAATCGATACTATTGCGAGGCAAAGAGGAAAACCAAATTTTTGCACGGTCCCGCAAGGAAAAAGGGAATAGTTTCAACTTCACAATATCATTGTCCACATCTTTTTTCTTTTGCATATCACACAATTCTACAAACGTGTTTAGATGGGACGCGACATCCTCATTAGGATTTCTGGCAAATTGATCTTTCATGACAAGATTAAAAAAAGCGGCATTAATATCACAAGACTCCGCACTAGTGGCGGGAGGAGCAATCGGAGTACTAATAAAATCATTGTTATTAGTATTGGAAAAGTCACACAACTTGGTGTTTTCTTGAGTCATCATGACTACGCAAAAAATATTGCAAGCAAGGAAGAGATCCGGGAAGAAAAGGGCAAACAAAAAAGAGGGCGAATAAAACGGCAAATTGGTGAAGTGGGGGAATGGAAAACGAGAGGCAAATGGCAAATAATGTAATTGCAATGAGATGAGATTTGTGATTCGGAGCCTAGTAGATGATGATGGAGTCTCCTCGGTGCCTGAGATAGGCACGTAGAAGAGACCGCTTCCTCCCCGGCAACGGCGCCAGAAATTCCTTTGACGTGGCTTGAGACTGCGTCGGTATTTCCCCAAAGAGGATGGGATGATGCAACACAGCGACGGTAAGTATTTTCCTCAGTTATGAAATCAAGGTTATCGAACCAGTAGGAGGATCACCACCACCCAATAAGCAGCACCTGCACACAAACAACAAATACTTTCAACCCGACGCGAAAGAGAGGTTGTCAATCTCTCTACGGTAAAAAGATAGATTAGGTAATGATAGATAGGAGAGATAGATCTCTCAAGATCACAAAATAAAAAGGGCAAAAAAAAAGTGCAGCAATATGTTTTTGGGTTTTTGGTTTTGTAGATCTGAAAACAAAGATGCAAAAAGGTAGATCGGAAAGCAATATGTTGGAAAAGTAGACCCGGGGGCCGTAGGTTTCACTAGTGGCTTCTCTCATGAGTATAGCACACGGTGGGTGAACAAATTACTATTGGGCAATTGATAGAAGATCAAATAATCATGACGATATCCAAGGCGATGATCATTATATAGGCATCACGTCCAAGATAAATAGACCGACTCCTGCCTGCATCTACCATTATTACTCCACACATCGACCGCTATCCAGCATGCATCTAGTGTATTAAGTTCATGGAAAAACGGAGTAATGCAATAAGAACGATGACATGATGTAGACAAGATCTATTCATGTAGGAATAGACCCCATCTTGTTATCCTTAATGACAACAATACATGCGTGCCTTGCTGCCCCTTCTGTCACTGGGAAAGGACACCGCAAGATCGAACCCATCACAAAGCACCTCTTCCCATGGCAAGAAAAATCGATCTAGTTGGCCTAACTAAACCAAAGATTCGAAGAAGAAATACGAGGCTATAAGTAATCACGCATATAAGAGATCAAAGAAGACTCAAATAATATTCATGGATAGAAACTAATCATGAATTCAAAATTCATCGGATCCCAACAAACACACCGCAAAAGTTTACATCAAATAGATCTCCAAGAGACCATTGTATTGAGAATCATAAGAGAGAGAGAGAGAGAGGAATCCATCTAGCTACTGCCTACGGACCCGTAGGTCTATGGTGGACTACTCACGCATCATCGGAGAGGCACCTATGAAGAAGATGAACCCCTCCGTGATGGTGTTTAGATTGGATCTCACGGTTCTGGAACTTGCGGCGGCTGGAATTGTGTTTCGTCCACTCCCCTAGGGTTTTTGGAATATTTGGGAATTTATAGGCATCAGAGGCGGTGGAGAGGGGCCCCGTGGAGGGCACAACCCATCAGGGCGCGCCGGGGGCCCCTTGGCGCGCCCTGGTGGGTTGTGGTCTCCACGGCCCACCCCTCTGGCACTTCTTTGGCCCACTGGGTGTCTTTTGGTCCAAAAAAAATCTCCAAAAATTTTCGTCGCGATTGGACTCCGTTTGGTATTGATATTCTGCGAAGTAAAAAACAAGGAAAAACAGCAACTGGCACTTTGGCACTATGTCAATAGGTTAGTCCCAAAAAATGATATAAAGTTGTTATAAAATGATTGTAAAACATCCAAGAATGATAATATAACAGCATGGAACAAGCAAAAATTATAGATATGTTGGAGACGTATCAGGTCATCGCACACAGTTTCGTCGAAGGGTCTCTGATTGTTGTGTCATCTTTGGACCATCCTGTAGTAGTGGTAGCATTTGCGGTATCGGCAACTCTGATTTCCATGAGTTTCTTGGTAAAAAATGAAACAACTCCACTGGTAAGTTGTTGCTGAATTTAACACTACTCCTTTTTGTTATCTAGAAATAGCAAATGTTTCATTTTTAAGAGTGATGCATGGCACAACCAAAACTTGATACAGATTGGATGGGAGCACAAGAAGATAGACCAAAATCAGAATTGAACTGAATGTAAAATACAAATTGAGCTGACATAAAAATAAATAAGAAACTAAACAAAACTAAAAATAAGAACTGAACATAACAGAACTAAAAATAATAAATGAACTAAACTAAGACTAGCAATTGAACTGAACTAAAACATGAAATTGAACTAAGAACAAAGAGTTCAATTTCCAAATTTAAAACAATTCTAGAATTACAATATACACATGTAATACACAACAACGTGCATTTGTACTATCCATAACAACCAATTAACAAAAAAACTAATTTGTGAAGGAACCAGTTCTTGAACATGGTTTGAGCTTTATTTGTTCATATTTTCAAACTCCTCCATCAGGTATATCTGAACTTGCATGACAGATTTGTTTATTCAGTTGAAAGTAGCTGATTTTGAACTCCCGTGACACGTATATACCTGAACTCACGGAGGGAGGAGGCGACCGGGTCCAACAAGGGTTGCTCGTTGGCCAATGGGAAGCGGCGGCGCCGGAGGTGCGTGGTGCACGGGGGATGTTGGAATATTAGGCAAGTTCATGATTAATTCCAGTAAATAATACATGTCTAGAACAAAGACTAGCATGCAACAATCTAGCAGACTAGATGAACAACAAAAGATGAAAACCTGGATCGCACACGAAGTAGCATCTACAGAAAGAGGCATGAACAAAACACGAAGGACGTAGTATTCATTAGTTGTTGCAGAAGTGACGGTGTTGATTACGATGTTGGCGACAATCTGTTGTTGACGACGGTGGAGACGACGACGAGTAGCACCGCCCATCTTGGATGGAAGACAACCTGTGATAACGAACTTGAGCAGTCGTTGATACGTCCATTTTGCATCATGATTTCCTACTATTATTTATATTGTTTTTGGTCAATATTCCACTTTATGATGCAATTCTATTGCCTTTTCTCTCTTAATTTGCAAGATCTGCACAAAGAGGGAAATTATCGGCAGCTGGAATTCTGGACCTGAAGGGCTATGTAAAAGCTGGAAATTTTCTGGACTCCAAATGACCCGAAACTTAACCGAGAATTATTATGGAATATATAATGAATATTGTAGCAAAGAAGTACCGGAGGGGGAACACCACTTGCCCACAAGGCAACATGGCGTGGCCACCCCCTTGGCACACCCTAATGCCTTGTGGGTCCCACAGGCGGTGCCCATCTGCTCCTATATGTAGGGTTTTGACCTAGAATAAATAAGGGGGATACTTTAGGAAAGAAGCGCCACCGTCTTGTGGCGGAAACTGGGCAGGAGCACTTTTGCTCTCCGACGGAGTGATTCCACCAGGGAAACTTCCGTTCGGGAGGGGGAAATCGAAGCCATCGTCATCACCAACGCTTCCTCCTTTGTGGGAGGACCAATCCTCATCAACATCTTCACCATCACCATCTCATCTCAAACCCTAGTTCATCACTTGTATTCAATCTTTGTCTCAAAACCTCAGATTGGTACGTGTGGGTTGCTAGTAGTGTTGATTACATCCTGTAGTTGACGCTAGTTGGTTTACTTGGTGGAAGATTATATGTTTAGATCCTTAATCATATTCATTAAACCTCTGATCTTGAACATGGTGATGATTTTTGAGTAGTTACTTTTGTTCTCGAGGACATGGGAGAAGTCTTGTTATAAGTAATCATGTGAAGTTGGTATTCGTTTGATATTTTGATGATATGTATGTTGTTGCTTTCTTTAGTGGTGTCATGTGAACGTCGACTACATGACACTTCACCATACTTGGGCCTAAGGGAAGGCATTGTGGAGTAATAAGTAGATAATGGGTTGCTAGAGTGACAGAAGCTTAAACCCTAGTTTATGAGTTATTCCGTAAGGGGCTAATTTGGATCCATATGTTTCATGCTATGGTTAGATTTATCTTACTTCTTCTTTCATATTTGCGGATGCTTGCAAGAGGGGGTAATCATAAGTGGGTTGCTTGTTCAAGTAAGAACAAAACCCAAGTACCGGTGGACCCACATATCAAATTATCAAAGTAATGAACACGAATCAACTCAATATGATGAAGGTGACTAGACAACAATTTCCATGTGTCCTCGAGAGCACCTTGCTTTATATAAGAGAACTTTCCGGCTTGTCCTTTGCTATAAAAAGGATTGGGCCACCTTGCTGCACCTTTGCTACTATTGCTACTTGTTACTTGCTACGGATTGTCTTGCTACAAAACTATCTATCATTGTTACTTACAACACTTGCAGAGAATACCTTGCTGAAAACTGCTTGTCATTTCCTATTGCTTCTCGTTGGGTTCGACACTCTTACTTATCAAAAGGACTACGATTGATCCCCTATACTTGTGGGTCATCAAGAATCTTTTCTGGCATCATTGCCGGGGAGTGAAGCGCCTTTGGTAAGTGGAAATTTGTAAGGAAACATTTTTGGTACATGCTGAAATTTACAGTTGCTTGTTACTATGGATGATAATCCTTTGAAAGGCTTGTTCGGGGTATCTTCACCTCGACCGGAAGTGGCGAGATCCACTCCCCAACCTATCGAACATTCTGAAAATATTTATTATGAGATTCCTTCGGGTATGTTAGAGAAACTGCTAGTTAATCCTTATGTAGGAGATGGAAAAGTACATCCCGATATGCACTTGATATATATAGATGAAATTTGTGGATTATTTAAGCTTGCAGGTCTATCCGAGGATGGAGTTAATAAGAAGGTATTCCCTTTATCTTTAAAGGGAAGGCATTGATTTGGTACATGCTATTGGATGATGCTGGAACATGGGATTGGAATCGATTGAAGCTGGAATTTCACCAGAAGTTTTATCCTATGCTTCTGGTTCATCGTGATCGGAATTATATATATAATTTTTGGCCTCGTGAAGGAGAAAGTATCGCTCAAGCTTGGGGGAGTCTTAAGTCTATGATGCACGCATGCCCCAATCATGAGCTCTCAAGAGAAATAATTATACAAAACTTTTATGCTCGGCTTTCTTGTGATGAGCAATCGATGCTTGATTCTTCTTCTACTGGTTCCTTTATGAATAAAACTATTGAATTCAAATGGGATCTTCTGGAAAGAAATAAACGCAACTGTGAAGATTGGGAACTCGACAAAGGTAAAGAGTCAGGTATAAAACATTATGCGAAATCTTTTATGGAAACCGTTGATTTTCACTAAATATGGACTTGACTCTGAGATAGTAGCTTCCTTTTGTGAATCTTTTGCTACTCATGTTGATCTCCCTAAGGAGATGTGGTTTAAATATCATCCACCTATCGAAGAAGTGTTAGAGGTATGAAACAATTATCTATAATGTTGATCCAGCTGTGCCCACAGCTTACATTGAGAAACCACCTTTTCCTGTTAGGATTAAGGAACTTGCTAAAGCTACAACTGTGGTTAGTAAAAGTAGTGTTAGAACACCCAAACCATCTGAACAAATAAATGTAGAACCTAATATTGTTGTGGTTAAGGATCTTTTGGTTGACAATATTGATGGGCATGTTATTTACTTCTGTGGTGAGGCTGCTAGAATCAAAAAACCTGCTAGAAATAAACAAGATGTGTTAGATAAGAATAAACCAGTGGTTGGCATGTGTGTCATTTCTGTTACAATAGGAGATCATTGCTATCATGGTTTGTGTAATATGGGTGCTAGTGTGAGTGCTATTCCTTTTACTTTATATCAAGAAATTATGAATGATATAGCACCCTCTAAGGCTAAAGACATTGATGTTACCATTAAACTTGCAAATAGAGATACTATTTCACCACTTGGGATTGTACGAGATGTTGAAGTCTTGTGTGGAAAAGTTAAATATCCTACTGATTTCTTAGTACTTGGTTCACTACAAGATAACTTTTGTCCCATTATATTCGGTAGGCCTTTTTTGAATACCGATAATGCTGAAATGGATTGTGTTAAAGAAAAGGTTAGAGTGAGTTTTGGTGATGTATCTCATGAGTATAATTTCTCTAAGTTTCATAGACAACCACATGAGAAAGAATTACCCAGTAAAGATGAAATTATTGGTCTTGCTTCTATTATTATGCCTCCTACTAATCCATTAGAACAATATTTGCTAGACCATGAAAATGATATGCATATGAATGAAAGAAATGAAGTAGATGAGATATTCTTTAAACAAACACCTATCCTTAAACATAATTTACCTATTGACGTTCTAGGAGACCCCCCCCCCACCTAAGGGAGATCCTGTGTTTGAATTAAAGAAATTACTTGATACATTAAAATATGCTTATCTTGATGAAAAGATGATATATCATGTTATTACTAGTGCTAACCTTTCAGATCATGAAGAAAAGAGACTACTCAAAACTCTGAAGAAGCACTGAGCTGCTATTGGATATACTCTCGATGATCTTAAGGGTATTAGCCCCACTTTATGTCAGTATAAGATTAATATGGAACCAGATGCTAAACTCGTCGTTGATCATCAACGTCGTGTGAATCCCAGAATGAAGGAAGTGGTAAGGACTGAAATACTAAAACTTCTGGAGGCAGGTATAATTTATCCCATAACCGATAGTAGATGGGTAAGTCATATCCATTGCGTTCCTAAGAAAGAAGGCATACCGGTTGTTCCTAATGATAAAATGAACTTATCCCACAAATAATTGTAACTTGTTATAGGATGATAATTGATTTTCGAAAATTAAACAAAGCTACTAGAAAAGATATTTACCCCTTACCTTTTATTGATCAAATGTTAGAAAGATTATCTAAGCATACACACTTTTGTTTCCTTGGTGGATATTATGTTTTTTCTCAAATACATGTGTCAAAATAAGATCAAGAGAAAACTACCTTTACATGTCCCTTTGGAACTTATGCTTATAGACGTATGCCCTTTTGGTTTATGTAATGCACCTGCTACCTTTCAAAGATGTATGACTGCTATATTCTCTGACTTTTGTGAAAACATTGTTGAGGTATTTATGGATGATTTTTCCATTTACGTGACTTCCTTTGACGATTGCTTAAGAAACCTTGATCGAGTTTTGCAAACATGTGAAGAAACTAATCTTGTCTTGAACTGGGAGAAGTGCCACTTTATGGTGAATGAAGATATAGTCCTTGGGCATAAAATTTCCGAATGAGGTATTGAGGTAGACAAAGCTATAGTTGATGCAAATGAGAAAATGCCATGTCCTAAAGATGTAAAAGGTATAAGAAGTTTCCTTGGTCATGCTGGTTTCTATAGAAGATTCATTAAAGACTTCTCAAAGATTTCTAGGCCACTAACTAATCTTCTTCAAAAGGATATTCCATTTGTTTTTGATGATGATTGTGTAGAGGCCTTCGAAATACTTAAAAGGCTTTAATTTTTGCACCTATTATTCAACCACCTAATTGGAACTTACCATTTGAAATTATGTGTGATGCTAGTGATTATGTTGTTGGTGTTGTTTTAGGGCAAAGAGTAGACAAGAAATTGAATGCTATTCATTATGCTAGTAAGACTCTAGACATTGCTCAAAGAAACTACGCAACTACTGAGAAATAATTTTTAGCAGTTGTGTTTGCATGTGATAAGTTTAGACCTTATATTGTTGATTCTAAAGTTACTATTCACACCGATCATGCTGCTATTAAATGCCTAATGGAAAAGAAAGATTCTAAGCCTAGACTAATTAGGTGGATTCTTTTACTTCAAGAATTTGACCTGCATATTATTGCTACTTGTAAACTGTGTTGAGTTTTTCCCCGAAGAGGAGAGGAGATGCAGCACAATAGAGATAAGTATTTCTCTCAATGAGAACCAAGGTTATCGAACCAATAGGAGAATCACTCAAACTCCCTTCGTCAGCACCTACACACACATAATCAATCACTTGCACCCAACACGGGCAAGAGGGTTGTCAAGCCCCTTGAACTCGTTACTTGCAAGGATTAAATACTGATAGTTAGAAAGATATGAATAGAAAATAAAATAACAGCAAATAATGGCAGCAATAATTTTAGTGTTTTAGTAATATAATTTGTGAAGACCCCGGGGGGCATAGTTTTTGCTAGAGGCTGATACTTGTGATGTGTGTTGGGTTTTCCGTGAAGACCCGAGGGATTTGGATGCACCGGCGAAGTTCACACCGATCCTCGAGGTGAGAATGGGAAATGCACGGTACCGAAGAGGCTAGCAAAATATGAGGTGGTGAGATTGCGTATGTCCATGGATTCACTTTAGACATAAACAACTCATATACTTATTGCAAAGTTTTTTTTACTATACTACTCGCATGCCCCGAGGGAGGAGGTTGGGAGGAGTTAACCATCGCGTGCCTCCGACCCGGAACAACACTAGGATTTCAACGAGGAATAGAAATGCTCACACATCCCCACCATGCCTTTGCCAATATTTAGACAAACGGGAAATTAACACCTCTTAATAGCGATACTTCTACGAACCGACAACCATGCACTCACACCCTTTCACATTACCACATCAATATCATTAACCCAAAATTTCTCTTTAATGTTCTACATGATGGTTTTGATTATCACTCATTGTATGCCTATTATTTTTGGACTAGTCTTATAACTCTCAAACAAACATAAGTGAAGAACGAGAGTGCAATTATTTCTATAAAATCGATATGCCACCGTGCTCAAAAGGATATAAGTGAAGCAATAGAGCAACTGCTAAGCTCAAAAGATATAAGTGAAGCACATAGAGTATTCTAATAAATTATGATGAAGGCGTGTCTCTCTCAAATAGGTGTGTCCAGCAAATAATGATTGTGGCAAACTAAAACAAAAGCAAACAAAAGCAAACGACGCTCCAAGCAAAACTCATATCATGTGACGAATAAAAATATAGCTCTAAGTGACATACCGATGGATTGAGACGAAAGAGGGGATGCCTTCTGGGGCAGCCCCAAGCTTAGATGCTTGTGTCTTCCTAGAATATTACTGATGTCTACTACACAACTTGTTCTTGTAGACTCGTGTTGGGCCTCCAAGCGCAGAGTTTGTAGGACAGTAGTGTCGGGTCACGATGCACACGATCACCTACGGGGCCACGGGCCCCTTTGTGGTTCGGCAGGGGTGAGGTCACGTTGCACAAAGAGCAGAGGTAGTGAGGCAGCACGACGATGAGACGCTGATGTTTTACCTAGGTTTGGGCCACTGAGAAGCGTAAAACCCTACTCCTGCTTTGGTGGATTGATCAAAGGAACACGGAGCACACACAGCGCTCAAACCCGGCAAGGGTGCGTTCGGGAGAGCTACTACGCTAGTACAAGTGTCCAAAGGTCCGAATCTTGAGCTAGGTTGCCTTGGGCCTCCTTTTATAGGTCAAGGGGCAACCACAGTGGCCAAACAGACATTATCTAGTGATTAGATAGCTAACAGTGCTATCATACCTAACTCTGGCACTTAGGACAAAATGCCATAAATGCTAGCCTAGGTGGCGTGCAGGGGTGCATCCTCGGCAAGCTCTTACCACCGCTTGGCTAACTATTGCTAGGATCTTGACACGCCTCTGGACGGGTGTCAAACGGGAATAACCTGTCTTCCAGTGAGCCGCCACGTCCTTAGCGAGTGCCACTTAGCCACCTGGGGGCTCGACACCGCATCGACAAATGACTAGCGTTGCGATGCGATGGAGCGGTGGCCGAATGGCTCGCGCCTGCCGAGGGATGGCTTGCCGGGTCTTCCTGAAGATGTGCGCGCTTCGGTCCCCGACAAGCACTGGGGACATGACTGGCGCGGCTCGGGCCCGGTCTGGGCCGTCGCATCAACCTTGCCGGTGTTGCTAGCCAGCGTAGGCTGCTTCTGCCGGGGTCTTGGTCTTGGATGTTGGCTTCATCTTCTTGATGCGCTCCTTGATCACACGTAGAGTGGCTTCTCTGGCTTGGACTGGGTTTATGTTGATGGGTTCTGCTACTACTGCCTGTGCATAAGTCAGGGGCACTGGGTACCCCAGTCTTAGTGCACCGACAGCAGCCCTCGGGTCTGGCCTAAACGCGCTCGCCCACCGCCATTGGGTCAGGCCCAAAATTTATGCACAAGCACGCAATATGAGGGAGTAACTGCCGATTTTAAATCCAGCACTTACCTACCACCTCAGGCCGTTTCCGCCACGCGCGTCGCATGCATTGCGGGGAGTTTGCGGTGGACGCGCATGGCTAAAAAGGCGTGGAAGTGGCAGAAGCTGCAGCGCCAGGGATTGGAGCAATGGGGCGGTTACCTGTTCGCCTGTGATCATGGGTAGTGGGATTGGTGGAGATGGGCGGCCGCCTTGGAGCAGAGGAGAGCCAGCCCCCGTGCCCTTCCCTATAAATTGGGGGGTCACAACGGGCGATGCTCATCCATTCCCTTCTCCTCCGTCTTTGGATGCACTAGTTACCACCATGACGAGGGGGCGAGGACGACTCCCAGCTTCCGCCGCGGCGACGAGAGCTTCCCTTCGGGGTCATGTCGCTGCTTCAACCGCGGTGACGGGAGGCGGTTCCAACGCGTGCGGTGGGAGCGCTGGAAGAGGCCGGGGCCGGCACGGGGCTCGTGGCCAGGGGAGGCGGAGCGCCGCACCCGATACTTCTCCGTCGGCAGTTCCTTCCCCATCAATGGGACATACTGAAGGCACGGCGCTAGAGTTTGTCATCAGGCTGCGTGGCCCTCCCCGTAGCCATTTACTACTCCCTCGCCCTTTCGCCAGGGTGATGGAGGTTGACAAGACGCACGCGATGTGGTTGCGCGTGCACGACTGCTGTAATGGCGCCGTGCGGGCTGACATCGAGTTTCTGGCGCCCCGCGTCATGTTCCTCAGGCGCGGGTGGAAAACCTTTGCACGCGCCCATAACTTTATGGGTGGGTACGTCCTTCGCTTCAAGCTGGTTGAGGCCGACGCACTTTCTATCAAGATCTATGGGCGTTCGGGCGCTCGTCTTGGCTGCTGCGAAGAGAGCTCGAGCGACGATGAAAGCTCCTCCTCGAGCAATAGCGACAAGGAGGACAGTGTCGGTGAAGACAGCGACAGCGAGCCCCAGGCCGTCAAGTCGGAGTACGATGACCCAGACTCCAGCTGATCGCCGGTCGCACCATCACCGTCAGCAAGCCCCCCGGCAGAGCGATTTGCCGGTGGTTCTTGACTTGGGCGCTGCCTCTTCCCCCAGCTGGATCCTGGCAGCCTCGTGGACTTCAGCTTCGTCTTCCCTACCGGTGGTCCTACCGAGCCGCGCCCTGCCAGTCCTGACTGGGTCAGGCTGGGCTTCTGCTTTGGTCCTCCTTTCGTCGTTTTTCCTTTTCGTAGCTCGTTCCTAGGGGAGAAAGTTAAATAAAGAGTTATTAAAGGGGCGTCCTCTAATGTATCTTTATCCATTTTGTACCGAAAATGAATGGAAGAAATGCTATTTTTCTTCCTTAAGTACCATCCTTTTCTCCCTTTGTTTATACTGTGTCAGCATGTTTGCCCTTGCCACATGGAACTATTTGCCAGGTCAGTACTATTCGTGAGCGCCAAAGGGGGAGCGAGCCCCCGACAGCAGGCTGGTATCATTCCCCGGCAAGGCTCCTTGTCGGTATCGGCACGGCCCCCCAGAGCTGATAATCGATAGGAGCTAGGGGACGGCTCGTCCCGACAAGGGTTTCCATTGCGTAAAGGACTCCATTGTACATAGTAAAAAAGGATAGTAAGGGTTTCCTTAAAGGAAACAAATGGCATCGAGCTTGGGATATGCGATTAGACTTATCTTTTCAGGCAGTATCCCTTTCTGTAGTATGATGGGCTGCCGTCCTTGTTCCTTTGCCTTTCTTCTTTATTTTCCTGGCGGTAAAACATGTAAGGCAAGAGGCCTATGTCCTCTAGATAGATAGAGTGCGGTAACAAGGATCATAGGCTCATCAAGTACTCTAGCAAATTTCTAAAACTCAAAAGCAATAACATTGCAACATAAAAAATGCATAGTAAACATGCAGTTCGATGGTATGATGCAATGCCTAGCTTTATTATTGCATGCACAGGGTCTGCACTTGGCTTTGTACAGAGGGTTACATGCACTGCGGCAAGGCTTGTACAAAAGGTGGTTGCCGGGGACTGAGCCCGGCAACCGCGCCTTACGGGTAGAACTTACGAAGATGCTCAATATTCCATGAATTAAGCACTTTGATGCCATCTTCGGTCTCCAGACGGACTGCGCCAGGTCTGGTGACTCGTGCTACCCGGTAAGGGCCTTCCCACTTCGGCGTCAACTTGTTGGTACCCTTGGCAGACTGAACGCGCTTAAGGACAAGGTCACCTTCCTCAAGGCTCCAGGCGTGGACCCTGTGGCTATGATAGCGGCGCAGGGCTTGCTGGTAGCGTTCAACACGCACAGCAGCCCGGAGACGATCTTCCTCGAGGAGCATGGCATCGTCATGCTGTAGCTGCTCTTGCTCTACTTCATCGTAGGCAAGTACTCGAGGTGACCCGTATATGCGTTCCGTGGGGAGAACTGCTTCTGCCTCATACACTAGGGAGAAGGGCGTCTGGCCGGTAGCTCGATTCGGTGTCGTTCTGAGGGACCAAAGAACCATCGGCAGCTCATCTATCCAGCGCTTGCCACTTCTTCGTAGTCTATCAAAAGTTCTTGTCTTGAGCCCACGCAACACTTCAGTATTCATCCTCTCGACTTGCCCGTTGCTTCTCGGGTGGGCAACAGAAGCGAAGGAGATCTTGATTCCAAGGCTTTGGATGTATTGCATAATAGGTGCGGCTCGTGAACTGGGTGCCATTATCGGTGATCACCCTGTTGGGCACTCCGAAACGACATACCAGTCCTTTTAGGAACTTGTCAGCTGACTGCGCGGTCACCTTCCTCACTGGTTCCACCTCTGGTCACTTTGTAAACTTGTCGATTGCTACGAACAAGAATACAAAGCCCCCGACGGCGCGGGGAAAGGGGCCCAAAATATCGAGCCCCCAGACCGAGAATGGCCAGGATAAAGGGATCGTCTGGAGAGCTTGCGCTGGTTGATGAATGTTCTTGGAATGGAACTGGCAGGCTTCACATTTGGTGACTAGCTCAGTTGCATCTTGGAGGGCAGTGGGCCAATAGAAACCCTGCTGGAGGGCTTTTCCAGCAAGGGCCCTTGATCCAATGTGAGACCCACACATGCCTCCGTGAATTTCTGCCAACAGCTTCAGTCCATCTTCCCCGCAAATGCACCTTAATTTCACACCGTTTGGTCTTTTTCTGTACAGAGTGTCATCGACAAACTGGTACATAATTGACTGGTGGGCTACTTTTTCTGCTTCTTCTTGTTCTTCGGGAAGTTCTCCTGTTTGAAGGAAGTGGACTATGTGCTGTGCCCAAGCTGGAGCCTGTGGCTCGACAACGAGGACTAAAGGCATCTCCTTGTTCACGGGAGCGCTTATCTCGACCGCGAGAACCTAGGGTTCTGCAGGAGGGAGCAGCTCACCAACCGAAACGAGACTGTCCCCGGTAGCTTCTCTACCAGCAGCTTCAGGAAGCTCTGCCGGGAAATGCTTGCCGGAGTTTAGCTTTCATCTTTTCCTGGTCGTCGTTGACGGGGATACTAATGGTTGAGTGAGGTGGATGACAAAAGTTCCTAGTTCCACAGGAAGCTTTTGCGCAGCGCTCTTTGACAGATGATCAGCGATGCTGTTTTCTGCACGTGGCACATGCTCTGTTTGAAATCCATCAAAGTGCTCCTCCAGTGTCCTCACCTCTTCCATGTATGCTTCCATCAACGGACTCTGATAATCTTTGTTGACTTGTCTCACCACGAGTTGAGAATCTCCTCGGATCATCAATTTCTTGATTCCCAACTCCACCGCGATCCTGAGCCCGGCAAGGAGCCCCTCATACTCAGCGGTGTTGTTGGTGGCCTCCTCCCGGGGAAAGTGCATTCGAACCACATATTTGAGATGCTCTCCGGTAGGGGCGATGAGGAGCACGCCTGCTCCGGTGCCCTAAACTGAGAAAGCACCGTCAAAATACATGATCCATTCTTTAGGTGCTTCTTTGCCGGGGAGAATTGTCTCTGGAACCTCTTCGTCTGGCGTGGGTGTCCATTCCACAATGAATTCCGCCAACGCCCTGCTTTGGAGAGTGGAAGTGCTCTCATACTTCAGACCAAAACTTGACAGCTCTAGTGCCCACTCAACTATCCTGCCAGTGGCTTCGGGATTCCTCAATATACGCTGCAGCGGAAAGCGGGTGACAACTGTGATCTCGTGGCCTTGGAAGTAGTGGCGCAGCTTCCTCGAGGCCATGAGAAGGCCGAAGATCAACTTTTGCACTCCAGAGTACCTTGACGTAGCCCCTTGTAACAAGGAGCTGACAAAGTATACTGGTCTCTGCACCACTTTCTTCTTCGCCACTTCCTTGAAACTGTCTTTGTTTGCTTGCTTAGGTTCCCCTTGGTTTGTATCAGGTCCTACCGCGAATGCTTCGGTTCCACCCCCTGTGACATCAGTCACAGGGGCTGCGTCTTCATCTACTTCTCGCTGCGCCACCAGCGCGGCACTAACCACTTGATTTGTTGCCGCCAAGTATAGCAGCAACGGTTCTTGCGGTTTAGGTGTGACCAAGGTGGGAGCGGAGGATAGGTAAGCTTTCAGATCATGCAGCGCCGCGTCTGCTTCCGGGGTCCACTTCATCGGGTCGGCCTTTTTCAGAATCTTGAAAAATGGCAGGGCGCGTTCAGCGGATTTGGAGATGAACCTACTCAACGCGGCAATGCATCCAGCCAAGCTTCTTACGTCCTTGACGGACTTGGGTGATTGTATCTGCTCGATTGCTTTGATCTTGTCGGGATTGGTTCTATTCCCCGCTGAGATACGAAGAACCCAAGCAGCTTGCCGGATGGGACACCAAACACACACTTCTCAGGGTTGAGCTTCAAATTGATCTTGCGCAAGTTCATAAAAGTTTCTTCCAAGTCTTTCATGAGGGTTGCTTCATCTTTGGTTTTGACTACTATGTCATCCATGTAAGCTTCCACGTTTCTGTGCAACTGGGGTTCAAATCCAATCTGCACGGCCCTTGCAAAGGTAGAACCAGCGCTCTTCAACCCGAAGGGCATACGTACAAAGCAGTATGTGCCACACGGAGTTATGAACGCGGTCTTTTCCTCATCTTCCTTGGGCATGAATATCTGGTGGTATCCGGAGTATGCGTCCAAGAAGGAAAGCAAGTCACACCCGGAAGTGGAATCAACAATTTGATTGATGCGCGGCAAGGGAAAAAGGTCCTTCGGGCATGCTTTGTTCAAGTCAGTGAAATCAGTGCAAAGCCTCCATTTCCCATTCGCCTTGCGCACCACTACCGGGTTAGCTAACCATGTCGGATGCAACACTCCTCTGACCAAACCAGTTGCTTCGAGCTTCTTTATTTCCTCAGCGATGAACTATTGTCGCTCCAAGGCTTGCTTTCTAACTTTCTTCTTGACGGGCCTGGCATGAGGGCAGACAGCAAGGTGGTGCTCAATTACCTCCCTGGGAACACCGGGGATGTCGGATGGTTGCCAAGCAAACAAATCGACATTCACCCATAGGAAGGCAACGAGCGCGCTTTCCTATTTGTCATTAAGGGTGGCACTGATGATAAACGTAATATCAACGCCATCCTGCCCTGCCGGGACCTTCTTCGTCGCAGGATTGGAAACCTTGGATCTCTTGCTAGTGGAACTCTCCAGCAGGTCATCGACGGGTGCAGCGCACTCCGAAGAGGCGCGCTTCCCGGAGTCCTTGCCGGCGTCTCTGCTAGACTTCTTCCCCTTCTTTGATTCCTTGGCGGGAGCTGGTGCTTCTGTGACTTCAGTTGCTATCGCGTCTCGATACATCTTATCCACACATATAACTGCATACTTTTTATCAGATGGGATGGAGATGATTCCCACGGGCCCTGGCATCTTCAAAGTGTTGTAAGCATAATGGGATGCTGCCATGAATTTTGCCAAAGCTGGGCGACCAAGAATTCCATTGTAAGGCAGGGGGAGTTCGACCACATCAAATACTACCTTCTCAGTCCGGTAGTTCAACTCCCCGCCAAACGTCACAGGCAAAGCGATCTTTCCCTTGGGTCGGCTCCTGCCGGGGTTGATTCCTTGGAACGTACCCATAGCTTTGAGCTCTCCGTCAGGGATCTGCAGCCTTTCAACCACTTTAGGGGAGATTAAGTTCAACCCCGCCCCACCGTCAACTAACATCTTGGTTACTTTGAGGTTGCGGATTGTTGGGGAGACCAACAACGGCAAACATCCGACCGCAGTGGTGTGGTCAGGACGATCCTCTTCATCAAAGATGATAGGCGTGCGGGACCATTTGAGTGGCCTTCTGGACTCTGCAGCTGGCTCCATGGCGTTGATCTCACATGCCCACTGCTTGAGCTAACGGTGAGAGGAATGCAAGGATGCACCCCCATCAACACACATGGCTTTAGTTGCCTTCTGGAACTCTTGATCACTGGACTCTTCATCATCCTCATCATCACTCATATCATCTCCTTCTTTCTTCTCATGGCGTCTAGCAGTTTTTTTCTTCTGCTGCGGGGCCTTGCCGCGGCGGCCTCCTCTACCACCACGGCCCTTCCCGGCAGCACCATCTTGGCCTCTCTCCTTGTCACGCTTCTCATATTCAGCCTTCTACTTCTCAGCAAGCTGCTCAACTTGGCAACATTCTTGGAGATCATGACCTTTGGTGCGGTGGATTTTGCAGTATGGCCCGTCGGACTTTCCGGTTTTCTCTGCCGCTGCGGCCTCCCGGCAATCAGCGCACGGGGCAGCTCCCTTGCCGAGGGCCTCGGCCTTGGCCTTCTTGCCGGCATTGAGATTACCAGAGCTCTCAACGTCCAACACTACCTTTCCCTTACGTTTCTTGTTGCGCCTTCGGCTTTTCCCCTTCGGGCCAGGGGCATCGTCGTCGTCATCTGAGTCGACTTGGACACCAGCTTCCTCTCCGGGGAGTCGCCTTCCTTCTTCAGCACGAGCACACTTGTCCGCCAATGTATATAACTCATTGACGGTCTTGGGGAGTTTAACATTCATCTTGGCCCTCATCCTCCTGTTGCGCACGTTCGAATGGAATGCGGCAATCATGGCTGCGGGGTGTATTTCTGGAATATTGCAGTGTACTCGACTGAATCTCTGGATGTACTTCTGCAAGGTTTCTCCCTCCTTCTGTGGAAGGACTTGCAGGTCGCTGGGCTGTCCTGACTCCTGGTGGCCACCTGTGAAGGCGCCGACAAACTCGTTGCACAAGTCAGCCCATGATGAAATAGAGTTCTTCGGCAGGTGCATCAGCCACGATCTCACATTTGGCTTGAGTGCCAAAGGGAAATAGTTGGCGAGCACCTTCTCATCTCTTCCCCCGGCGGATTGAACGGCTATCGTATAGATGCCCAGGAATTCCGCTGGGTTTAGCTTCCCGTCTTATTTCTCCGTCAGCTCAGGCTTGAAAGCTCGGGCCGATGGCCAGTGGACCTGTTGCAGCTCGCGAGTGAAGGCACGGCACCCAACCTCATAAGGCAGGTACCCGCCAACACTGGGCGCGGGGTCGCCAGCATCTGGGCCGTTGCGCCTGTCGGATTGGTGGTGTACTTCCCGGCGTCGCTTTATGGTGACGCGCGTGTCTTCCCTCCGCCGGTCTTCCAGGACACGCCGCTGGTCCCGGCGATCGTGCGGGCCAGACGAGACCATAGATGCTTCGTCTGGCTCGTCGGCAAGTGGAGCTCGTTGTGGCTGCCTCTGGGTCTGTTGTTGCGGAGGGGATTGCACCGTTGATGCAGTCCCTTCGACACGACCGTCAGCCCGGGCCGCCGTCGCCGTCCGCGGGTATCGCGATGGCTCCGCATGCTGCGATTTGCTGGCTTCGACGAAGCTGATCAGACTTTGGATGGTGGCTCTCCACTGATCCATCTTGTCATCCGCCGGCGGCAAATTTAATAGCAGCTGGGCCCGCACCATCGCTTCTACTGCCATGGCCGGCATGGCTAGAGAGGCGGATCGCGACGTCGCTCGACTCCTGGTGGAACCAAGAGGAGCATGGCTGCATTCTCGTCGCCGTGCACCGGTCGCCGAGGCGGTCTGACGTGGAGGAGGTCGAACTTGCGGGTCTACGGCCCCGCTTGGCGCCCCGTCTTGCTCTGGGTGAGGCGCGCACCCAGCAGCCGTGCCTGTGACGGGCGCAGCTGGAAGATCACGGCTTGCCCTAGATTGGGCGCCGCTGTCGCGGCCGCCAGCGTGGCGGGGAGGTGGAGACCGAACGTTTCCTCCTCCCGCGGCACTAGGGCCAAGCTTGCCAAAATGTTGGTGTTGTTGCTCCTCTTCGGCGTTCCTCGCTCCAGCTTCGGCCGCAGGGGACACGACGGTGGCGCCACCTGCGCCAGTCGCGTCGCCCACGACGCCCGCCTCACTCGTCGCCGCCGTGGTGCCAATGGCATCCGCAGCTGCGTGCGAGGGGGCCTTCGAAGTGGAGGGATGCGCGGTTGCGACGGTCTTCTTCTTGGGAGTCATAGATGAAGAAGATGACGATGAAGATCGACGCGCTGCTCACGATCTCAGGTTCGTGCAAATGACGCTCCCCTACCTGGCGCGCCAAAGTTGTCGGGTCATGATGCACACGATCGCCTATGGGGCCACAGGCCCCTTTGTGGTTCGGTAGGGGTGAGGTCATGTTGCACAAAGAGCAGAGGTAGTGAGGCAGCACGACAACGAGACGCTGGTGTTTTACCCAGGTTCGGGCCGCTGAGAAGCGTAAAACCCTACTCCTGCTTTGGTGGATTGATCAAAGGAACACGAAGCACACGCAGTGCTCAAACCCGGCAAGGGTGCCTTCGGGAGAGCTACTACGCTAGTACAAGTGTCCAAAGGTCCGAATCTTGAGCTAGGTTGCCTTCGGCCTCCTTTTATAGGTCAAGGGGCAACCACAGTGGCCAAACAGACATTATCTAGTGATTAGATAGCTAACAGTGCTATCATACCTAACTCTGGCACTTAGGACAAAATGCCATAAATGCTAGCCTAGGTGGCGTGCGGGGGTGCATCCCCGGCAAGCTCTTACCACCGCTTGGCTAACTATTGCTTAGGATCTTGACACGCCTCTGGACGAGTGTCAAACAGGAATAACCTGTCTTCCAGCGAGCCGCCACATCCTTAGCGAGAGTCACTTAGCCACCTGAGGGCTCGACACCGCATCAACAAATGACTGGCATTGCGATGCGGTGGAGCGGTGGCCGATTGGCTCGCGCCTGCCGGGGGTTGGCTTGCCGGGTCTTCCTGAAGATGTGCGTGCTTCGGTCCCCGGTAAACCTGATCATTTGCCGGGCCGGGCTTGACAAAGCCCGAAGCAAAAATCCCAAGCCCGAGCCCGGCCCGGCCCAAAACACATGTACAGTGCCCGTTTTTAATTAATTTAATCATATTCGGGATATTATATTAATTTACTATACCTATATTTTAAATAAAAAATGTATATATGTGCATTTCGGTCTTTATTCAGGCTTTCGGGCCGGGCTTCGGGCGAGAAAGTTGAGCCCGAACCCGGCCCGAACTTCGGGCTTCGGGTTCGAGCCTTCGGGTCGGATTGTCCATGAACAGGTCTAGTCCCCGGCAAGCACCGGGGACGTGACTGGCGCGGCTCGGGCCCGGTCTGGGCCGTCGCATCAACCTTGCCGGCGTTGCTAGCCAGCGTAGGCTGCTTCTGCCGGGGTCTTGGTCTTGGATGTTGGCTTCATCTTCTTGATGCGCTCCTTGATCACACGTAGAGTGGCTTCTCTAGCTTGGACTGGGTTTATGTTGATGGGTTCTGCTACTACTGCTTATGCATAAGTCAGGGGCACTGGGTACCCCAGTCCTAGTGCACCGACAGGTAGCAAATTTCCCTCAAGTGGATGACCTAAGGTTTATCAATCCGTGGGAGGCGTAGGATGAAGATGGTCTCTCTCAAACAACCCTGCAACCAAATAATAAAAAGTCTCTTGTGTCCCCAACACACGAAATACAATGGTAAATTGTATAGGTGCACTAGTTCGGCGAAGAGATGGTGATACAAGTGTAGTAATGATAGTAAATATTGATTTTTGTAATAGTAACAATAAAAACAGCAAGGTAGCACGTAATAAAAGTGAGCACAAACGGTATTGCAATGCTTGAAAACAAGGCCTAGGGTCCGTACTTTCGCTAGTGCAATCTCTCAACAATGCTAATATAATTGGATCACATAACCATCCCTCAACGTGCAACGAAGAATCACTCCAAAGTTCTTATCTAGCAGAGAACATAAGAAGAAATTGTTTGTTGGGTACGAAACAACCTTAAAGTTATCCTTTCCGATAGATCTATCCAAGAGTTCATACTAAAATAACACCAAGTTATCCTTTCCGACGATCTATCTAAGAGTTCGTACTAAAATAACACCATATGACACGCATCAACCAACTCTAATTTCACCTAGATACTCCAATGTCACCACAACTATCCATGAGTTAATTATACGATACACATCAAACAATTTCAGATTCATAATACTCTATCCAACACAAAGAACCTCAAAGAGGGCCCCAAGATTTCAACCGAAGAAAGTAGGACGAAAACGTGCATCAACCCCTATGCATAGATTACCCCAACGTCACCTCGGGAATCCGCGAGTTGAGTGCCAAGACATGGATCAATTGCTCTCAAATCCATAAAAGTATTCAATCCGGTAATAACGAAATGTCAAAAGAAAATCTCAATTCATCACAACAAGATAGAGAGGGGAAAACACCATATGATCCAACTATATTAACAAAGCCTGTGATACATCAAGATCATGCCAAATCAAGAACACGAGAGAGAGAGAGAGATTAATCTCATAGCTACTGGTACAAACCCTCAGCCCCAAGGGTGAACTACTCCCTCCTCATCATGGAGACCATGGGGATGATGAAGATGGCCTCCGGTGATGATTTCCCCCTCCGGCAGGGTGCTGGAACGGGGTCTAGATTGTTTTTCGTGGCTACAGAGGCTTGCGGCGGCGGAACTTCTCATCTAGGGTTATTTCTGGGGGTTTCTGAATATATAGGATTTTTAGGCGTCGGTTTCACGCGAAGATGGGCCACGAGGGGCCCACAAGACACCAGGGAGCGCTAGAGGGGGTTGGCGCGCCCTGGTGGGTTGTGGCCACCTCGTGGCACTTCTGGCCTTCCCACGAAGCTTCTAGTGCCTCTTTTGTTCCAAAAAAAATCATCAAATTTTTTGTTGCATTTGGAGAACTTTTATTTCTGCACAAAAAACAACACCACGGTAGTTCTGCTGAAAACAACGCCAGTCCGGGTTAGTTCCATGCAAATCATACCAAAACCATATAAAATTGTTGTAAATATGGCATGAATACTTCATAAATTATAGATACGTTGGAGACGTATCAGCATCCCCAAGCTTAATTCCTACTCGTCCTTGAGTAGGTAAATGATAAAAGAAAATAATTTATGAAGTGTGAATGCTAGCATAGTGCATAAGTTTGATCAATGATAATTTCAACCACTTTTCCTAGCATCATAACATCAACTCTTTCTCATAAAACTCATCATGATAAAGTAGCAACCAATTTACATGTTATGGTTCAAACAATGAATTCTCTTGAAACTTAACAACCTATGTTCTTAGTCACCAAACAATTGCAGTTCAACTTATTCTCAACAAAGTCCAAGTAAGAGCTCCACATACTCAATCATCATATAGTCTTCTATGATTGCTAGTACTCAAATCATATTTTTCGAACAAATGGCATCCATCGAACACAGAGAAAGATAGGGGCTTAATGTCTTGCCTCCCAACTCATTTATCATAGAGATAATTGTCAACAATAATAAGTCATGATCAAATATATTTGACTGGCCATATGTGCCTAGATCTTTCCCCACCACATGATGCTTGCCAACTAGAGAATAATTGAGGTTGAAATGAGAATGCATACTATTGACTCTTGCATAAAAGTAAATACTGAAAGGTAAAAGATAGGCCCTTCGCAGAGGGAAGCAGAGGTTGTCATGCGCTTTTTGGTTTTGTATGCACAATCCCTTAATGCAAAAGAACGTCACGTTATATTGCCCCTTATGATAGCAACCTTTATTTTGCAGTCCGTCACTTTTATTACTTTGCCATCACAAGTTCGTACAACACTCAATTTTCTCTTACACTAAATGATCAAACACATTTAGAAGCAATTTTTATTGCCTTTTTGCACCGATGACAACTTACTTGAAGGATCTTATTCAATCCATAGGTAGGTATGGTGGACACTCATGGCAAGAAACTGGGTTTAATGGTTTTTGGATGCACAAGTAGTATATCTACTTAGTACAAATTTTTGGTTAGCAAAAGATCCTAAGCAAACACCACATGTTGGAGGATCCATAACAATATAACTTCTATGCAAATATACACAACCATAACTCATTATATTGTCTTCCTTGTCCAACTTCAAATAATTTGCTCAAGTTTTAAAATAATTAATGGGTATTCACAATCATAGAAGATGTCCAAGATAATATATTTGTATGTGAAAGTTCTCTTCCTTATACTAATCATTCACGAATTGCTTGTATGACTAATATTGTGATTGTCAAGCTTCAAAAGATTTCACTTTCTAAACCCAATGTGAAGCTACTACTAGGCATGATATGAACATATAATTTCAACTTCATGGTATTCAATTCATTCAACAATTTACTCATAGGATATAAGTGAAGCACAATAGTAAATGACAAGCTACTCCAAAAAGATATAAGTGAAGATCAAGCGAGTAGTTAAGTAAATGGGTGGCCATTTGAGAACTATCTCTCATCTAAAAACTTTTAGATCTAAGTATTTTATTAAAACAGCGAGCAAAACAAAATAAAATTACATTCCAAGAATAGCACACATCATGCGAAGAAGCAAAACTTAGGCTCAACCACTACTAACCGATAATTGTTGATGAAGAAAGGTGGGATGCCTACCGGGGCATCCCCAAGCTTAGATGCTTGAGACTTCTTGAAATATTATCTTGGGATGCCTTGGGCATCCCCAAGCTTGAGCTTTTGTGTCTCCTTAATTCCTTTTATATCACGGTTTCCCTAAATCTTAAAAACTTCATCCACAAAAACTCGAAAAGAACTCGTGAGATAGGTTAGTACACATAAGAATAAGTCCACACTTCCTGTACTGCCAAGACAAGTTGCACAATAATTTCCAAACATAATGTACTGTTTACTATCATTTCCACAATTTATATCTACCAATATAGGCTATGGAAATATAGGATAAGTAGATAACAAAACTATGACAACAATCTGTCCAAACAGAACAGTCTGTAGCAATTTATGAAAACAGTGTACTTCTGTAACTCAAACAATTATGAAAATTTAGGACGTGATAAATCATTTATATGACAACACTTTGTAAAAATTTCAGAAATTTTACACTTTCCAGTAAAATATGAAAATTCAAACACTACAGAGAAAGTTTCTGTTTTTACACAGCACACACCAAACATGCAATGCAAGCATCCTAAAGGCAATTCTTTGAAATTTTTATTGAAAAACAAGATTATAAATAACACCTAATAGAAAATAACAAAATATAATGATGATCCAAGCAAAGCACATGTTATGTGACGAATAAAAATATAGCTCTAAGTAAGATATACCGATAATGTTGAAGACGAAAGAGGGGATGCCTTGCGGGGCATCCCCAAGCTTAGGCGCTTGATTCTTCCTTGGATATTACCATGGGGGTGCCTTAGAATCCCAAACCTTAGGTTCTTGTCACTTCTTATTCTTCTCATATCGGTGTCTCACCCAAAACTTGAAAACTTCAATCACACAAAACTTAACGGAACTTTGTGAGATGGGTTAGTATAATATAGATAGATCATTCACTTAAGTACTGTGAAGACAAAATTCATAATTATTATCACATAATACCTAATGTATTCTACCATTCCCATAATTTATATCACTAAATATAAGCTATGGAAACACTAAAATAAGCAAACTACGCATGCAAAACAGAATCTGTCAGAAACAGAACAGTCTGTGAAGATCTGTAGTATAACCATACTTCCCTGTCTCTAAAAATTCTGAAAAATAGGAAAACTTCAATAATTTGTATAAACAATTTGTTAAAATTTAAGATAATTACCACTCTCCAGTAAAAAATGAAAATTCCTCTACTGGAGTCAAAAGTTTCTGTTTTGGTTCAACATCAATTCTACTCATCTTGTGAGTCATCCCAAAGGCTTTACTTTGCACTTTATTGAAATAAAAGGCACAAAACATGAGTACTATAGTATCTTAATCATGTGAACACAAAAAATAGAAATAAAAAGTGTTGGGTTGTCTCCCAACATGCGCTTTTCTTTAATGCCTTTTTAGCTAGGCATGATTATTTCAATGATGCTCGCATAAAAGTAAAGAATTGAAACATAAAGAGAGCATCATGAATCACATGGCAAGCACATTTAAGTCTAACCCACTTCCTATGCATAGGGATTTCGCAAGCAAAAAATTTATGGGAGCAAGAATCAACTAGCATAGGAAGGCAAAACAAGCATAACTTCCAAACTTTGAACACATAGAGAGGAAACTTGATATTATTGCAATTCCTACAAGCATATGTTCCCCCCTCATAATAATTTTCAGTAGAATCATGAAGGAATTCAACAATATAACTATCACATAAAGCATCATTTTCATGATCTACAAGCATAGAAAATTTATTACTCTCCACATAAGCAATTTTCTTCTCATTCATTGTAGTGGGAGCAAACTCAACAAAATAAGTATCATGAGATACATGATTGACATAACCACATTCAATTTTAAAATCACGATGACAATTTTCATGGTTACTATCACTATTTATAGCATACATGTCATCATCATAATCATCATAGATAGAAGGCATGCGATTATCATAATAAATTTGTTCATCAAAACTTGGGGGACTAAAAATATCATCTTCATCAAACATAGCATCCCCAAGCTTGTGGCTTTGCATATCATTAGCATCATGGATATTCAGAGAATTCATACTAGCAACATTGCAATCATTCTCATTATTCATGGAATTCTCATTAAGTATTTTTATAAATTCTTCCTCTTCCAATTGACCACAATTTTCTGAATCCTTATTTTCACGAAAGACATTAAAAAGACGAGTTGATGCAACCTAAATTCCATTTTTTTGTAGTTTTCTTTTATAAAACCAAACTAGTGAAAAACAAGAAACTAAAAGATTTAATTGCAAGATCTAAAGATATACCTTCAAGTACTCACCTCCCCGGCAACGGCGCCAGAAAAGAGCTTGATGTCTACTACACAACTTGTTCTTGTAGACTCGTGTTGGGCCTCCAAGCGCATAGTTTTGTAGGACAGTAGCAAATTTCCCTCAAGTGGATGACCTAAGGTTTATCAATCCGTGGGAGGCATAGGATGAAGATGGTCTCTCTCAAACAACCCTGCAACCAAATAATAAAAAGTCTCTTGTGTCCCCAACACACCAAATACAATGGTAAATTGTATAGGTGTACTAGTTCGGCGAAGAGATGGTGATACAAGTGTAGTAATGATAGTAGATATTGATTTTTGTAATAGTAACAATAAAAAATAGCAAGGTAGCAAGTAACAAAAGTGAGCACAAACGGTATTGCAATGCTTGAAAACAAGGCCTAGGGTCTATACTTTCGCTAGTGCAATCTCTCAACAATGCTAATATAATTGGATCACATAACCATCCCTCAACGTGCAACGAAGAATCACTCCAAAGTTCTTATCTAGCGGAGAACATAAGAAGAAATTGTTTGTAGGGTACGAAACCACCTTAAAGTTATCCTTTTCGATCGATCTATCCAAAAGTTCGTACTAAAATAACACCAAGTTATACTTTCCGATCGATCTATCTAAGAGTTCATACTAAAATAACACCATATGATACGCATCAACCAACTCTAATGTCACCTAGATACTCCAATGTCACCACAAGTATCCATGAGTTAATTATACGATATGCATCAAACAATTTCAGATTCATAATACTCAATCCAACACAAAGAACCTCAAAGAGTGCCCCAAGATTTCTACCGGAGAAAGTAGGACGAAAACGTGCATCAACCCCTATGCATAGATTACCCCAAGGTCACCTCGGGAATCCGCGAGTTGAGTGCCAAGACATAGATCAAGTGCTCTCAAACCCATAAAAGTATTCAATCCGGTAATAATGAAATCTCAAAAGGAAAACTCAATTCATCACAACAAGATAGAGAGGGGAAAACACCATATGATCCAACTATATTAACAAAGCCCGTGATACATCAAGATCGTGCCAAATCAAGAACACGAGAGAGAGAGAGAGACAGATTAAACAAATAGCTACTGGTACAAACCCTCAGCCCCGAGGGTGGACTACTCTCTCTTCATCATGGAGACCATGGGGATGATGAAGATTGCCTCCGGTGATGATTTCCCCCTCCGATAGGGTGCCGAAACGGGGTCTAGATTGGTTTTTCGTGGCTACAGAGGCCTGCGGCGGCGGAACTTCTCATCTAGGGTTATTTCTGGGGGTTTCTAAAAATATAGGATTTTTGGGCGTCGTTTTCACGTGAAGATGGGCCACGAGGGGCCCACAAGACACCAGGGCGCGCCAGAGGGGGCAGGCGCGCCCTGGTGGGTTGTGGCCACCTCCAGGCTCTTCTGGACTTCCCACGAAGCTTCTAGTGCCTCTTTTGCTAAAAAAACCGTTAACAATTTTCGTTGCATTTGGAGAACTTTTATTTCTGCACAAAAAACAACACCACGGTAGTTCTGCTGAAAACAGCATCAGTCCGGGTTAGTTCCATGCAAATCATACCAAAACCATATGAAATTGTTGTAAATATGGCATGAATACTTCATAAATTATAGATACGTTGGAGACGTATCAATTGCCTTGGGGTACCTTGCACATCCCCAAGCTTAGGCTCTTGCCTCTCCTTATTCCTTTGTCCATCGTGATAGCACCCAAAACTTGAAAACTCAATCACACAAAACTCAACAAAACTTCGTGAGATTCGTTAGTATAACCAACATATCAAATACTTTAGGTACAATTATAAATTGATTCATGTTTTATTATTGCATAATAGGTACTATACTCTAACTTCTCCATGGCTTATACCCCCGATACAATCCATATCATCATCAAAACAAGCAAACTATGCAAGCAAAAAACAGAATCTGTTTAAAACAGAATAGTTTGTAGTGATCTGAATACTAGCCATACTTCTGTAACTGCAAATATTCTGAAAAATTAGTACGACCTGAAGAATTTGTATAGCAATACTGTGTAAAAAATTCAGACTAAAAAATGTTCTAGTAAAATCAGAGAAATTCTGCACTGGACGCTAAAGGTTTTGTTTTTGGACCATATCAACTCTACTCATCTTGTGAGTCATCCCAAAGGTTTTACTTGGCACAAACACTGATTTAAACATAAAAAAAAATCATTACAGAGGAAATAATCATGTTATCACACACAAACAGAAAGTAAAAAAAAATTAAACATAACTATTTGGTTGCCTCCCAACAAGCGCTATCGTTTTATGCCCCTAGCTAGGCATAACGCATTGTATAGAAAGTTGTTGTCATCTTTGACACTCCACCCATAAGTAGCCCTCGTGATAGATTAATAAGGTGGTTTAGTTTTCTTCCTAGGGAAGTGTTCCTTCCCTTTCTTTAATGGGAATTGGAATCTTATGTTTCCCCCTTTCGTGTCAATAATTGCACCTATAGTTCGTAAGAAAGGTCTTCCAAGTATAATTGGACAAGTAGGATTGCATTCAATATCAAGCACAATGAAATATACATGCACATAATTCTTATTTGCAACAATGAGATCATCATTTATTCTACCTAAGGGTTTTTTAATGGTAGAATCCGCAAGATGCAAGTTAAGGGAACAATCTTGAATGTCGGTGAGACCAAGCACATCACAAAGATATTTTGGTATTGTTGAAATACTAGCACCAAGGTCACACAAAGCATTAAATTCATATTTCTTTATTTTTATTTTAAAAGTAGGTTCCCACTCATCATGCAATTTTCTAGGAATAGAAACTTCAAGATCAAGTTTCTCATGATAAGCTTTTATCATCGCTTCTACTATATGATTAGTGAAAGCCTTGTTTTGTTCATGAGCATTGGGTGAGCTAATAATGGTTTGAAACAAGGAAATACATTATACTAAAGAGCAGATCTCATAATTAAAATCCTTGAAATTCAAGATAATGGGCTCATCACTAAATAAGGTTTTAACCTCTCCAAACCCACTTTTTCAGTTTTATCATTAGAATCACCACTCACCAAGCAAACGAGAATCCCTATAGCTAGAGTTGACTCATCTTCAATCCCTTTATCATTTACTTTCAGATTAGCAAATAAAGATTCAATAGGAGAAGTACCAATCATTTTAAGATCTTCATCATGATTATTAATAGAGAAAGATTCCGGTTTAGCGGCCATCCTATTCACTAGAGTGGTTTGCTTATTAGAGATCTTTCCTATCAACTCTTCAGTTTGAGAAAATTGTGATTGGAGATTAGGCACTTCCTTATTGACTTCATCAAGTTGCTTACTAATAGCGTCTAGCAAAGTTGAATGTTCCTTAATCTCAGAAGCAAAGAATTTATTATGCTCAAATTGTGAGGTCATGAAAGTTTTCATAGAACTTTCTATTTCGGCCATTCTTTGGTAGTAAGAGATATTGTAGAATCTATCTTGAGACATGGTGACCAATCAAGCAAAGTAATAAGCAGGACAAGTAAACTAGACAAGTAACAAGTAAACTAGCAAACTAGTAAAGTAAATATTTTTGTATTTTTGATTTTTATAAAGCAAACTAAATATAGCAACAAATAAAAAGAAGAACAAGTGAATGATAATTTGTGTGAAGTTACTTGATAGTTGGTTGATGATACTCCCCGACAACGACGCCAGAAATCCTTCCTGATACTTGTGATCTGCGTTGGGTTTTCCGTGAAGAGGAACGGGTTATTGCAGCACAATACGGATAAGTATTCCCCTCAGTTAAGAAACAAGGTTTATCGAACCAATAGGAGTAGCACGCAACCACCGTCTTCAGTGACTGCACACAAAGAAACAAACACTTGCACCCAACGCGGGGAAGAGGGTTGTCAATCCCCTTGGACTCGTTATTTGCAAGCAAGTGAAATACGTAGATGATAGTTGATAAATATAAATTGCAAAATAAAATAAAATACAAATAATGGCAGCAAGGTATTGAAAGTGATTGTAAATATATAAGTGAATAGACCCGGGGGCCATAGTTTTCCCTAGCGGCATCTCTCATGTAGGAAGCATACGGTGGGTAAACAAATTACTGTTGGGCAATTGATAGAAAAGCACATAGTTATGTTCATATTCACGGCAATGATCATGTGTATATAGGCATAACGTCCATAAGCAAATAGGCCGACTCCTGCCTGCACCTATTACTATTACTCCACCCATCTACCGCTCTCCAGCATGCATCTAGAGTATTAAGTAAAACAGTGTAATGCTTGGAGAACAATGACATGATGTAGACAAAGTAAACTCAATTGATATGAATGAACCCCATTGTTTTATCCTTAGTGGCAGAAACACAAAGACGTATCTTTTCCCCTCCTATCACTGGGGTATAGAAACCCGCCAGGTTGAACCACTACAACGCAACCCTCTCACTGAAGAAAGATCAATCTACTTGGCCAAAGGAAATCAATAGATTAGAGAGGATTATGAAACAATAATAATCATGCAAATAAGAATCATAATATTCATAGGTGACTCAAATACTTCTCATGAATAATCTTAACATAAACCCACAATTCGTCGGATCCCATCAAACACACCATACTAAAGAATTACATCGGATAGATCAAAGCGACGATGCGATGAGCTTTGTATTGAAGATCAAGAGAGAGAGATAGCCATCTAGGTACTAACAACGAACCTGTAGGTCTGTTGTGAACTACTCACGCATCACCATGGGAGCAGCAGGGATGATGTAGAGGCCCTCCATGATCGATCCCCCCTCCGACAGGGCATCGGAAAAGGGCTCCATTTGTTATCGCGGCGGAACAGAGACTTGCAGCGGCGGAAAAAGTGTTTCGGGATGCTCCTTAGGGTCTTTGGAATATATGGGAATTTATAGGCCAGAGAACGGGGTCGGGAGACCCACCAGGGAGAGACAAGCCATCAGGGCGCTCCGACCCCCCTGGGCCCGCCCTATTGGCTTGTGCCTCCCTTGTGCGGTCTCCGGTCTCCTCCCAAAGCTTCCATGTCTTCTTTTGGTCTAGAAAAAATCATATAAAAGTTTCAGGGCAATTGGACTTCGTTTGGTACTGTAAACCTTAAAAGCCAAAAACATGCAGAAAACAACAACTGGCACTGGGCACTGGGTCAATAGGTTAGTGCTAAAAAATAATACAAATCGGTAAATAAATAGTCAAAAAGTATCCTAGAATGATAATATTATAGCATGGAACAATCAAAAATTATAGATACGTTGGAGACGTATCAGAGGCTTCTCTCTTGAAGATAGCATGCAATAGGTAGACAAATTACTTTTGGGCAATTGATAGAAAAACGCATAGTTATGAAATATTTATTCACGGAAATGATCATCTATATAGGCATCACGTCCATAAGCAAGTAGACCAAATCCTACCTGCATCTACTACTATTACTCCACCCATCGACCGCTATCCAGCATGCATCTAGAGTATTAAGTAAAAACAGAGTAATTCTTGGAGCAAGTTGACATGATGGGGACAAAGTAAACTCAATTAATATGAATAAACCCCATCATTTTATCCTTAATGGCAGCAATACAATACGTGTCATGTCCCTTCCTGTCACTAGGATTTAGCACCACAAGATTGAACCCATCACGACGCACCACTCCCACTGAAGATAAATCAATCTAGTTGGGCAAACCAAATGGACAAATCGAAGAGAAATACGAAGCTATAACAATCATGCATAAACGAATTCAGAGATGGATCAGTTAATATTCATGAATAATCTGATCATAAACCCATAATTCATCGGATACCAACAAACACACCGCAAAGAAGATTACATCAATAGATCACCGCAGAAATTGTAGTGAACTTTGTATTGAAGATCAAAGAGAGAGAGAAAGCCATCAAGGTACTAGCTATGGACCCGTAGGTCTGTGGTGAACTACTCACACATCACCATGGGAGCAGCAAGGTTGATATAGAGGCCCTCCGTGATCGATCCCCCTCCGTCAGGGCACTACAACAGGGCTCCAGATGGGCACACCGCGGAATAGAGACTTGCGACAGCGGAAAAAGTATTTTGGCTGGCTCTCTATCGTTTTCCCGATTTTTGAGAATTTATAGAGGTGGAGTTAGGTCAAACGAAGGCACGAGGTGGTCCCAAGGCAAGGGGGCACGACCACCCCCTGGGCTCGCCCTCTTGCCTTGTCGGCTCCTCGTGTGCCCTCGAGACTCCCTTCGAAGCTTCCAGGTCTTATTTTTGTCCAGAAAAAATCATCAAAAAGTTTCATGGCATTTGGACTTAGTTGGGTACAGATTTCCTGAAAGGCCAAAAACAAGCAGAAAACAACTGGCACCGGGCACTGGGTTAATAGGTTATTTCCCAAAAATAATATAAAATAGCATGAAAATGCATATAAGGTATTCTAGAATGATAATATTATAGCATGGAATAATAAAAAATTATAGATACATTGGAGACGTATCAATTATTGATAGAAAGGGAGCTGAGAACCCTGTAGCAGATAATTTGTCTAGGATGGAAAATGTTTTTGATGACACACTGCCTATTGATCATAGTTTTCCTGATGAGCAATTAGTTGTTATAAATGCTTCCGATAATACTCCTGGGTATGCAGATTATGCTAATTACATTGTTGCTAAATATATACCACCTAGTTTCACATACAAACAAAATAAAAAGTTCTTCTTTGATTTAAGACATTACTTTTGGGGTGACCCACATCTATATAAAGAGGGAGTAGATGGTGTTATTACACGTTGTGTACCTGAGCATGAACATGAACAAATCCTACGAAAGTGTCTTTCCGAGGCATACGGAGGGCATCGCGTTGGAGATAGAACTGCACATAAGGTACTACAGTCTGGTTTTTATTGGCCTACTCTTTTCAAAGATGCACGTAAGTTTGTCCTTTCTTGTGATGAATGTCAAAGAATTGGTAATATTGGTAGGCGTCAGGAAATACCTATGAATTATTCACTTGTTATTGAACCATTTGATGTTTAGGGTTTCAATTATATGGGACCTTTTCCTTCCTCTAATGGGCATACTCATATTTTAGTTGATGTTGATTATGTTACTAAGTGGGTAGAAACTATTCCAACTAGTAGTGCTGATCATAACACTTCTATTAAAATGCTTAAAGATGTTATATTCTCGAGGTTTGGAGTCCTTAGATATTTAATGACTTATGGTGGTTCACATTTTATTCATGGTGCTTTCCGTAAACTTTTTTCTAAATATGATGTTAACCATAGAATTGCATCACCTTATCATCCCCAGTCTAGTGGTCAAGTTGAATTGAGAAACACAAAAATAAAATTGATTTTGCAAAAGACTATCAATAGATCTAGAAAGAATTGGTCTAAGAAACTTGATGATGCATTATGGGCTTATAGAACTGCTTATAAAAACCCAACGGAATGCCCGTTATAAAATAGTCTATGGAAAAGCATGTCATTTACCTCTCGAGCTAGAACATAAAGCTTATTGGGCAATTAAAGAACTTAAATATGATTTCAAACTTGCCGGTGAAAAAAGGTTATTTGATTTTAGCTTTTTAGATGAATGGAGGACACAAGCTTACGAAAATGCTAAGTTGTTTAAATAAAAATTTAAAAGATGGCATGACAAAAGAATCCAAAATTAAAACGGGAATTTAAAAGAGGCGATCAAGTTCTTTTGTACAATTCTCATTTCAGTTTTTTTGCAGGAAAGCTTCTCTCCAAATGGGAAGGACCATATATCGTCGAATAAGTTTATCCCTTCGGAGCTATTAAGATCAACAACGCTGAAGGCACTAATCTGAGAGTGGTTAATGGGAAAAGAATTAAACATTATATATCATGCATGACCATTAATGTTGGAAGTAATATTATTGAAGTGATGACACCGGAAGAACGTATAGAAGACACCTTCCGGAACACTCCAGAACCCTGAAAAGGTGTAGGTATGTGATACAGTAAGTAAACCGACTCCAAAAAATCCATAAAAATAATTTCTGTCTGTTTTGGAATACTAGAAAAATTACAAAAATAAGAACCAGCCGAGGGGACCCACGAGGAGGTCATAACACAACAGGGCGCGCCCTACCCATTGGGCGCGCCGGGTTGCCTTGTGGGCCCCTCATGTGCCTCCCGACTCCATTTTCTTCTCGAATACTTGTTTCACAAGATAAAAATTAATTATATATACTCCCGTATGTTTTGACCACAACATCGCAAGTTTCTCCTATGCTCTTGTTTCGGGTTGTTTTTCTGTCAGGAACCCTAATTCGTTGAAGCACCCATGCCCCCCCAATCTCCGCAAGAAACATCGCATAGTCCGACCTTCATCGGGCAAACGCCCTTACAACGAAGTTTACTATGAGTTGTCTTCTGGAGGGGAGGACGAATCAGAGGCTCAAGAAGAGGCTATGAGGAAAAATGAGGAAGAAGCCAAGGAACTTGAAGGAGATTATGCTAACCCTCTCTTTGAGGATTCGAACAAGGGAGACATGCTATTACCTCTTCATGATGATATTTCTTTACCTGAAATTGATGCATTAAATTCTATGGAATCAATGTGTGCTCAGAACACATCACTTACCCATGATGTTATTTTTCTGGAAGAGCAGAACCGGGCCCTTCGAAGGATAATCTATAATCTGGAATATCTGCTTTTGAAGGACAAGCCTACCACTTCATCACCACCATCACCCAAGAAAGACACTTGAGTACACAAGTATGGGCACCACCCTTAGCTTGTTCCAAGCTTGGGCGAGGTGCCCTGGTATCGTATCACCATCACTTTTATCATTATTATCTATCTTAGTTCGATCCTTAGTTATTTTGTGATTTAGAAGAATAAAAGTTTAGTACATTTTTTTACTTAGAGTGCTTGCTTTGTGATCTATCTATCCCTGTAACCGAGTGTGATAGTTATATAATAAAGATTAGTTTGAGTTTGTTTGCTTTACCCTTATGCATCAATCATAGCAATGAAAAAGAATAAATAAAAAAGATCATGTGCTAATCCCATGGGGGTAATGACTTCACATAAAAGGAGTATGCTTGATAAAAGTTGTTGTAAATTACCAAACACAGTGTTAGTCATTGATGCAATTCATGCAAAATTATAAAAGGGGAGAGGAGATTCACATATAAATATACTATCTTGGACATCTTTTATGATTGTGAGCCCCCATCAAATATTTTGTACATGATCAAATAATTGATATTGGACGAGGACGACAACATAATGAGTTATGTTTGCTTATATTCACATAGAAGTTATATTGTCATGGATCCTCTAACATGTGGTGCTTGTCTAGGAACTTTGCTAGCCCAAAATTCGCACTAAGTAGAGATACTACTTTTTCATCCAAAACCCTTAAACCTAGTTTCTTTCCATGAGAGTCCAACATATGTAACAAACCCCAAGTTGGATACTTTTGGGTATTTGGCTCAAAGTGTTACATTCTTGATAAGCATCGTCGTTCTAAATTTGCTCCTAAATCTCATGAAGGTTTCCTACTCAGTTTCGGATAAAACTCTCACACTTAACGTGTCTACAACAACTTCACTCGAAAAGTTGAGGAGACGGTAGATGCGAAGTTTGATGACTATAGTGGTTCACAAATCGAACAATTGCCAAATGATGTAGGAGATAAGGAACCTTCGGAATCCATTCAAGACTTGTCCATCAGCATGATTCGTCCCATGGAGGTGAAGGAAAACACTTCATCTACACAAGTGGAAGCTCCTACCTCGTGTCAAGGTGAACCGCAAAATGACATGGAGGCATCCACAAGCGATACACATCAAGATGAAGAGAAGAAGTACATCGTGATGATCCACCACAACCTCCTTCACCACCACCTCAAGGAAACGACACCTTCAACAATAATGAAGAATAAGATGACGAAGATGATGAGGAAGATCCACCATCCAACAAGCAAAAGCTACCAAGAGTTCGAGCAAGAGTGATCAAGAATCATCCCTTAGAGCAAATATTCGGCGACATACAAACTGGGAGAATCACTCACTCTAAAACTCGTTTATCTAACTTTTGTGAGCATTGCTCATTTATCTCTATCATTGAGCCTATGAAGGTGGAAGAAGCACTTGAAGACCACGATTGGGTGAATGCCATGCACGAAGAGCTACATAACTTCGAGAGGAATGAAGTGTGGACACTAGTGAAGAAGCCCAAGGACGAGCAAAACATCATTGGAACAAAATGGGTGTTTCGAAACAAGCAAGACGAAGATGTCCAAGTGGTATGGACTACGGTGAGACCTATGCCCTCGTTGCTAGACTTGAAGCTATTCGTATACTTCTTGCTTATGCCAATCACCATGATATTGCTCTCTACCAAATGGATATCAAACGCGCTTTTCTAAATGGTGAAATTGAGGAGGAAGTTTATGTTAAACAACCCCCCGGTTTTGTGAACCCTAAGAAACCTAATCATGTTTATAAGCTTCATAAAGCTCTCTATGGTCTTAAGCAAGCCCCATGAGCTTGGTACAAATGCTTAATGAAGTTTCTTATTGAAAAGGGTTTTGAAATTGGTAAAATGACGGAACCTTGTTCACAAAAAGAGTCAACGTGGATTATTTGTGTGCCAAATTTATGTGGACGATATTATCTTTGGATCTACTAACCCACATTTTAGTGAGAAATTTGGAAGGTTGATGTCCGAGAAGTATGATATGTCTATGATGTGTGAGCTGAAATTTTTCCTTGGTTTGCAAATCAAGCAAACGAGAGAAGGAACATTCATCTCTCAAATCAAGTATACCAAGGACTTGATCAAAAAGTTCAACATGCAAGAGTGTAAAGGTATGAAAACTCCTATGCCTACTAGTGGACATGTTCACCTCACCAAGGAGGACAAACCAGTAGATCAAAAGGTTTATCGATCAATGATTGGTTCATTGCTATATCTATGTGCCTCCTGACCCGATATCATGCTTAGTGTGTGCATGTGCGCTCGATATCAAGCCGCTCCTAAAGAGTGTCATCTTAAGGCCGTGAAAAGAATTGTGAGATACTTGATACATACACCAAACTTTGGCATTTGGTATCCCAATGGATCTTCTTTTAACCTTCTTGGCTATTTCGACTTGGACTATGCCGGAGATAAGGTTGATAGAAAATCCACCTCGGATACATGTCAATTTCTTGGTAGATCTCTTGTGTCTTGGTCATCCAAGAAAGAAAACTCGGTATCTCTATCTACCGCCGAAGCGGAATACATTGCCGCTGGATCATGTTGTGCGCAATTACTATGGATGACTAAAACTCTTAAGGATAATGGAATCCATGCGAGACATGTTCCATTGTTGTGTGACAATGAGAGTGCTATTAAGATTGCTCATAATCCCGTGTAACATTCTCGAACTAAACATATTCAAGTTCGTCATCATTTCATTCACTATCATGTTGCTAAAGGGGACATTAATCTCAAACATGTTCACACCAACAAGCAATTGGCCGATATCTTTACTAAGCCGCTTGATGAGAAATTGTTTTGTCACTTGATGAGTGAGTTGAACATCATTGATGCTTCAAACTTTATCTAGACTCACTTGGATGCATGCAAGTGCATGAGCTTACATGACTATTCCTCGTTACTAATGATTTGACCAAATCCTATATCTTGGAAATCTATGCTCCCTTGTATTGCATCTAACCTTTTGTAGGTACTTGGATGAATTACATTCAACAAGATTTCCAGCAAGTCCCATCAAAAGCAATCTTGTCTTGACCAAAGTATCAACAACCCTACGTTGTGATGGAGGGAGAAGACAACATGAAACATATCCTTGACACACATATAATGAAAATCTCATTCTTGTCATTTGGATATATCATGTTCTTCCTTTCATGAATAACCCTTGTAGGAGGACCTAGCTTCAATGAAAAGAAGGATTGCTCCCAACTCAAGATGATCTTCATTAACTTCGAGCATCCACTACAAGTCCACCTACATGCCATGTCACCTACATCACGCCAAGGTATGTGATCATATCCTTGAAGAAGCTTTACTCCAAGACATGAGTCAAAGCAATTCAAGTGATATGAAAACATTAAAATGCTTAAACAAAAAATGGTAACCCCATTTTGAGCTTAATGATGAGTATGACCTATGATCAAGTATTCTTACTTGCCTCCTAAGTCAATATACTCTAATATAGGTGACCTAGTCACCGACCATCATCTAGATGAAGTATCTTGATTGGTTCATCCTATAGTTGCATGTTTTCTTGGAACCACTCAATCTCCATCTAGTTGAAATTCATTGCAAATCCTTTTGAAAATTCACTGCAAATACTTTTGAAAATTCATTGCAAATCCTTTTAAAAATTCATTGCAAATCCTTTTGAAAATTCATTGCAAATCTTTATGAATCCATTGAGACTCTCTGAAAACCACTTTCGTCAACAAAGTGGTCAAGAATAACTTTGCCAAGTTTCTGTTTGCAATTTCGGCCTGTCCGAGTTGGGAAAATCGGTTCCACCGATAATGCAGATATACTACCAAGAGCTTCTTCGTACCACTGATATGAAACTCTTCGGTTGCACTGATTTCACCCAGAGTCCTAATATTTCCTTATTGGTTCTACCGATTCATTTTTCCTTGGAGTCACCGACCTTTGCCATCACATTGTGTTTATTGCCATTTTCTTGACACCATTAGTCATTGACCTCAATGACCCTTACTCTCTAGGATCCCTTACCCTCTGACCCTTTTTGGAAATTAATGCCAAAGGTGAAGAACTATCAAAGCTTATGCTTTTTAAAGGGGGAATAATATGAAGGGGGAGAAAATATAAAGCCTATATCTCTCAAGGAGGAGGAACATTTATTAAGGGGGAGAGAGAAGACCAAATTCATACTATCATTTTAAGGAGAGATTACATATGATCTTATGTTAGACTTGTCTCACCCTACCTACTCCCAATATCTACATGCTAAGTTTCAGGGGGACAGGAAGACTTAAAATCCATACTTAGGGGAGAAAGTTCTAAATGTTCTTGGAGACATATCAAGTTTTAAGAATATCATTTTCTATATGTCTTCCAAACAATTGAATTCTTTTGCATTTGGAGAAGTAGAATACTCTTGTGTTTCCTAACATTGTTTTCTCAAGTGTGTTTCTATTGTTAAACTGCTCAAGAACTTCAAGGTAAGTATATGCATCATATCCTTGGTCAAGATGATCTCTTGCTTCTTGCACATATTGTTTGCAAGAGTGAAGTCTTGAACTTGGAAACACCTCATTCACATTTGTTTGATGCATATAGCCAAGGTTCACATGACTTATCATATCCCTTCTACTATGTGCGTACTCATGCATTCCAAAGCAACTATCCTCTAAAAGGGATTGCTCACATTTAGGGGGAGCCTGTCTTAGTCATGTGTTTCTCAGAGCTTTCATATATCTTTGCATATCTTAAGTTGAAGCTTTGATTGTATGTTGTCATCAATTACCAAAAAGGGGGAGATTGAAAGCACATATGCTCCCTTGGAGGTTTTGATAATTCATGACAACATAGATTGTCTCTTGGACTAATAGTTGTACCTAGTTTGTTTCAGATGAAGTCCACAGAGAGGATTGCCATGGAATGTGAGGAGAATCCCCAAAGGAAAGAAGAAGAAGGAAGGGAATAGGATTGGCAAATCATCAAGTTTCAAGACTCTACATTTTGCATTTTGTGAGAAATCACTTTTGAGTCCATAGGAAAGCCAATACTATTAAAAGGGGATAAGGTATCTATGATGATCTGGTTGCTGAAGTGCTTAGAGTTAGCCACCAAAAATACACATGAATTTCTGCCACAAAATTCTCTGTCTAAACCCTACCACTCAAAATCGGTGCCACCATGTTTTCCAAATCGGCCCTACCGATTTTTACCCTAGACAGATCCTAAGCCAAACCCTAAGGTCTCGGTGACACCAACTTTCACTTTCGGTGAAATCGAAATCAGTGACCAAATTTCGGGTAACCCATTTCTAAGAATCGGAATTTCCGAGTTTTGGAAATCGGTCTCACCGAGAATTGGAAACTGCCTAGGTCAGCCAATTCGGTCACACCAAGATTTATATATCGGTCTCATTGAAATGCCAAAACTTGCCACATTTTGCACTAGTTGGTGCAACCAAGTTTTTGCTTCGGTTCCACCGAGTTGGGAAATAATGTTGTAACGGTTGGATTTTTGGAGATGCCTATATATACCCCTCCACCTACCTCTCACTCGTAGAGGAAGCACTCAGAACAGACCAACACTTGCCCCATGCAATTTTCTGAGAGAGAGCCACCTACTCATGTGTTGAGATCAAGATCCTCCACTCCAACCATATGAATCTTGATTTCTAGCCTCCCCAAGTTGCTTTCCACCAAATCAACCTCTTGTACCAAGCCAAATCTGTGAGAGAGTGATTGTGTGTTGAGGAGACTATCTTTTGAAGCACAAGAGCAAGGAGTTCATCATTTTTACCACATCCATTACCTTTTGGAGAGTGGTGTCTCCTAGATTGGTTAGGTGTCGCTTGGGAGCCTCCGTCTTCGTGTGTGGAGTTGAACCAAGAAGTTTGTACATGCAAGGAGATCGCCTACTTCGTGAAGATCTACCCCGAGTGAGGCTAGTCCTTCGTGGACGTAAGCCGTGATGGAATAGACGAGGTTGCTACTTTGTGGACCCTTATGGGTGGAGCCCTCCATGGACTCTCGCGACCGCTACCCTCCATGGGTTGAAGTCTCCATCAGCGTGGACGTACGATAGCACCACCTATCGGAACCACGGGAAAAATCTTCGTGTCTCCAATTGTGTTTGATCTCCTCTTCTCTACTCCCTCTTACATATGCTTGTCTTTATTTTCCGCTCCTATACTCGTTGACTTGCAAGTGTAGGGTGCACTAGACTTGTTAGAGATGCTAAAATCTGCCAACCATTAAAATTGGGAAAAGGCTAGGTTTTTAATTTGTCAAGTAGTCTATTCACCCTCCCTCTAGACGTCCCTTCTCGATCCCACAAAGGTCACCGCCATTTGTAGCCAAGACACGGGGTGTGCAATTCCATCTAGCATGCACTCGGTATCCTAGAAAGAAGGGTTATAAAAGTCTACAAAGCCAATGAAAGCCTAGAAGACATAATGACTAGATGCATGATGGACAAGAAGAAAAAGAAGTAAATATAGGAGGTGCATTCTCTCGAAAGCTATCCCAAAGGGATGCTCTCTTGCCTATAAAAGGAGGCATTTGCTGCGAAGAGAGACACCGGACAGAGAAGAACCAGCCTGAGATAGAGTAGAGAGATGTGACTCACCTAGTAAGCTAGTTTCTCAGTGGTGGTAGTAGTAGTTCCTCATCCTGTAATAGGAGCCACAATATCCAGTGCATTGTAAACTCACGAAGGTAGTTAAAAGGTATTTCCTTTATCCTTGTGTAAACCTTTCGGGAGTTTCCGACAGGGAAAACCATATGTAAATTATGTTGTAGAAATGATCTAGTTTTGTGTTTTCACTTAGTATTTTCTCTATGAATTTATGGGACGGGTTCTTATGCTAGGGATGCTATAGGAGAAAACTTTGCCGGTAGTTCTCTGCCAAGATAAGTGTGGCGTCTAGTGAGAACCTTGTGGCCGTAGAGAAGTGTTCCCTTCGGGCGAAACTGCTTGGGAAGACAATAGAAATTTACCCCATAAGTTTGAATTTTAAAACATCAAGTGAACGAACCTAGCTACATCTGAAACAACGAAATGATAGATATGGTGAGTACTGAGTATGATATTACACCACTGCGCACACCTCAGTCTATTTTTGCCACGACAACCCCTTAAAGATTCTGCAAAATACACGAAATAATATAAAAATACTTCATACTCTCTAATTAAAAATAAAATAGAAATATAGTAAACTAAAATAAATAAAATTGTATTTATTTAAATAACTTTTATACTTAATCATGAATATTTGCATTAAAAACCAAATTTTATAACTTAATTTTATTTATTTATTTATTACAAATTAATATATGGCAATAAACAAAAACATTATTAAAAATAAATAAATTAAATTGAGTTTTAAATTATGTTTTTAATACAAATATTCATGATGAAGTATAAAAGTTATTTAAATATACGCGACTTTTTTTAGTTATAGATTATGAATTATTTTTATATTATTTTGTGTATTTTGCATGATCTTTAAGGGGTTGTCGAGGCCAAAAAGACGACGGAGGTGTGCGCGGTGGTGGAATATCCTAATCAGTACTCATCATATTTATCATTATGTTGTTTCAGATGTAGCTAGGTTCGTTCACTTGATGTTTTAAATTTCAAATTTATGGGGTAAATTCCTATCGTCTTTCCACGCAATTCCACCCAAAGGGAACACTTCTCTACGGCCATAAGGTTCTCACTAGACGTCACACTAAGTTTGACAGAGAACTACGGGAAGAGTTTTCTCCTATAGAATCCCTACCATAAGAACTCGTCCCATACATTCATAAATAAAGTACCAAGTGAAAATACAAAACTACATCATTTTCACAACATAATTTACATGTGGTTTTCCCTTTTGGAAACCACCGAAGGGTTTACACAAGGATAAATGAAAATACCTTCTAACTATCTTCGTGAGCTTATAATGCGCTGAATATTGTGGCTCTTATTACAGGATGAGGAACTACTACTACGACTGAGCAACGAGCTTGCTAGCTGAGTCACATCTCTCTGCTCCATTCGTGGCCGGTTCTTCTCCGGCTGGTGTCTCTCTTCGCAGCAAGCGCCTGGGATAGCTTCCAGGAGAATGCACCTCCATTATTTCCTTCTTCTTTCTTCTTGTCCATCATGCATCTAGTCTTTAGGTCTTCTAGGCTTTTATAGACTTTGTAGCCTTTTATAGCCCTTATTTCTACGATACCGAGTGCATGCTGGATGAAATTTCACGCCCCGTGCCTTGGCTGCAAATGGAGGTGGCCTTATTTTGCTTTTAAGCTTTCTTGCTCGTCATGATTTTTTCTTGGACTTTATCTTCACGAATATTACAATCTTTTAGTATGCATATGCGCGTGCATTGGCTGCTTATATGCAAACGGAGACATGCTTCGATGCAAATATACTGACCATCCATCTAATTTTTTAATATATTTTTTCAAATGTTTTTTTGGAGGGAGCTTTCCCTGTCCATAATTGATATTTCCATATCAATATTCGACAATATTCCACTTTATAAAATTCTAGATATTGCTATCAATTATCGGGTGCGGAGGACCTATACCCGACCCCGAATATTGATAGAATCTAGAATATTATTAAGTGGAATATTGTCGAATATTGATATGGAAATGTCAATTATATGGGCAGGAAAGACCCCTCCAAAAAACATTTGAAGAATTATATATAAAAAACAAATAAAATAATAAGATGGATGGTCAGTATATTTGCATCGAAGCATGTCTTCGTACGCATATAAGCAGTCAAATGCACGCGCATATGCATACTAGAAGGTTGTATTATTCCTAAAGATAAAGTTCAAGCCATAATCATCACGAGCAAGAAAGCTCAAAAGGAAGATAAGATCACCTCCATTTGCAGCCAAGACACGGGGTGTGCAATTCCATCCAGCATGCACTCGATATCCTAGAAAGAAGGGTTATAAATGTCTACAAAGCCAATAAAAGCCTAGAAGACATAAAGACTAGATGCATGATGGACAAGAAGAATAAGAAATAAATATAGGAGGTGCATTCTCCCCGAAGCTATCCCAAAGGGCTGCTCTCCCGCCTATAAAAGGAGGCATTTGCTGCGAAGAGAGACACCGGACGGAGAAGAACCAGCCTGAGATAGAGCAGAGAGATGTGACTCAGCTAGTAAGCTAGTTCCTCAGTGGTGGTAGTAGTAGTTCCTCATCCTGTAATAGGAGCCACAATATCTAGCGCATTGTAAGCTCACGAAAGTAGTTAAAAGGTATTTCCTTTATCCTTGTGTAAACCTTTCGTGAGTTTCTGAAAGGGAAAACCACATGTAAATTATGTTGTAAAAATGATGTAGTTTCGTGTTTTCACTTAGTATTTTCTTTATGAATTTATGGGATGAGTTCTTATGGGGATGCTATAGGAGAAAACTTTGCCGGTAGTTCTATGTCAAGCCTACTGTGGCGTCTATTGAGAACCTTGTGGCCTTAGAGAAGTGTTCCCTTCTGGTGGAACTGCTTGGGAAGACAATAGAAATTTACCCCATAAGTTTGAAATTAACAATACCAAGTGAACAAACCTAGCTACATCTGAAACAATAAAATGATACATATGGTGAGTGCTGAGTATGATATTACACAACTGCGCACACCTCAGTCGTCTTTTTGGCCTCGATAACCCCTTAAAGATTCTGCAAAATACACGAAATAATATAAGAATACTTCATAATATCTAATTAAAAATAAAATAGAAATATTGTAAAATAAAATAAATAAATAAAATCTTATTTATTTAAATAACTTTTATACTTAATCATGAATATTTGCATTAAAACCGAATTTTATAACTTAATTTTATTTATTATAAATTAATATATGGCAATAAACAAAAAAAATATTAAAAATAAATAAATTAAATTGAGTTTTAAATTATGTTTTTAATACAAATATTCGTGATGAAGTATAAAAGTTATTTAAATATACATGATTTTTTAGTTAGAGATTATGAAGTATTTTTATATTATTTCTTGTATTTTGCACGATTTGTAAGGGGCTGTCAAGGCCAAAAAGATGACCCGGGTGTGCGCGGTGATAGAATATCCTAATCGGTACTACCCATATTTATCATTATGTTGTTTCAGATGTAGCTAGGTTCGTTCACTTGATGTTTTAAATTTCAAATTTATGGGGTAAATTTCTATCGTCTTACCAGGCAATTCCACCCAAAGGGAACACTTCTCTACGGCCACAAAGTTCTCCCTAGACGCCACACTAGGCTTGACAGAGAACTACCAGCAGAGTTTTGTCCTATAAGATCCCTAGCATAAGAACTCGTCGCATAAATTCATAAATAAAGTACCAACTGAAACACGAAACTACATCATTTTCATAACATAATTTACATATGGTTTTCCCTTTCGAGAACCCCTGAAGGGTTTAATCAAGGATAAAATAAATTATGTTCTAACTATCTTCGTGAGCTTACAATGCGCTGAATATTGTGGCTCTTATTACATGATGAGGAACTACTACTACTACTACTGAGAAACGAGCTTGCTAGCTGAGCCACATCTCTTTGCTCTATCTGTGGCTGATTCTTCTCTGTCTGGTGTCTCTCTTAGCAGCAAACACCTCCTTTTATAGGCGAGAGAGTAGCCCTTTGGGATAGCTTCCGAGATAATGCACCTCCATTATTTCCTTCTTCTTTCTTCTTATTCACTTTAAATAGGGCACCATCTAAATCCATTGAGACGACGTCGTATGAACTGTGGTTTGGCAACAAACCAAAGTTGTCGTTTCTTAAAGTTTGGGGATGCGATGCTTATGTCAAAAAGCTTCAGCCTGAAAAGCTGGAACCCAAATCGAAGAAATGCGTCTTCATACCCAAAAGAGACGGTTGGGTACACCTTCTATCTCATATCCGAAGGCAAAGTGTTTGTCGCTAAGAATGGGTAATTTCTCGAGAAAGAGTTTCTCTCGAAAGAATTGAGTGGGAGGAAGATATAACTTGATGAGGTTGTTGAACCTTCACTTCAACCAGAGAGTAGCGCAGCGCAGAAAGATGTTTCTACGGAGCCTACATCAGTTGAAGAGGACGCTAATGATAGTGATCATGAAGCTTCGGATCAAGTTACTATCGAACCTCGTAGGTCGACAAGGACACGTACTGCTCCTGAATGGTACGGTAACCCTGTCTTAGAGGTCATGTTGTTGGACAACGATGAACCTACGAGCTATGGAGAAGCGATGGTGGGCCCGGATTCCGACAAATGGTTAGAGGCCATGAAATCCGAGATAGGATCCATGTATGAAAACAAAGTGTGGACTTTGGAAGTATTACCTGAAGGGCGAAAGGACATTCAGAATAAATGGATCTTTAAGAGGAAGATAGACGCAGACGGTAATGTCACCGTCTATAAAGCTCGACTTGTGGCAAAGGGTTTTTCACAAGTTCAAGGAATTGACTACGATGAGACTTTCTCTCCCTTAGTGATGCTTAAGTCCGTCAGAATCATGTTAGCAATAGCTGCATTTTTCGATTATGAAATTTGGCAGATGGATGTCAAAACAGCGTTCCTTAACGGTTTCCTTGAGGAAGAGTTGTATATGATACAACCAGAAGGTTTTGTCGATCCAGAGAATGCTGACACAGTTTGCAAGCTCCAGCGATCCATTTATGGACTGGTGCAGGCATCTCGGAGTTGGAATAAGCGTTTTGATGAGGTGATCAAAGCGTTTGGGTTTATACAAGTTTACAGAGAAGCTTGTATTTACAAGAAAGTGAGTGGGAGCTCTATAGTGTTTCTAATATTATATGTGGATGGCATATTGCTGATTGGAAACAATATAGAATTTTTGGAAAGCGTGAAGGAATATTTGAACAAGAGTTTTTCAATGAAGGACCTAGGAGAAGTTGCTTTCATATTAGGCATCAAGATCTATAGAGATAGATCAAGACGCTTAATAGGACTTTCATAGAGCACATACCTTGATAAAGTTTTGAAGAAGTTCAAAATGGATCAGTTCAAGAAAGGGTTCTTGCCTGTATTGCAAGGTGTGAAGTTGAGTAAGACTCAATGCCCAGTGACTGCAGAGGATAGAGAAAAGATGAGTGTCATCCCCTATGCTTCTGCCATAGGCTCTATCATGTATGCAATGCTATGCACAAAACCAGACGTCAACCTTGCCATAAGTATGGCCGGAAGGATTCAAAGTAATCTAGGTGTGGATCACTGGACGGCGGTCAAGAATATCCTGAAGTACCTGAAAAGGACTAAGGAAATGTTTCTCGTTTATGGAGGTGATCAAAAGCTTGTCGTAAAGGGTTACGTCGATGCAAGCTTTGACACTGATCCGGATGACTCTAAGTCTCAAATCGGATACGTATATTTATTCTCAATGGAGGAGCGGTAAGCTGGTGCAGTTCCAAGCAAAGCGTGGTAGCTGATTCTACATGCGAAGCGGAGTACATAGCTTCCTCAGAGGCGGCGAAGGAAGGTGTCTGGATGAAGCAGTTCATGACGGATCTTTGAGTTGTGCCCAGTGCACTGGACCCCATGATTCTGTTCTGTGACAACACTGGTGCCATTGCTCTAGCCAAGGAACCAAGGTTTCACAAGAGGACCAGACACATAAAGCGATGCTTCAATTCCATCCGCGATTACATCGAGGAGGGTGACATAAATATTTGCAAAGTACACACGGATCTAAATGTTGCAGATCCGTTGACTAAGCCTCTTCCACGAGGGAAACATGATCAACACCAGAACTGTATGTGTGTTAGATTCATTACAATGTAAATCACATGGTGATGTGAGCTAGATTATTGACTCTAGTGCAAGTGGGAGACTGTTTGAAATATGCCCTAGAGGCAATAATAAAATGGTTATTATTATATTTCCTTGTTCATGATAAATGTTTATTATCCATGCTAAAATTGTACTGATTGGAAACTCAAATACATGTGTGGATATATAGACAACACCGTGTCCCTAGTAAGCCTCTATAGGACTAGCTCGTTGATCAAAGATGGTCGAGGTTTCCTGGCCATAGACATGAGTTGTCATTTGATAACGGGATCACATCATTAGGAGAATGATGTGATCGACAAGACCCAAACTATGAACGTAGCATATGATCGTGTTAGTTTATTGCTATTGTTTTTTGCATGTCAAGTATATGTTCCTATGACCATGAGATCATGTAACTCACTGACGCCGGAGGAGTACCTTGTGTGTATCAAACGTCACAACGTAACTGGGTGACTATAAAGATGCTCTACAGGTATCTCCGAGGGTGTCTGTTGAGTTGGCATGGATCAAGACTGGGATTTGTTACTCCGTGTGATGGAGAGGTATCTCAGGGCCCACTCGGTAATACAACATCACAATGAGCTTGCAAGCAAAGTGACTAAAGAGTTAGTCATGGGATCTTGTATTACGGAATGAGTAAAGAGACTTGTCAGTAACGAGATTGAACTAGGTATGGAGATACCGACGATCGAATCTCGGGCAAGTAACATACCGATAAACAAAGGGAACTGCGTACGGGATTAACTGAATCCTTGACATAGAGGTTCAACCGACAAAGATCTTCGTAGAATATGTAGGAACCAATATGGGCATCCAGGTCCCGCTATTGGTTATTGACCGTAGAGGTGTCTCGGTCATGTCTACATAGTTCTCGAACCCGCAGGGTCTGCACATTTAACGTTCGGTGACGTTTCGATATTATTGAGTTATGTATGTTGGTGACCGAAGGTTGTTAGGAGTCCCGGATGAGATCCCGGACATCACGAGGAGCTCCGGAATGGTCCGGAGGTAAAGATTGATATATAGGAAGTTCCGTTTTGGTCACCGGAAAAAGTTCGGACGTCACCGGTAACGTACCGGGGGTGCCGGAAGGGTTCCGGGGGTCCACCGGGAGGGCCCCACCCACCCCAGGGGCCACATGGGCCTAGGAGGTGGCGCACCAGCCCCTGGTGGGCTGGGCAGCCAGCCCCTAAGGGGCCCATGCGCAAGGAGTGGAGGTGGCCAAGTGGGGAGGGAGTCCTCCCAAGACTCCACCTCCCTTGTGGGGGGAGGACTCTCCCCCCTTGGGCCGATCAGCCAAGCCCTAGGGTTTCCCTAGGGCTGCCTCCCCCCTCCCCTTCCTCCTATATATAGTGAGGGATTTTGAGGGCAGCCCCCATCTGAAAAGCCACGTGCTGCCCTCTCCCCTCTAGATCGTCTTTCTCCTCTAGATTAGTTCGGTAGATCTCGGCGAAGCCCTGACGGATTAGTTCACCACCATTGCCACCACGCCATTGTGCTGCCGGAGAACTCATCTACCTTTCCGCCCTCGCTTGCTGGATCAAGGAGGCGGAGATCGTCATCGAGCTGTACGTGTGCTGAACGCGGAGGTGCCGTCCGTTCGGCGCTAGATCGTGATTGGATCACGGGACGGCTTGCGAATTGGATCGCGAAGACGTTCGACTACATCAACCGTGTTTCTTAACGCTTCCCACTTAGCGATCTACAAGGGTATGTCGATCCGATCTCTCCTCTCGTAGATGCTCATCTCCTAGATTGATCTTGGTGAAGCGTAGGAAACTTTTTGTTTCCCATGCAACGTTCCCCATCAACATGCACAAACATTCTAGCATCTATCAAGCACTTAGGCGATGATGTAGTCATCTATATATGAGTATATTGACTTAGGAGCCAAGTAAGAATACTTGATCATAGGCCATACTCATCGTTTCAGCACAAGTGGGGTTGCCATTTTTACATAAAGCATTTAGTATTGTCACATTATAAGAGATGCTTTAACTCAAGTCTTAGAGTAAAGCTCCCCCTTGATGTGACATCCCCTCCTAAGAGGGATAAACTAACCTTTGGTTTTGTCGTAGAAGACTTCATGTGAGTGATGTAGTGGTGGATGCTCATAGTTGATGAAGATCATCTTGAGTTGGGAGCAATCCTTTTTCTTCTTACTCTCCTCACCTACACGGGTTAGTCCCAAACACAAGAGACAAATACAAGGATATCTATGGACATGGAGTGCAAAGCATACATGATGATGTCCATGGATTCATTAATTACCTTGTCCCTTACTTACCTTTGAGGGAATGTGTGACTCCTTGAACTATTGCATAATGTTGATGTTGATTGCAACTAGTCTTTGCCAATAATGAATGTGAGTGAATTTCATTGGCGGAGTCACCCCTCAAGAACTTCTCTAGTTCTTCTTCTTGGGTACCCACATCAAATTGATGGGAATCCTCGGTGTTGAAGTGGCACTTGTAGAAGTTGATCTTGTAAAAGCCTTGGGAACCCACTTGATCAAAGCTTGGGATTCATCTTCATATGAGTCAATCTCCTCATGAAGCTTGTCCTTGCCCTTGAGCTTGTGATCTTGTGGTGGAAGGTCATCTTGAGCTTTTGTTCCCTTGGGAAGAGTATGTTCATACTTCTCCCTTTGAGGAACAAACTTGGGCTTGGGGTATGGACCTTCTTCCCATTCAACTCCATTTGCGTTGAAGTAGCCAATGCCATGGTTCTTCCGGTATCCTCCGTGCTTGCGTACAATTTCCTCAAATTGCTTACATCCGGCAAGACTTTTGTAGATACCTTTCTCTATAATCCCTTTCAACAGATCATTTTCTTGCTCAAGTGTAACTTGGCTAAGAGAGTCATTAGTGGGATCAATAGAACTACTAGAAGCAATATCATTGGATTTATCATTTTTATTGCTACTAGTTGAAGAACCTTTCTTGCCTTTGCTACTAGATTGCTTACTCTTAACTTGTGGAATAAATGTAGACAAGAGTAGTCGTTTCGCTAGATAAGAAGAAGTCTTCTTTTGGAGATCGTCATTGATTGCTTTAAGAAACTCATGTTCTTGCTCCAAATTGAGCTTCTCGATGCGTAGCTTCTCATGAGTCCTTACAAGCTCTCTATGATCTTCTAAAGTAGATTCATGAGCTAACTTAAGAGTGCTTAATTCTTTAGTTAGTCGTTCTATTTCCTTATTATCATCATCACACGACTTATCTTGACTAGCATGATCATTGTCTAACTCATTTTGACTAATATCACTAGTTTTATCAAATAGCAAGTCATCATCTCCAAGTAGGTCATCTTCATCACTATTAAAATCAAGATACTCGGGGTGTGATACCTTGGGGCCTTTAGCCATGAAGCAACTTCCACTCCCTTCATTTGGTGAATCAAATATGTCGTATGAGTTGGAGGAAACGAGTGCAAGTCTGGTAACACCTTCATCTTGACTATAGTCGGAGTCGGAGTGATAGCTTCTCTCGGAGTGGTTGTCGGAGTCAGAGCCGGAAACCCATTCACCAACATGAGCTTGATGTCTTCTTCTTGAGTAGCTCTTGGTGTACTTTTCCTTCTTCTCCGAATCCCTACTTCTCCTTGAGGGTCTTCGTTCATAACGATCATCTCTACTCCTTCTCTCTCTTCGAGGTGACTCATCTCTTGAGCTCTTCCTTCTAGGTGACTCTGCCCTTCTTTTGTGGGGGGTCGTGCACTCATTGGAGTAGTGTCCAGGCCTTCCACAATTGTAACAATTCCGGTCACGACTAGATGAACGTTTTTCTTCATATCTTGAGTTAGAGTTCCTCTCTTTGCCTCTACTCTTGTAGAACTTGTTGAATTTCTTGACCATGAGGCTTATCTCTTCATTGGTAACAAGGTTGTCGCTTGAAGTAGCGGGAGCATCACTTGTGGCTTTGTAAGCATCGCTAGACTTGTTGTGAAGTTCTTCCTTGTCTTTAAGTGACATCTCATGAGCAACAATTCTACCAATGACTTCCATAGGCTTGAGATCTTTGTAGTTTGGCATCATTTGGATCAATGTGCACACGGTGTCATACTTTTCATCCAAAGCTCTAAGTATCTTCTTGATGATGAATTTGTCGGTCATTTCTTCGCTTCCTAAGCCGGCAATATCATTGGTGATGAGAGCAAGCCCAGAGTACATCTCCGCGACTCCTTCACCATCCTTCATCTTGAACTTGTCAAGTTGACTTTGAAGCACCTCCAACTTAGATTCTCTGACGGAATCGGTACCTTCGTGCATATCAACCAAAGTATCCCAAATTTCCTTTGCATTCTCAAGACAGCTGATTTTGTTCAATTCTTCGGGGCATAGGCAGTTGAAAAGAATGTCACACGCTTGAGCATTGTATTGCAACATCTTCAATTCATCCGCGGTCGCTTCATGATCCGGTTCCTTTCCATCACCAAAGTTCACCTTGCAAGCCAACACGAACAACAGCCCAAACGGCGGGGTTATGACCAAGAATATGCATTTTCATCTTATGCTTCCAACTAGCAAAATTAGTCCCATCAAAGTACGGACCTCTACGGTGGTAACTTCCCTCACTAGACGCCATACTCTCCTAGGTTGTGAAACCAATGCAATGGAGACCAAGGCTCTGATACCACTTGTAGGATCGAAAGTATGCCTAGAGGGGGGTGATTAGACTACTTGACCAAATAAAAATTCTACCTTTTCCCAATTTTAGTTGTGGGCAGATTTTAGCAATGATAGCAAGTCAAGCACACCCTACACATGCATGTCTAAGAGTATAGCAGAAGAAAGTAAAGACAAGCACATATAATAGAGGGTAGGGTAGGAAGATCAAACACAATTGTAGACACGAAGATTTTTCCCGTGGTTCCGATAGGTGGCGCTATCGTACATCCACGTTTATGGAGTCTTCAACCCACGGAGGGTAGCAGTCGCGAGAGTCCATGGAGGGCTCCACCCATAAGGGTCCACGAAGTAGCAACCTTGACTATTCCATAACGGCTTCCGTCCACGAAGGACTAGCCTCACTATGGGTAGATCATCACAAAGTAGGCGATCTCCTTGCCCATACAAACTTCTTGGTTCAACTCCACAACACGAAGTAGGAGGCTCCCAAGCAACACCTAACCAATCTAGGAGGCACCACCCTCCAAAAGGTAATAGGCTTGATAATGATGATGAACTCCTTGCTCTTGTGCTTCAAGATGATAGACTCCTCAACACTCAATCACTCTCTCACAAATTTGGCTTGGTAGAAGAGATTGATTGGGTGGAAAGCAACTCGGGGAGGCTAGAAAACAAGATCCATATGGTTGGAGTGGATAATCTTGATCTCAACACAAGGGTAGGTGGTTCTCTCTCAGAAATTTGGATATGGGAAGTGTGGAACTGTTCTGAGTGCTTCTCTTTCGAGTGGGATGTGGTGGAGGGGTATATATAGGCATCTCCAAAAATCCAACCATTACAACATTATTAACCATCTCGGTGAAACCGAAGCAAAACTCGGTTGTACCGATCTGTTCAAAATGTGGCAACTTTCGGAATCTCGGTGAGACCGATATAGGAATCTCGGTGGTACCGAAACGAGTGGTCGAGGGCAGTTTCCAAACTCGGTGGCACCGATCCATAAAAGTCGGAAATTCCGATTTTATAAACTAGGTCACCAGAAAGTTGGTCACTGAACTCGGTTGCACCGATGCAGTCTCGGTTGTACCGAAATGTTAGGGTTTGGCTAGGGTTCTGTCTTGGGTAGAAAATCGGTAGGGCCGGATGAAAACTTGGTGGCACCGATTTTGTGGATTAGGGTTTTGACAGAGTATTCTTGTGGGTGTTTTTGGTGGCTAGCACTTGTGCATGTGGAGCAATTTGTTCACCAACAATACCTTACCCCCTTTTAATAGTATTGGCTTTCTTATGGACTCAAAGTGATTTCTCACAAAGTAAAAAGGAGAGTCTTCTAGCTTGAAGCTTTGCCAATCCATTCCTTTCATCTTGGGGTATCTCCTCACAATTTATAGCCATCCCATCATTGGACTTTTCCTGAAATATACTTAGTGGAAACATGAGTCCAATGACATATATGTTGTTATTAATTACCAAAACCACCAAGGGAGCCAATGTGCTTTCAATCTTGCATCTAGCCTTTAGGTCTTCTAGGCTTTTACAGGCTTTGTAGCCTTTTATAGCCCTTCTTTCTATGATACCGAGTGCATGTCGGATGGAATTGCACACCCTGTGTCTTGGCTGCAAATGGAGGTGGCCTTATTTTCCTTTTGAGCTTTCATGCTCATCATGATTTTGTCTTGGACTTTATCTTCAGGAAAATTACAACCTTCTAGTACGCATATGCGCGTGCATTTGGCTGCTTATATGCGCACGAAGACATGCTTCGATGCAAATATACTTACCATCCATCTTTTTTTATATATATTTCTTCAAATGTTTTTTAAAGGGGGTATTCCCTGCCCATATAATTGATGTTTCCATATGAATATTCGACAATATTCCACTTTATAATATTCTAGATTCTATCAATATTCGGGGTCG